>CM066163.1:20787500-21332500 GCA_033629205.1 Lithocarpus polystachyus | reverse complement strand
TCAAGTATTAAAGAAATGAAGATTGATCCAGGAAACAAGTGAAAAAAAGTTATTCATTAAATCTCGACAGATAGCTCGACAGATGCTTGCTATCATGACTTAATGTAAGGCTCAATAGATAGCTCGACAGCAACTCGATCTATCGAGACTTATGATTTTCAGTTTTCAAGATCTGAAATTCGGCCCAAACTTATGTGTTTGTTTAGGGTTTCTTTTCTCACAATCCTAGACATATATATGGCTTATTTTGAAACCATCATATACGGATATACAGACCAGGAGACTTATTTTCTCTGTGAGAAGCTACTGCGTTTGTATGCCATAGGGTTTTGTAACCAAGTACTTCCTGATTTTCATTGTTGATGAAGTGAAGTACTTTGCAGCCAACAACAACCATTCAAGTTGCTGGAGTTAGTCACGTACTAGGATCCATGTAAAGGGTTAGTCACAGATTGGAGATTTGTGCATCAAGGGAAAGAAGGCTGCTACAAGGTCAAGTCCAATTGGGTATTGGAGTGAAGGTTCAACTGTATGTTGATATTTTGGGATAGGTAGGGTAGTTGGTAAAATTCCTTATACTTGTAATTGCTTGACTGTAAATTAGTGTATTCTTGGGAGTGGTGACCTTAAAATCACCCAGTGGGGTTTTCGCCTTGTGAGGTTTTCCCCATTTGTCAACAAATCAACATGTCAAATTTATTTTCTACTGCATTTAGTATTTTTTATGATTTGTTGGTGCCTCAATGATTTGCATTCAATTGAATGTAATTAATTAACTTGGGTAATTGAATTAATTAACCGTGGTCAAGCTATCTTAACCTAACATTTGTGGTGATATTTTTACCTGAATTGCATTCAGTTTTAGTAAAAAAAAAAAAAAAAATCACTTAAATAAATTCAACCAAAAGAAAATAATAATAGCAAAGAAAGAAAACGGCTTTCGTACTATTTTTGCTGAGTCATCCAATTTTTATTCACTGATTGCTTTAAGCATGAATTACAAAGATTAAATTTCCAATGACTATTCATGGGAAATATAATAAATATTTTTAAAATGAAAGATTTGAAACTTTTTTTTTTTTTTTGTTGATAATATTGATAATTGGTAAAGGAAGATTTAAACCTTTAATGTTTCCATCGAAAATACCAAAAAATGTCGGTTGAGCCACAAATCTCTTAGTTAATAATGCTTTCTTGATTCTACCAATAATGCAAACGTATAATGCAAATTAACTTTTGTGCATTGCTTTCTTTTTGAAATGAAATGCGCATTTAAGGTGTATAGTTCAGCTCCATAGGGTTCTTAACTTTCTTATGACTTTATTGTTAATAATAAGATTAAATTATAAATTATACCTTATAATTTTGCCTAAAATTTAATTAAGTACTGTAGTTTCAATTTTGTTCAATTTCATTCTCCGAATTTTATCTTTTATCTTCGAATTTTTTAAATTAAATAAAGCTTTTTCTTATTATCAAAAGATAGAAAACCTTGGAACCTGAACCATTCATCAATAATAATATGAATAATGAAGGATCAAGCAAACACAAATTAAATCAAAGACCACAACAAATATTATTGACGAACTATAAAAAAAAAACATGACCAAATTAAAACATAATTCCACTGTAAAATATTACAATAACTATATTTTTACAATCGTATGCAACTAGCGGTAAAATCTTCAACCAATTTCGTTGCCAAATGTAATCAATTGTAGATGGCAATCTCAAATTCTACAACCAAACAAGTTCATAACCCTTACAAGCGACATCAAACCTAATCCTAACTGTAATTGAGGGACAGGAAAATGTGGAATCTAGAGCTTCTGTCCGCACGCAACTGATGAAATTTGCTCTTCCTCCTAAATGTCTGAATCTGTTTGCCTTTCCTTTGCTCTCAATTTGTTCTTAGTTTCCTCTTGCTTCCACTTGTAAGTCTTGCCATCAAAATTTTAGTCTAGGTGGCGAGAGTCAATTGTGCACACTTTAATTTATTGACAAGCTACATGAATTTGAGTTTTTGTGGGTCTTTCGCAACATTTTTAGCATCAAACTAGTTTAGCTAGTCTGATACGAATGCTCTAATGGCTTGTGATAAGGCTAGTTGAATTTATTTCTTTTGGAAATTGTCACTTTGGCTATACAAAGGATATCCTAAATGTAACGATCCAAGGAAAAGCGCTAGCCACATCTGCGCTATACCTCAAAAGGACTAGTCGCAATTGAGGCTCCTTGTAGTTGTTAATAAAGCCCAGATCTATCCAGTAAATACCTGATGTGGGACTCATCACACACCCACACACATCACACAATCAATCAATCAAATTGGGGCATCACAATCTCCCCCACTTAAATCCAGTTTTTGGACTAGTCGCAATTGAGGCTCATTGTAGTTGTTAATAAAGCCCAAATCTACCTAGTAAATACTCGATGTGGGACTCATCACACACCCACACACATCACACAATCAATCAACTTCGGGCATCACAATCTCCCCCACTTAAATCCCTAACATCCTCATTAGAGCCCACTTTGTGGGGTAGTGCCTCCGAGCCCACACGAGGTTACTAGGCCGGCTCTGATACCATATGTAATGACGCAATGAAAAGCGCTAGCCACATCACGCTATACCTCAAAAGGACTAGTCGCAATTGAGGCTCCTTGTAGTTGTTAATAAAGCCCAGACCTACCAAGTAAATACCCAATGTGGGACTCATCACACACCCACACACATCACACAATCAATCAATCAAATTGGGGCATCACAATCTCCCCCGCTTAAATTGTGATGCCCCAATTTGATTGATTGTGTGAGTGTGTGATGAGTCCCATATCAGGTATTTACTAGGTTGAACTGGGCTTTATTAACAACTACAAGAAGCCTCAATTGTGACTAGTCCTTTTGAGGTATAGCGCAGATGTGGCTAGCACTTTTCCTTGGGTCGTTACACTAAATGTGATATCCTTGCCTTGACTAGCACTCATACATGTTCCTTCTTTGATGTTGTCTCTTGCATACAAGCATGTATAAATTTGCAATTTCATCCACTATCTCATATTTATAGGGATAAAAGTATTATTTGACCTATAGTCATGAGAAGGTATCTCAAGTATCCTCTCTCTCTCATTGTGGCAGGGTCCTATAATTAAATACTAAACAAGATCTGAACCCCTAAACATGAACCAAAAAATGCCATTTGTTTCTATTAGGCCCGGCAATATCCTCGTCCATCAGTGGAAACAGTGGACGAAGGCAATATCCATCTTCGTCTTTCATAGGGCCCGTTAGATGAAGATGAGGCCATTCACTCACAATCAATAGCCAAGCGTTTCATAATAATGAGTCTCCAGACTGTTGGAGAGACGAAGATCTCATCATTAACGCCTTACAAAGGCGTTACAGATACCACCATTAAAGCATCATTAAAGTACCCCCAACGGCTAGGAAGAGGAAGCAAGTGTATATATACTAGCACCCCAAGACCAACGACGGTACTGAATTTCTAACCATAATACTCTTATACTCTCGCATTAAAATCTTTTTCTTCCAGCTATCTGACTTTACCATCAGAGGCTTTATGGTAGGCACCACACCGGTGTCCCATATTTCTTCCATTCTTCATTTTATCCTTGCAGGACCATTGGCGGGTGTGGACGGCATTCTCTCTGGACGATCATTATGACTGACGATTTCAGTATCATCAGTTTGGCGCCGTCTATGGGGACGAATTTCTTCGTGCCTCGGTTCGAGAACGTAGTTCCATTTATCTCACAAGTCCAGATGGAGTCCAACACTAACTAAGATCCAGCAACATTAGCTTTACAAATCCAATCGCTCATGGCCAGTATGGAGGAGCTTACCAGACCAAACCAAGAGATGAGGCTGCGACTGCAACAAGAAGACAATCGTTCGGAGACCCATCGGGACGATGATGGAGACAGCACGAGGAGGAATGACCGCCCACGACTAAGTACTCCAGAAGGGGCAAGCTCGGACCTTTTCAGGGAAATGAGAAAAGAAATGGACGAGCTAAGGAACGCGATCAAGGAGAAAACTGACCGAAGTCTAGATAGAATGGTCAGGACGATAGATTCACCCTTCACCACAGCAGTCCTAGAGTGCCCGATGCCCTTGAAGTTTTGTCTGCCTCAGCTCAAACCGTTTGACGGACTAAGGATCCTTTGGATCATCTTAACACCTTCAAGATGACTCTAGGTCTTTAGTAGCCACCTGACGAGATCTTATGCCGTTCTTTCCCCACCACTCTTAAAGGAGGCGAAAGAATGGTTCACTAAGCTACTAATGTCGTCCATCGACAACTTCGAGCAGCTAGGCAATTCTTTCCTCCGTCACTTCGTCGGAGGGCAGCACCCGAAAAGGCTAGCAGACCATTTGCTTACCATTAGGCAAGGAGAAAAAGAGACCATGAGGTCATATGTAAAGCGTTTCACACGGGAAACTTTGGAGGTGGACAAAGCAAATGATAAAGTACAGTTGACGACCATGCCTGGGCCTTTGTGGTCTCTCTAACGAAGAATCCTCCTAAGACAATGGCAGAAATGCTCTTGAAGGCGCAGAAGTACATGAATGCTGAGGATGCCCTGGCAACAATCGAAGGGGTAGAGAAGCCCAAGGAAAAGAGGAAAGAGAAGGAGGACGACCGAAGAGGACGAACAAGGGAACGGGAAAATCGTCAGAATACTGAAGCGAACAGACGAAGAGATGACAAAAACCCTCAAACGGTAAAGTTCACTCCTCTAATTATGCCCGTTGATCAAATTTTGATGCAGATTAAAGATGAACACTACCTCTAGTGCCCTAGGTCGTTACACTCGTCACCCAACGTGCGTGACAAGAGAAAATATTGTCGTTTCCACAAGGATCGTGGACATTACACAGAGGACTACAGGGACTTGAAGGAACAGATAGAAGAGCTCATACGAAAAGGGAAGTTGCAAAAATTCGTAAAGAAGGAAGATCCCATCAAATCCAAGGATGATAACAAGGGTTAAGGCGAAGCCTCTCAAAGGGACGAAAACCACATATCCCTCTGCCCACAAAGCGCCATAAGGGAGATAAAGACAATCACAGGAGGGATCGTTCAAGTCCCTCAAGAAGTCGTACCAGAGGGGCAGGTGAATAGCGTTCATGGGATACCACCTCTGAAGCAAAGACGGACGGACCAGGACATTTCATTTTGTTCTCAGAAGAAGATGCTAGAGAAGTGAAGCAGCCTCATAACGACCCGTTGGTTATTATGCTCATGATTGAAGGATTCAATACAAGGTAGGTTTTGGTAGACAATGGGAGCTTGGTAGATATCATTTTTCTCTTTGCCTTCCAGCAGATAAAAGTAAACCCAAAAAAACTCCATCCATTCAAATCCCCCCTCGTAAGTTTCAGTAGAGACAAGGTGTATCCACAAGGAATAGTGACGCTAACGGTCACAGCTAGCTTATACCCCCTCCAGGTAACTAATCGGCACAACTTCTTAGTAGTAGACTCACCTTTGTCCTACAATGTGATTATAGGAAGGCCTACCCTCAATCATTGGAAAGATGCCACTTCAACGTATTGCCTGAAGGTGAAGTTCCCAACAGAGCAGGGAATTAAGGAAACAAAAGGAGAACAGGTGCTGGCACGAGAATGCTATCAGGCAATCTTGGCGTCAAAAGAAAACCATACGTGGATAATTGAATAAAAGACACTAGAAATTGTAGAGAAACTGGAGACGGTTGAGTTGGTTGAAGGAGACCCTGCAAAGACAATCCATGTAGGGACGAGTCTGAACCTCCAAACGAAGAAAGAAATCATCAGCTTTCTAGAGGAGAACCTGGATGTATTCACCTGGAGTCATGAAGATATGCCTGGCATACTAGCAAACATCATTCAAAACTGCCTAAATATAGATCCTGAGAAGAAGCCCGTCCAGCAAAGAAGAAGAATTTTTGCTCCCGAACGAAACAAAGCAGTCATGGATGAGGTGAACAAGCTGCTTGCTATTAACTTCATTAGAGAGAGTCTACTATCCCGAGTGGTTGGCGAACGTCGTAATGGTAAGAAAGGCAAACAGGAAATGGAGAATGTGTATCGACTTCACAGATTTGAATAGCGCCTGCCTGAGGGACAGTTTCCCTTTGCCTAGGATTGACCAGCTTGTGGACTTGACGGCCAGGCAAAGCTTCTCACCTTTATGGACGCCTTCTCTAGATACAATTAATTACAGATGGCAGAAGAAGATCAAGAGAAGACTGTCTTCGTCACCAGCCAAGGGCTCTATTGCTACAGGGTCATGCCTTTCGGGTTTAAGAACACAGGAGCAACGTACTAGAGGCTAGTAAACCAGATGTTTAGCAAGCAAATTGGGAGGAACATAGAGGTGTGTGTGGATGACATGCTTGTCAAGAGCAAGGAAGAGGAGAAACATTTGGACGATCTTAAAGAGACATTCAACACACTCAAGTAATATAGTATGAAGCTAAACCTAGCCAAATGCGCCTTTGGGGTCTCCTTTGGAAAGTTTCTCAAATTCATGGTGTCACAGAGAGGAATAGAAGCAAGTCTAGAAAAGTTGAGAGCCATCCTCGAGATGTCCTCCCCGAAGACGATCAAGGAAGTACAGTCCCTCACGGGAATAGTGAAAGCCCACAACAGGTTTGTCTCCAAAGCAACAAACAAACGCCTTCCCTTCTTCAAGAACTTAAAGCACGGTTTTGTCTGGACAGACGAAAGTAAAGAAACATTCTAGAAGCAAGCATTACCTAAGCAACCCTCCACTCCTGAGTCTGTCCAAAGAAGTAGAAGACTATTCCTGTACTTAGCTGTGTTCGCAACTGCGGTGAGCGCGGCCTTGATCAGGGAAGAAAACAGGATACAACGCCCAGTGTATTACATCAGCCAAGCCTCTTAAGGAGCTGAAGCACGATACCCGCGAATAAAGAAGATCACCTTCACACTAACAGTGGCCTCTAGAAAGCTTCGTCCATACTTTCAGGCTAACCCGATCATAGTAATGACAGACAAGCCCATTAAGAAAGCAATGAATAAACTTGAGGCTGCTAGACGAATGGTACAATAGGCTATCGAGCTTAGTTAGTTTAATATAGAGTACCGACCTAGGACAACCATAAAGGCCCAAGCATTGGTAGACTTCATAGCAGAGTTCACCTCCCCCGAAAATGAAGACAACCTAGAAGAGCTCTAGATGATCCATACAAACGAGTCAGCCACGCAAAAGAGAGGAGGAGCAGGTGTCATCATTACCTCCCCTGAAAGGGACACTTTGAAGTACAGAGTTCAATTAAATTTCTCTATCACCAACATTGAAGCGGAGTACGAGGCCATATTAACGGGGCTGAGGATCGCCCAGGCGCTAGAAGCAAAACCTGCCATGTTAAGGAGTGATTCACAGCTCGTCATAGGGCAAGTCAAGGGAGATTTTGAAGCAAAGGAGACAAGGATGCAGAGATACCTTAAGTTGACGAACTAACTAGTTAGAAACTTTGATTGGGTAGAGTTTGCTTAAATCCCCCGAGATCAAAATGCAGAAGCTGACGAAGTGGCTATGAGTGTGTCATCAGATACCCAGGCAACGGTGACTGACTGGAGATTGGAAGAACAGAACTCTCCCAACATCGAAGAATTTCAAGCCTTCCCGATGCACGTCCGCGAAGGATGGACGAACCCAATCTTGTCCTATCTCAAGGACGGACAATTACCACCAGATCTTGAAGAAGCCAAGAAGATCAAGAAACGGGCCACCAGATTCACTGTGCTAATGACGGGATTTATAAAAGAGGTTTCTCATAGCCTTACCTGAGATGCGTGGAAGAAGAAGAAGATGCCATGTACGATCTAGAAGAAGTACACGGGGGCATTTGCGGTGACCATATGGGGGCAAAGTCCCTCGTAAGAAAGATCATGAGGGCAGAATATTTATGGCCTACAACGCAACAAGACTCTGTAGATTTCATCGAGAAATGTGACAACTACCAAAGATATGGGAACATCTAGCGAGTCCCAGGGGAGAAAATGATGACCATCACTTTGCCCTGGCCATTTGCACAGTGAGGGGTTGACATCATGGGGCCTCTGCCACAAGGAAAGAAGCAAGTAAAGTTCTTGCTCGTCACTATCAACTACTTCACAAAATGGGCAGAAGCAGAAGCACTAGCCATAATGTAAATCATTGGATGTACATCGTCCATATCATCTAAAGACGATAAGATTCCTTAAATGGATGTAAATCATCCTAACCGAGTTAAAATGATAAGATTGCTCCAAAGGATGTAAATCACTTTAATTAGAAAAGACGATGAAATTCCTTAATTAGATGTACATCACCCACATCATTTAAAGACTATAAGATTCCTTAGTTGGATGTGCATTGTCGATATCATCTAATGACGATAAGATTCCTTGATTGGATATACATCGTCCACCTCATCTAAAGACAACAAAAGTCATTAGACGGATGTACATTATGGAGACGATAAGATTCCTTAAAGAAGATAAGGCTCGTCTGAAGCCTAGACCTTGAATAGATGAAAGCCGTGTAACTAGAAACTAAGGTCGGGGCAGTAGAATGACGAAGTAAAATTCATAAGTGGGCAAAAATTTTCTAAGTCCCAAGATGGACGAAGAGCATGCCCCAGTAAATAATTTTTTTTTTAAGTCCCCAATGGACGACAAAGGCATAAACAAGAAATGCAAACAGAAAGTATTCGCAAGCAACATACACGCAAGGGAAATAAGCATATATATATATATATATATATATAAAAGAGTTGTAAATTGTTCAAAAGCCCCAAAACAGGTAGGACATTCCAAAGAAAAAAAAAAGAAAGAAAGAAAGAAAAAGGAGAGCAAATAACAAAGCTATGCTAGAGGGGCATTAGTTCCATCCTTCTCAGGTAGGGGGGAATCCTCGCTTGTAGCTACAACAGCTTAGGCAGCCTGCTCCACCTCGTCCGCTTCAATCTCTTTGTCAATAGCTTCAAAATCCAAGTCCTCCAAGTCTGTCTCTGGTCCATGTTTCACCAAGTATCTTCAAAACAGTTCAAAACCTTTGAAGTACCAACCAAAAAAAATTGCATTGTATTCGTCAGTAAGTTGAAAGGTGTGGACGGCCTTGGCTATAGAACATTTCATCTTATGGTTGGCAACTGCAAGTTAATCATCCCTCTGCTTCACCAGCAGCTTCTCAGCATTTAACTCCTCGGATAAAGCCCAGATATTTTCCTTGGATGAGTTGTTGTCGTCCATTGCAGCTATCAAATCCCTCCTTAAGCTAGAAGCCTTAGCGTCCAACGCCTCAGTCTTAGAATTGGCCATCATGGCCTTTTCTTCATTTGCCAAATACTGGGAGGTGATGTGCATCGTCTCCCTCAACACCTAGTGTCCAAAACCACGCAATAAGTAAGAACAACTAAGAGAAGTTATGCTTATGGACGAAGACAAGAAGAAATGAAAGAAAGTTACCTGGATGAGCTTGTGAACGTGGTGGCTCACCATCTCGTGGGAAGGCACACTTGAGATTTCTTTCAACTCTTCGGGTGTAACAAGCTCGTTAGCTCGAGCCATAGCCATCCCAGCATCCGCCTAAACACTGGCTCCCACTTTCTCCTTCCCTTTAACCCCCTGTCTTGCGCTTCTTTTCAAGAGGGGTGACCTCCTCAATAGAAATGCCCAGAGAACCGACGCGTCCTTCGTCCAAGGCAGGAGCGGATGAATCTTTCTCCATCACCTCTTTATTATTCTCCTTTTCAACAATCTTAGTCTCTGTTGGCTAATACTGGAGAGGGGCTCGTTCTTCTTCTGCTTGATCTTAGCATATAAATCCTGGTTAAACTTGGTTGTCATCTTTGCAAAAAAGGAGAAACAACGAAAAAGTCAAAAAAAAAAAAAAAAGGAAAAGGAAGAAGGAAGGAATAAAGATGACCCATCTTTATCTTAAAGATAGCTTACTCTTCTTTTCCTCTCGGAGAATGGCACAAAGGACATAATGAGAAGGGCCCGGTCCCAAACAATGACGAACTAGAGTTCAGGGATCCACCAACTCGTCAAAATCCTCAATGGTGCCCGCGTACTTAACAACTTCCTGTACACTCTCCTCAACCCTACTCTCAAGCTCAAGGCGCTCTTTAACTGCAAAAATTGAAAAACACACAAGGTCAGAATGGACAATTAAAGCAAGTAATATATCAAAAGAAAGGCGTCACTTAAGAGGCAAATGCACCAAGTTGAAGGGTCTCCCACCGACACAACAGCCTAGGGATATCCCCCCAAAAGTCATCTGAAAGAGTCTCCCACCATCTCCTGACACAAAGAAATATTTGGGCTTCCAATAACGAAAGGACAAAGGAAGATTGACAATGAGACAAGACCACCTATCCCAGGGCACAAACTCATAGTACTCGAACTCTTTGGATTCTTTCAGACGGTAAAGATGGACAAACTCATTTAGTGTAATCATATTCCCGTCAGCTATGGTCATCCAAATCACCATATAGCTTATAACGATTCTCCACGAATTCGGCATAAGCTGTTCTGGAGCTATGTTCAGATGATGAAGGAGTTCCATGATATATGGATGGACGGGAAATCTGAAGCCACAAAAGAACGCAGCCTCATAAAAACAAACCTCACCATGGGCAAAAGCACAAGACTTCTCAACCTTCCTAGGAAGATAAACCCTAGTCTCCTCGGGGAACTGGAACCTATCCTTGAATCTACCAAAGGTATCTCCTTTTAGAGAACACTCTTCTTTGAGGGCGTGAAAGGGACGAGAGGTAACAGACACAGAAGGATGAGAAGACAAAGGTACAGAAGATGGCAAGGAGGTAGCACTGTCCGTCTTGACCCCAGTTGTGCTAGCACTAGATGACAAGCCAGTCTCTAAGTCACCCGATCTACCCCCAGAATCCATATTTTCCCTCCTTAAAGACTCTCGCACACCCCTAAACCAATTCATGGATTGGCACAACAACGGGTATAGATTACCCAACACTAGTCTTAGGCTACTATCACTTAGAACAAAATCCCGAACCCGCGGATAATGATCACTAGAGAAGCCTAAAAACACACCTAAGCGAGTAAAAAAGAAGGCAACAGAGGGAGAAGTGCGCCTAATATCAAAATAATCAACCATCAAGGAAGGAAATAAAACTCTAAAAGGAAAAAGAAGCACAAAGAAAGAGAAGAAACAAAACTCTAAAAGGAAAAAGGAGTAGAAAGGGGCGTACCTAAGGAAGGAGAAGCTGAAAAATCAAAAGAGCAATGTGTAGAAGGAAAAGTGAAGAAATGATTAGGGAAAGACAGAGGGTTAAAAAGGGTTGCCTAGAAAAACATAGGAAAGCTGAAGAGTCTCACCAGAACCAAGACTCCTCAACCAGTCTAAACGTGACACGTGGCCACAATTCACAACACGCTGCCACTGAGCAATTAATGCGCAGGGGCGGAACCCCAAGCACCATAACTGCTATATACCAAAAAAAAAAATTTGGATGACTTCGGAATAGGGGGGCAGCTAATAGGCCCAAAAATATACTCGTCCATCAGTGGAAATAGTGGACGAAGGCAACATCCATCTTCGTCCTTCATAGGGCCTGTCAGAAAAAGATGAGGCCATTCACTCACAATCAATAACCAAGCGTTACATAATAATAGGTCTCTAGACAGTAGGAGAGATGAAGATCTCATCATTAATGCCTCATAGAGGCGTTACAAATACCACCATTAAAGTACCCCTAATGGCTAGGAAGAGGAAGCAAGTGTATATATACTAGCACCCCAGGACCGGAGAGGGTACCGAATTTCTAACCATAACACTCTTACACTCTCACACTAAAATCTTTTTCTTCCAGCTATCTGACCTTACCATCGGAGGCTTTGTGGCAAGCACCACACTGATGTCCCATATTTCTTCCATTCTTCATTTTATCCTTGCAGGACCCTTAGCGAGTGTGGACGGCATTCCCTCTGGACGATCATTGTGACTGACGATTTCAGCATCATCAGTTTCCATGTACAAAGAGCTTCTTGAACTTGGTTACAGTGGAGATTTTCATGACGGAGGCTTAGAGTCTAGATATTTTAGTCATTGTTGTGTTAGAGCCTAAGCCACATAGTAGAGTGGTGTGCACATTGTGGGTTTCGTTTAGTTCCAAAGCTTCAACTATTTGTTTATTAATTAATTGAATTTCTCAATTTTCATCATGTTTCTAATGGAGCTCTTCATCCATTCATCCAGTAGACTCTACACTGTTTTAATTCAATAAAACAACTCAACTTTGCAAATTTTTAACTTCCAAAACAATTTAATAAAATCAAGAACCTAATTTTAAACATATTTTGAAATACAAAAATTCATTTTCTAAAGAAAAAAAAAAAAACCCAATGTTGGAACAAAAATTTATTTTGATGAAAAGAGACCCACTTCGGAATTTGATATAGGGGATTGCCCCGCTAGAGAGCAGAGAGCCCCTTATTTGAAACAAAGGAATACTATAGTTTTTCCATGGCTTCATTGAGAAATGATGTGGCCTCGCTGATTTCAATGGAGAAAGTAGAATAGGTTTTGTATTGGAAAAGTCTAGCGAAATCGAAATTATCACTGCCTTTTCTTTTTTCTTTTCTTTTTTTTACAAGATAGAATTTCTACTCTAGTCTAATCTAAATGTATATGTGTGCGAAACTCCCTTCTGGAGACTTGAATTTAGTCCCTTGCCCCCCATACCCCACAAACATTTATACTTGTGGAGTGACCACCGTACCAAGGATACGTGGTGGTATCACCGATTTTTTCAACAAAACTGTGTTTGTGCTGTGGTGCGTCTCAGTGAGGTAACTTTATGATAGACTATATGAAATTTTCTGTAAAACTTTGATATCTAGCAGAATATATGTATATATATAAAAATATATATATATATATATATATATTTATATTCAGCTAGATAGTGAAGGCAGTGGCGGCATCTTTAGGAATTTTTATTATAGTCATTAAAAAATTAATTATACATGATTTAATAAAAACAAAATTTATATATATTAACATTAACAAAAAAACACACAAATATATATAGTTTTACAATTTTCTTCTATTAACAAAATGAAAAGGCAAAAAGGTATTGACGAGAGATAAAATGAGAATTGAGAATGCTGAGGTGAAAGTATTGAAGTAAAACCACCACACACCCGTGGTACGATGGTCACTTTACAAGTATAAGTGTTTGTGGAGTGTAGGTGGTAAGAGTCGAGGTTCAAGTCTCCAGGAGGGAGCTTCGAACACATATGCATAGGGGTGCTCACCAAATCGCACAAACCGTAAAAACTGCACCAAAACCGCCAACAAAATGGCATAATTGCACTACATCGCATGTAATAAGAAAACGGCACAAATTACACCGCACCCTTTTTATATATTAATATATTTTTTTTAATAATAAATATATTATTAATAGTTTAATAACCCTAGTTTAATAATAATAATAATAATAATAATAATAATAATAATAATAATAATAATAATCCTAGCAAGTGTTGATTAGGAAAGCCAACCCAAAATAAAGAAAAATTAGCTCAATAGTTTAAAACTTGACCCAAAACAAAAGGAAAAATCAGTTTTGGGCTAGGTAGGAAAAACCCAAAATTTGAAAAATATACTAGTTTCAAACCGTATCTTATACACTGCACCACACATGCATGTGACCACAAAAATGAGGTGAGGTACAGTGCAATTATGGTTTTGGCTAAATTTAAACCGCACTGCACCGCACATGTGACCGCAAAAATAGGTGCGATGCGGTTATGGTTTTGGGTGATGAATGATACATGTTGCAACTATAAGCCAAGCCACCGAGGAGAGCAGAGCTAATGCGACTACAAATTCAAGGAGAGCAAAGCAATTGGCGTAACCAAGGAGAACTCATAGCCACAATATCTCTTTTGGTGTCGTTTCTAAGGAGAGCAAAAATGAGGTGCGGTGCAGTTATGGTTTTGGCTAAACTTCAAACCGCACTGCACCATATCGCATTGCACATGTGACCGCAAAAATAGGTGCGGTGCGGTTATGGTTTTGGGTGATGAATGATACATGCTGCAACTATGAACCAAGCCACCGAGGAGAGCAGAGCTGATGTGATTGCAAATTCAAGGAGAGCAAAGCCGCTGGCGTAACCGAGGAGAACTCATAGCCACAATATCTCTTTTGGTGTCATTTCTAAGGAAAAATGAAATTAGGGATCATTTTTATGGAATGAGTTGAAAGAATTACGAATTTGAATAATTATGAATTTTTATTATTTGTTTTTGAATGAGCTTTTTGTTTATTTTTTTTGTTAATTTGTTGTTGTTTGGACTAGTTTTGTTGTTATTTGGACTAATTTTTATTGTTGTTATTGTTGTTATTATTATTATTATTATTATTATTATTATTATTATTATCATTATCATTTTTGTTTAAGGGGTTAAGGTTGGAGGACTAAATTGAACAAAAGTGAAGTCAAATGACTGAATTGAATTTCAAGCAAAGTTAAATAATGTAATTTGTAATTTCGCCTTATTTTTACTAGGTTTTTGGATTTTTTTAGTGTCAAGTCCAAAAACGATGTCTTTATGGGAGTCACTAATGGGCAATTCTAACAGAGACAAATTTGAAGATTGAATTAAATGAAGTTGAAACTGAGATGATTGAATTGAACAAAAGTGGAGTTACAAAATTGAATTGAAATTTACACAAAGTTAGAGTGTAATTTGCAGTTTATCCTAACAACAATTTGCAATTTGCATCATAAAATTTGGAAGCATTTTGATTTTGTCCCCTAAATATTATCGCTTTAATTCGAGCCTTTCCATTTAGCGTTTATATACTTTGATAAGGTGACCATTTAATACTATTTTAATTCACCTCATAACTCACCTCAAAATGAAGGAATTTTAATGTGCTAAAATTATGTCATTTTATTAATTAAAACCCCAATCCATAATAATTTGATGGCCCTTAAGTATGCTTTAACATAGGTGTGAACTTTATGGAATTGGAAACTCTACTGCCATTTTGGATGGGTCTAATTGATCTTAATATTGTCCTGCGCATGATTTACATTGTGTCCAAGTCAGGTTGTCAGCATTGCCAAATGCAAGTTTTAGATCCCGTTTGCGAGTGCCAAGGCCCACGGTGACAATGTAGTTACCATTGTTGAGAGTGAGACCAGATTTACCTAGAAGGGTGAGACAACGTAGTTATATTCCTTACGCATTGATCTTTGTATTCAATAGAAATTGTAACTCTGATTGGTGTATTCAACATTTACAAAAATATTTATTAGAACTATTTTTTTTTTTTTTATGTATTTAAGATTTTATAGACATAACCATATTCAAATAATTCATTTAACCATAAATAGTTAAGATTTTAAGAATTTCCACATTGGAGTTACTAGCCTATTTTAACCTAAAATCAGTTATAATTCATTCTACGGTGAAATAAAATTTTAAATAACTTGACACCATTTCAGCCAAAAAAATTAAATAAAAAACTTTAACACTATATTCACTTTTAGATGCAGCGAATCTGAAATTTCATTATATAAATGAAGAAAATATTGAGAAGTTCGACATAGATTTCCATTAGCTACAACCACCAGAAAGAAACCCAATCCTCCCTCCAACAACATCATATACCACCTCCAATCCTTTCTGTTGTTCATTCCCGAAAATGGCAATGTTGCTTGGATCACTATTTCCAGCAAAGGCCAAACAAGTTTGGCTCAACATGAATAGTATTCCCACTTTGTCCAAATCCACGCTCACATCACCATCGAAAAAAAAGCTTATGCTTGGAATTGAAACAGATTGGCTCTTGCTAAGGCCATAGCATGTATCAAATAGTGAAATACTCGGGCTTGTCATTGGATAATTACGCATCATGTCACGAAATTTCGTTCGCAATGCATTATAGGCTGTAGGTGGCAAACGTGTAATGATCGTCCCAGAGTCAATGATAGTACCCACAGTCGAAAAAACCGATGTGGGAATCGATAATCTTTGTCCACCCACACTTATTCCAATCAAGTTGAGGCCGTATGTTGATGGCCCTTGAGAAAGTGTTAACATAGGTGTGAACTTTAGGGAACTCGAGACTTCATTTCCTTTTCCAAAGTAAGGTATCCCGTTGAGCTAGTTGTGGAAGGTAGGCAATAAGAGAAAAACTGACTGTACTTTTGAGCTGCTTGTTGCACGAGGGAAACTTGGCCGCGGCCGAGACCTAGCAACCCGGCAATGCCTTGGAAGAGGCCTTCATTGTCTTGGCCACAACCGAATATAAAATTGTCCACCACGTCTGATGTTATGGTTAGCCTTTCTTTGCTGAAATATCCAATTGTAAATGAACCATCCCCATAGCGTACAAGAGTCGGAGCATTGCTGTGGGCTTCCTATAGACCAAATTCTCAAATTTATAATTGCTTAAAACAAGTGTATGTGTGACATCATCACTAGTGTCATTTTCTTTTCAAAGACTGGACAAGAACCTCTCCAATTTACTTTTTGCAAAAGGATTGGGAAACTACTAATTTCACTAGAGGAGTCTATATATCTTGCTACTTAATAATATTACTAATTTCACTAATCAAAATTATGTCTAAATCCCCAAACTTTGGAATTTCTAAATTCATCATTCTGTTACTATTATGTTAACTGGATAGAAAATACATTATGGATAATTTATTTTGGGCTAAATTGCAAACCACGTCCCTAAAGTTTAGGGGTGTTTGGATTTTACACCCTGAAACTTTACAATTTGGATTTTATCCCCTAAAATTGAGAAGTGTTTGGATTTTACACTCTAAAATTTTAGGATTTGGATTTTATCCCTCCAAAGTTTGGGGTGTTTGAATATCTCAAAAAATTTGAGGGTGTTTGGATTTTACACCTTAAAATTTCAAAATTTGAATTTCACCCCAAGAAGTTCTATTTCGTTTACATTAGCAGCCACTCCATCCATATTTTTCATTAAGTGCCACATAAACTTGTCATACATATTTAGTTTATCTAATAAAATAATACCACATAATTTTTATTATGCCAAGCCATTTTTAATTTTTTAATTTTTTAAGGCTAGAAAAATGATGTGGCATCATTTTATTAAATAAACTAAACATGACGTCGCAATTAACGGAAAATATGGATGGAAGGGCTACTAATGCAAACAGAATAGAACTTCAGAGATAAAATTCAAATTCTAAAACTTCAAGGTGTAAAATCCAAACACCCCGAAACTTTGGGGGATAAAATTCAAATTTTGAAACATCAGGGTGTAAACTCCAAACTCTTCCAAACTTCGAGGGGGTAAAATCCAAAACTTCAAGGAGTAAAATCAAATTCTAAAACTTTAGGGAGTAAAATCAAACACCCCAAACTTTAGGGATGTAGTTTGCAAATTAGCCTTTATTTTAATAAGTAAAATTTATTAAAAAAATTAATTTTTTTTACTAAAATAGGTAGTAATAGCAATACCATTTCTATTTTGTTGAGTGAGACTCTGGTTTACCTGTGGCAAAAGTGAGTTGGGAGCACAAGGGTGTATGACATGATATATTGGTGTAGGATGTAGATTTGGATGGATCAAAGATTGGGTCTTTTTGGTTATAGCACTGTCCTGCGCATGGTTCACACTGTGCCTAAGTGAGGTCACTACCAGTGTCAAATGCTAGTGTTTGATCTGTTTTGGGAGTGCCAAGGCCCACGGTGACAATGTAGTTACTTGTGCCAAAGGTGAGACCAGAGTTAGCTGGAAGGGTGGTGGCCTGAGATTCTCCTAATTTGTTGCCATTTGAGTTCTTAGAAAACATGGAATGGATTGAGTTCACCCTAGATTGGTCTTGAAGGAGGATTTCAATGTGATTAAGAACTTGTAATTGGTCTCTGTTGCTTTGAAAGCATGGGCCATATTTGTGTTTCACCGTTGAGGATGCCTCCTTGTTTGGACCTGAATACAAATTTAATAGGTTCGACAATACCTCAATCAAGATCACCTCTTAGCAAAGAGAGAATAAAATAAACATTATCGCAATAATAAAATTAAAGTAAGTATCCATTTGGCAAAAATTATTTTTGCCCACTTATTTTACTATTCAGCTTATTTTTGCTACTATTCATTGGTCTCATTACACTTTTGGTACTATTCATGAGTTTCACTATACTATTTCAGTTAACTTTTACCTTTATTTACAGTACTTTCAGCAAAAAATTTTCAGTTTTAGCAAAATAGGTAGATCCCAAATCGACAACTAAGGGATTGTGAAGAGAGATTGACAAACATACTGAAAATGATTTAACTAAAGTAATTAGGATTAAGTACTAATAAAGTGATGTAACTTAATTACTTGAATAAAATGAAGATCACAAATACGAGAGCCGAAATACAAATATTAAAGATGAACTACAAGGCTACACTAAGGAAATCGAATACTGGAATATTACTACTGCACTAATCCTACTTGTAGATGGAACTACAAAAGCTAGAAAAAAAATATGACGTCTTGTTGAAGATTGATGTGTTGAGTGTTATGCGTCCCTTTTTTTATAGGCAAAGATGGTTATTACTTCCCGTCCATAAGGAGTAATTTTTTACTTTTTTTTTTTTTTTTTTTTAACAAACATGGTGACAAATTTCAATTATGATGGGCCACGCCTCAATAACCCAATGGACAAAATTTCTCCTCCTGTCCAAACTTCTGTGAGATTTTTGGGAAAATATGGGCTTTTGCTCTTATTTAAAAAAAAAAAATTAGCATAATTTCTCTATTTTAAAACTATTAAGCATCGTGTCTCTGTTTTGAAACTCGATTTTAAAAAAATCGAATTACAGGTGGAACTTGACATTAGCAATGTTGAGTTATATGCATATTTTGTCACTTAATTTTTTTAAAAAAATTTAAGTGAAACTCGACTTTGCTAAAGTCGAGTTTCACTTATAAATTTACATATAACTCAATTTTGAGGATATTAAGTTTTATACAGAACTCGCTTTTGTCAAAATCAAGTTTTAAAAACATGGACATCCTACTAAATAGTTTCAAAATAAGGATATTGTACTAGATTTTTTTTTTTTTTTAAATAAGAGCAAAAGCCAATATTCCCCGAGATTTTTGTGAGGTTAGTGCTATTTTAAAGTTTTGAATCTAAAATTCATGGGTCTAATTTTTGTTAGGTTATAAAAATTAAAGCGTGTTAGGTTTCTACAATTGACTAAATTGCATCCCTCCTAAAATTATAGTTTTACAGGTGCTGTAACAATTACAGGCCATATAATCTTTTTTCTTTTCTTTTCTTTTCTTTTTTCATTTAGTTTTTTGCATTACAGGCATTGGCGGCTCCACATTGAAGGCAAGGTGTTCAAAAGACCAACCTAAACAAGAAAAATATAATTATTATATATAGATATAAAATTTTACAATTTTTTATCCTTAAAAAAAAATTGTGACCACCTAAATATTTTTAGGTTCAATATTATTAAATTTCGTACAAAGTTTGGCAACAGACTTGGTTGTAGACTAAGGCTACAACTCCACTTAATATTTTTTTTATTTGATATAAATTTTAACAAATCTACCGTTGGATTACATTTTCTTCTTATATCCTCCATGCTTGCAAAATTTTATTAAGATCAAAGATCAATGGCTATGTCATCAATCAAATATTTAAATTTCAAGTTTTTGTAGCATAAAATTTTACATAAAAGATAAGTTTATGGGCCGAATAGCAACATTCGATTGACATAAATTTAAAAACATAAAGAATATGCAATTCAACGGTTAGATTTTCAAAATATATAATCATGCTAATTTATTTAGTGAGAGTTGTAGCCAAACTTTGTCCTTAAATTTTGGTCCCCCTTAAAAATATCTTAGGTCCTTACAAACAAAAAAGAAAAGTATAAGAAAAATTTTACTAAAAAAAATTTTTAAAAGAGATGTAACTTGTAGCATTGATAATAAAACTATTATGCAACAATTTCAAAATAAACTCATAGAAGGAAGTTATAAAACTTTATGTATTTTTGCGTGTTTTTTTTTTTTTTTTTGGATCAATATATGAAGTTATGTTTTTATTAAATTTTGTATAATTTAAATTTCATAATAACCTCCCCAAAAAAAAAATTTTCTAGAGTTGCCGTGCCACTAATTGTAGGAGGATCAACGTTAATTACAATAGTAGTAAAAAATGGCAATAATGGCGACCATGATGATGACAATGATCATATAATTATAATACAATTAGAGAGTTGAATTGCTGGAGAGAGAGAGAGAGAGAGAGAGAGAGAGAGAGAGAGAGAGAGAGAGAGAGAGAGAGAGAGAGAGAGAGAGAGAATAAAACCTTTGGTAGAAGCACTGCAAGTAGTTGATGGTAATAGAGAGCTGACTTGAGCAATATGAGCATGATGAAGGTGGTAGCTTTCTATAGATTTTCTAACTTCATGGGCATAAAGGCATAGAAAAGCAGAGAAACTATAGAGTATACATGTAAGGAAGGGGGAGATGTGACAAGCCATGATTTAGCCTTTCACTCAAAACCTTGTACTCCTTCAGTACCATTTATAGTGGTTTGGCTTGGTAATTAAGGGTTCGTTTGGTACACTGAATGTGGATTACAACAGGAATGGTAATGTTTATTACCGAGAATAAAATGTGTTGTAATGGAATAACTAAACATATCCATTAGTTTGGTTGTGAGTTGTAACATTAGAATACAACTTATAATCTATTTTAGGAAATATCTCATTAATACAATTATATTTCCTAGTAAATAATATATTTTAAATTTTAGAGAGATGAGTTATTTTTTGATGATTTTTTATTTCCATAATTGTTAGGTGGATATGTAAAGTTTATTTATTTGAAAATATATTAATGTTAGAGATTATTATATCTACTAAGGAATAGCTATTACAACCCTTTTAGAGATGAATAGTTATTCCTCATTTTAGAGAATAGCTATTCATAAGGAATAACTATTCCCAGTAATAAAAACATAACCAAACTATTGAATAGCTAAACCATAAGAATAACTGTTGGAGCATTTTAATATTAAATGATTAAAATGAAAAAATGTTACAACATAAATGTAAAAATGTGAGAGTGAATATGGAAGATAAGGAGTTAGTGAGAATGTTTAACCCCACATTGAAAAGGAGAGAGACTATTTTATTCTTTTTAATTGTAGTGATTAATGGGCTAACATGAATTATCTTAGATATTGGGCTAGATATATGCGCAAGGGGAAGGTGAAGGGTGAAGGCATCAAAAATGGAAATGAATCAGTCTCTTGGAACCTCCTACTTGACAGCCCATTCAGAATAATTACCATATCCGTTAGTGAGTAAATTGCCTGAATTAATACTCCATTTTTACTATGGAAAATAAAGAACCATTAACCCACTTAATGGACTATTTGTTTGGACCTTTTCATTCTTCAGAAACTCCTTATCTCACTATTAACTGTGTAACTCCAGCCAATCAGATTAATATTTAGCAATTAATCTTGTAATACCCACAACATCAGAATAATGGACCTAATTAATCAGATTAATTTGGGTAGTAATATTGTGAGGCCCATTGAGCCTACAAATAGACTCATTTAGACCCAATCCTGGTTACTGCAATATACACTAAAAAAAAATAGAGAGATTATTGGCAAGAAAAGGTGTTCTTTCTGGTGGAGCTTTGGGCTTGAACACTTTGTGTAGAAGCTACTCTAGCCATACAACATTTGTTAGGCCGTTGTATCATGGGGGAGACAAGTCAGAGAAGGTCTGCGCCGATTACAAAGTTTAACCAACCAAGGGCTTGAATCTCCTTAAAGAAAGCGAGTGCTATGCCTCAGTCCAAATAGTGTTGTGTAATTTCTCTCTTTAAATTAATAAAATTCAGAAATATTATTCAGTTTCTCTTTGTGTTATTTCTATTATCATTGTGTTTGCACCAACAATTTTAAGGAGATTCAACACATGGAACCTACATAAGAGAAACCAAATGAGCCTGTTGGAGATCTGAACAAACCCTTTTGCTTTAAGGGAGCCCATTTTAAGAGGTGGAAAGGAAAGGTCCTCTTCTACTTGAGTCTTCTCAAAGTCCCATACATCCTCACTAACAAGAATCCATCAAAGATTCCTATCAATGAGGTGAGTGAGGAAGAATATAGTTTCCATCAAGAAAAAATAGATAAGTATACAAAAAATTAATACAATTGTCGCTCTTATCTTTTGAATTTTGATATAACTTATAATTCTACTAAGAAAATTTAGAAAACTTTACAAAGCAAGTATGATACCGAAGAGGCTGGTGCAAAAAAGTATGCTCCTAGTAGATTTTTCCGTTACCAAATGGTGGATGGAAAATCGATGGTGGATCAAGCACAAGACTTCCAAATGATCGTGGCAGAATTGAGATCCGAAGGCACAAAGATTGGAAACAATTTGGTGGTAGCTGGTATAATTGATAAACTACCACAATCTTGGAGGGAGTTCCAAAAGACTTTGTGGCACAAACAAAAGGAGATATTCTTGGAAACTTTGATCACACGCATCCGTGTGGAGGAGAAGGCTAGAGGACAAGATGCACTCATGACACAAGAAAGCAATGATAATTCCACCACAAAGGTAAACCTTATTTCAACCAATAATAATATGCTCAAAATCATTTCCTAGAAATGGTCAATTGAATCCTAAAAAGAAAGCCTTTATAAATAATAATAGACCTCAAAGAATGGGAAACCCGAATAAAAATTACAATAAGAATCAAGGACCCCCTTCACAAGATCAATTTAATAGATCATATTTTATCTGTGGCAAGAATGGGCATAGTGCTCGATTTTGCAAATTTCGAAACCGTGAATCTGTCCCGCAGGCTAACGTAACCGAAGAGCTTTTAGTGGCTATGATTATAGAAATCAATATGGTGCAATATGTTGAAGGGTGGTGGGCAGATTTTGGTGCTAATAGGCACGTCTACTATGATAAAAATTGGTTCAAGTTGTACACTCCTTTTGAAGGAAAAAAAACTGTTATACTTGGTGACACTAGCAAAACCAAGAATCTTGGGAGTGATGAGGTTGAGTTGAAATTCACTTTTGGACGTGTGCTAACATTGAAAGATGTACTTTACACTCTGTCCATAAGGAAGAATTTGATGTCAAGTTTTTGGCTTAACAAGGCTGGCTTCAAGCAAACTATGGAATATGATAATTATGTAATCACTAAAAAGGGATTATTTATGGGCAAGGGTTATGCTTGTGATGGAATGTTTAAATTGATGTTGAGAATAATAAAGCATCTACCAGTTCAATTTATATGCTTTCTTCTATTAATTTTTGGCATGCTCATCTGTGTCATATAAATAGTAGATATGTGGGAATCATGAGTAGTTTAGGATTAATTCCAAGACTATCAAAAAATTTTGAAAAATGTGAAACTTGTAGTCAAGCTAAGGCCTCATCAAAGTGTTGTAAGAAATACCGAATTGCTTGAGTTAATTCACTCCGATTTATATTAATTTCAGGGAATTTTAACTCGTGGTGAAAATAGATATATTATCACTTTTATTGATTATTTCTCAAAATATACAACTATTTATTTGTTGAAAAGTAAAAGTGATGCTTTTGAAAAATTTCAAGATTTTTTAAAAGTAGTTGAAAATCAATTCGATAGAAAAATATAAAGAATAAGAAGTGATAGAGGCCGTGAGTATGAATCAAGTGCATTCAACTCATTTGTTCAGTTTTTGGGAATTATCTATGAAACTACTACACCATATTCATCTGCTTCTAATGATGTGGCTGAAAGAAAAAATAGAACTCTGATTGAGTTAACAAATGCCATGTTAATTGAATCTGGTGCATCTTTAAATTTTTGGGGTGAAGCTATTTTAACTGCATGTCATGTTTTGAATAGGGTGCCACATAAAAAGTCACATACCACACCTTTTGAGATGTGGAAAGGACATAAGCCAAATTTGGGATATATGAGAGTATGTGGCTGTCTTGCTTATGTAAGGCTTATTGACCATAAAATACCTAAATTAGGTATAAGAGCTACTACTTGTCCCTTTCTTGATTATGCAATTAATACTGCAACCTATAGATTTTTTAATCTTGAAAAAAAAAATAATGTTTGAATCTAGTGATGCAATTTTTCATGAAGAAAAATTTCCTTTTAAATTGAAAAATAGTGGGAGTGAAGAAAATATTTTATCACAACCAAGTTCTTCTACTTCACATTTACAAAATCAAGAAAATTTTGAAATGGAACCTAGAAGAAGTAAAAGAGCTAGAGTTGAAAAGGATTTGGTCCTGATTATTATGTTTTTAACACTGAGGAAAATCCCCAAAATTTAAAAGAGGCTTTAACATCACCTGATGCTATCTTTTGGAAAGAGGCTGTAAATGATGAGATGAAATCTCTAATTTCTAATAGAACTTGGAAATTAGTAAATCTTCCACCGGCTTGTAAGATCATAGGTTGTAAATGAGTCCTTAGAAAAAATTTGAAACCAGATTGATCAATAGATAATTTTAAAGCTAAACTTGCTGCAAAAGGCTTTAAACAAAAAGCTGATCTTGATTTCTTTGATACATTTTTTTTGGCAACAAGAATTACATCTATTAGATTATTAATTGCTATTGCTGCAATTTTTAATTTGAAAATTCATCAAATGGATGTAAAAAATACTTTTCTTAATGGGGACCTAGAGGAAGAGATTTATATAGATCAACCCGAAGGCTTTGTAGAGCCTGGACAAGAAAGCAAGGTATGTAAGCTAACTAAATCCCTATATGGCTTAAAACAAGCACATAAGCAGTGGCATGAAAAATTTAATTCCTACATGATTAAGAATGGCTAAAAATCAATTGAATGTGATAAATGTATTTATTCTAAATCATGGAATAATTTACATGTTATTATTAGCCTCTCTGTGGATGATATGTTGATTTTTGGCTCAAATATGCATGTTATAAATGAGACAAAAAATATGCTTTAAAGACATTTTGATATGAAAGATCTTGGTGAGGCTAGTTTTATTTTGGGCGTCAAATTTACAAAAACATGTGATGGAATAATTCTTGATCAATCACATTATGTTGAAAAAATATTGAGAAAATATAATTTTCATGATCACAAAAGTGTAGCTACTCATTTTGATTCTAGTGTTCATTTATTTCCCGTGAATAATGATAATGAGATTTTTAATCAAAAAGATTATGCTAGCATTATTTGTAGTTTGCGTTATGCTACTGATTGTACAAGACCTGGCATTGCAAATGCAGTAGAAGTGCTTATCAAATTTACAAGCAAGCCTAGTAAAGATCATTGGCTAGCTATTGAATGAGTCATTAGAAATTTAATTGGTACCAAAAGCTATGGCTTATTTTATAAAAAGTACCCTGCTGTGATTAAAGCTTTTAGTGATACCGATTGGAATATTTTGTCAGGTGATTCTCTCTATACCACAGGTTATATTTTTACCTTAGGTAGTGGTGCTATTTGTTGGAAATCTAAAAAGTAAACAATAATTGTTAATTCAACAATGGAAGCTGAATTAATAGCATTAGCTTCAGCTAGTGAAGAGGCAAATTGGCTTAGAGATTTGTTATATGAAATTCCACTTTGGGAAAAGCCGATTCCACCTATATTAATTCATTGTGATAGCACTGCCGCAATTGATAGAGTTAAAAATCATTATTACAATGGTAAATCTAGACTTAGAAGAAGAAAGCACAGTACCGTGCAATCTTATTTGAGTATTGGCATCATAACTGTAGATTATATTAAATCTAATGATAATCTTGCAGATCCATTTACCAAGGCCTTGGCAAAAGATAGGGTTTGAAATACATCGAGGGGGATGGGACTAAAATCCATAGAATTGTGAGCCATGTATGAGGATACCTAACCCAAGGACCAGAGATCTTGAGAATTGGGTTCAATGAGAAAAACAAATCATACGATGGTCGTAAGAAATGCACTATTTTTTTTAATTATTTATTTTGTAAATAATTTTTTAAATTGTTCATCCCTATGATGTAAGTACAATTATCCTGTAATGTGGAGAGGTTGAGTAAAATCTCTTAATGAAATTTGTAGCTCGTATGAGTAGAGTGTCAGAATTATAAGAGCACCCTTAACAAAATTTAACCTATGTGAGTATGGGGGTGGGGTCGCTCCCTATAATATTTGGACTTAATCTCAAATATACTCATGAAACTGGGATCAACATACAACCGTAAAGTGCTAGCTATAAAAGCTCATGTCAACGCCTGGATTGTTATGTGTAAGCAGTGACGCTTAATTTCCCTAAAGCAGTCCTTATTCAAGTTGGAGACCACTATGACTCTCAAGTTGAGATCGCTATTTTACTAAGTGAAGGTCAATGCAAAGCATACCTTCATGATGCATAGTGACCCATCTTTGCTTGGTAATCTTTCTTTAACTAAAAATTTTAATATTAAAATGAGTGGGGGATTATTGAAGCATTTTAATATTAAATGATTAAAATGAATAAATGTTACAACATAAATGTAAAGATGTGGGAGCAAATATGGAAGATGAGGAGTTAGTGAGAATGTTTAATCCCACATCGAAAAGGAGAGAGACTACTTTTTTTTTTTTAATTGTGATGATTAATGGGCTAACATGAATTCTCTCGGATATTGGGCTAAATACATGTGCAAGGGGGAGGTGAAGGGTGGAGTTATCAAAAATGGAAATGAATCAGCCTCTTGGATCCTCCTACTTGACAGCACATTCAAAATAATTACCATATCCATTGGTGAGTAAATGACCCAAATTAATACTCTATTTTTACTATGGAAAATAAAGAGCCATTAACCCACTTAATAGTGTAAGAAGTTTAGACCCCTTAAACCCAAACAGATTAACCTAGATATTTAGCCAAGTGATTAACTTAGGTAAATTTAAGTAGTTCTAGGTTAACACAAATATATCATATCATGCAAAGTGCGGAAAATAAAGAACATACGATATGATAACCCAGGAAAATCAAACCGATAAAAAACCTGGGGAGGATTTAACTTAGCTATCCTCAAGGTAAAACAGAATTCACTATGAAAGAATTGAAGTTTACACAATAGCGACTTAGACCACTAACATCCTATTGCTACCTCGAGTAGGAAACTTACTACCACGACCACGTAACGGCTCCGAGTCTACAGACTACTTCTTTCTTGAATTCATAGCAAAGCACAAGCACTCCTACTTGTATATCTTGAAGTTCTTGAATCTACAACTGAATGATCACCAAGCTTTTGACATTAATCTTGAGTTTGGAAACCCTAAGTGTATATGAAGGCAAACACCTCTAGATCTCACAAATAAGATTCACATATACAGCATTTAGAACACTAAAAACGTGGCTAGGGTTTTCCCTTTTATACTTAGGGCAAAACATAAAACCTACACATCAAACGGGCTTGGGCTGAGTTGGAAATTCTGCAGAAAAAAAAAATCTGCACGACTTTCCATCGGTCGAGTCTAATTCTCGATCGATCGAGGCTGGCAGATTTGCACAGTGACTTCTGCAGTAACTCGATTCCAACTTTACACAATAAGCACACACTTTGAGCAAGTCTTAACTAGACTAAAATCGTTTTGATCATGGTTTGCCAACATTACAAAGTGAAGTTCTAATACATTAGTTTCTAATTTCTTAGAATCTAACAAACTCCCCCTTTGGCAATCCGTGACAAAACACAAACTTAACAAAATGCTCAAAGTTTACAAAATAAGCAGCTTATTACAAAACAAAAGCTCAGCTAAACAAATTCAACCTAACTACTATCTATCAGTTGCAAGAGTAGACAGCAGCATGACTGAATCAACCTGTATAATCCTGTAACACTTAACAAATACATAAACGCATGTGTGGAAAATACAAGTAACATAGAAAATAACTTCTTGATTTCACATAACACACAATAAAGACATATATCATGAAAAACCCCATAAATATAAATCAATAAGCAATGTAACATAGTAAAATAAGAAACATATACAAAAAAAATGCATCTCATATAACTCCCCCTATCATGAGCCAAAAAAAAAAAAAAAACAATACACAATGAAGCACCTAGATATAATCTAAAAGCTCCACAGCTCCACAGTATCACAAAAATAAACAAAATCTCCCCCTAAGACAAAAAACTCCTCTACTACAAAGAACAAACTCCACTACACAATGTACTCCTCCTTTTTGTGACGAATTGTCAAAGGGCACTCACTCATCATCAAAAGGAGATGGCAGAGAAGAACGTTGAAAACTCTCCAAATCTATCCGCAACGCTCGAATCTCATGAAGCACATCCACCAAAAGCTGACCATGAGCCGCCTGGACGGTCATGACAGTGTCCAACATCCGACGAATGTCCGAATTATCCAAAGGAGAAGGTGGAGGTACAGCAGCAGCAGCGGCAGTAGTCGGATCAGTAGATGTCTTTGCCATAGGAGCACCTATAGAAGAAGAAGGGGGAGGAGTGACACCGGAAGGCTCAACCCTAGGACGCTTAAAGCTAGTTCGAAGCTGAGCAGCCCTTTGCCTAAAAAAGGTGGAACCTATGGGAGCAATAATACGAATAGGCTCAGAAGCAGGGAAATCATCTAAACCTAAGTGAAAAAGAATCCTATGAATAAAAACGGGAAAGAACAAAGCATGAGTAGTAGAACTACTCCTATGCACTTCGTTCAAAGAACAAAGAAAAAGATGAGGAAAACTGATAAGAGCATCAGTGACAAGAGCATAAAGAAACACACATCGCTCAATAGGGATAGTGTGTAGATGAGAGATAGACCACAAGGAATGACAAGCAATCCTAAGGAAAAGATAGTGTAACTCAGAAAGCTCAACAGACGTGATCCGAGGATCAGAACCCCACTAGATAGAAGACCCAGTGATGTATGACATCACGTCGTTAAGGGGAGGAGACTCATCATAGGGATAGACAAGATGAGAAACCATGGGTACCCCAAGAGCATCAGACACAACCGAAGGAGCAATGCGATACTCTACACCTCGTATCCAACTCTTTACTAAAGTGTTGGAATCATAGATGTAGATAGAGAGGTTCGAGTAGAACTCTCTAATCAGGATAGCCGGAGGCAGATGATCTATGTCTACCAAGGGTAACCAACCCCGACGCTCAAAGTTACGCCTCACCTCATCATCGACCTCACCTAGAAGGACCCTACGCTCACCCCAAATGTTTCTCCTAAGGTTAAGAGTCTCGTATGTCTCCTGATGTTTCTCACTCAAGAATCTATCACTATCGAAAGATGGTGAAGAAGAGGAAATCCTATGAACTCTAGTTTTCTTAGGCATGATTCTACAGACCAGATAGAGAGACACAGAAAGAAAAGAGACAAAAGAAAACTAAAGGCAGACTGCAAGATTAGCACCAAAACAACAGTATATAAAAAAAAAAATTCTATATGATGCATGAGCAGAAAAATTAAATGATGCATGGTCTAATGCAATGAAAAACAGTTCAAATATAATCCAAATTCACAAAATTGGCTTGAGCAAGAATTTTCTATCAAAAATCACCAAATTTAAAAAAACATTTTCACAAAACCAAACAATTTGAGAAATTGATCAGTACATAAGTTAGAAAACACAATATAATGATCAAATAAGTCAATCTAACAAGCCAATTTCATCAATTTACATCAAATTGAACAAAAACCCCAAATTCGGCAATTTCAAGCCCTAGAATTTTCAATTTCACACAAATCATCAAATTGATCAAATTAAACCATATGGATCAGTTGTATATAGTGTCCCAACAAAAACCAAATGTTCAATTCACAAAGAAAAAGCTTGAATCATCAAATACCCCAAATTTGCATAGGTCCAAAAATTTCAAAGAAAATGCATGATTTAATGCATGAAAAATGAAAATAAATGCAAAATGAAGGGTATAGAGGTCTTACCGGCTTTGGGAGAGAAAAACCTTGCAAAAGATTCGGAGGAAAACGACAAAAATCCTTGTTGGAGCCTTGACCAGTTGGTGAGAGAGAAAGAGAGTTTGAAAAGTTTTAGAAAAGTGAAGAACACGTGGAGAAAAATCCTTTTAAAAAACTCTCAGCCTGATTTTCGATCGATTGAAAATTAGATTCGATCGGTCAAAAATACTTCGATTGATCCATTACCAATCGAGCACCGATCGAAACAAACAGAAGCTCACAAAGGGATTTAAGTACAATTTCGATCGGTCGAAAAACAGATTCGATCAATCGAAATTCTAGAAAAACCAATTTTTTGAAAACAAAGCAATTTTTGTGCAGAAACTCCTCAAAGCATTAAATTTTATGATGAAAATGCATGAGTATGAGATGAAATGCTTTTCAAAAACACTTGTTTAGAACCCAGTTTTCCAAAATTAAGATTTTCACACAATTCTCCTAAAATTCTCAAACAACAAACATGTTTTGTATTAATTTCAAGAAATTATCAAACTTGGTTGGTCAGACCAAAAACACACATAATAACATGTATAAAGTTTAACAAAGAGTAACTTGTGTAGTGTGTGCAGCTAGCAAAAGCTTGAGAAACATCTGAGGTGATATGTGAATAGAAATCAATCACAATTTTAACAAAATTCATCACATAAATTTGAAAGAGACTATCACCGAAAAAGTTACATCATATAACTCTCACATCTCCTAGAATAAAAGCTTGCAATCATGTAAGTTTCTTAATTTGCCTCATAATATACACACCAATTTCAATTAATTAGAAGCCTATAAAAATAGCCAGAATAATGTATACACCAATTTTAGCATTTAATCCGAGGCTACACCTTATATTCTTTTTGTGCATGTGCTACACTTTCTCGAGTACAAAATCCTACGATATGCACTAAGGTGTTCATGATTGGCTAATAAGCAGTGGTGAGATAATTATTTATGCCTTTCTCAATAAGATCAAGTCTGACAATCAAAGACATGTGACTTCAAGATCAAGATCATGTGATCAACAACTATAAACATCTTCCCACACAACATGCACTACAAAGCTCAAACTAGTAAAGTGCAATAAAATAAGCTCATCAAAGCTAAACTAGTATATAAACATGTTATGTAAGAATAGATTGACCAACCTTGTTTTCAAGATCAAGAAAAATAATACTGCAAAACACATTTTGTAAAACACAATCTTGTTACCCCTTTTTTTTATTTTAAAAAATATCCTAGAATGAGATGCATGAATGTTATACAATGCAAATCCTAAAGAAAATGGTCACAAGAGATAAAGCAATGAAGAACAAGAACCATGTCAGACAGACTCAATTAGATCGAGCCTTTTGCATCCAAAACCTTTTAGATGCAACTCTAGCATTGGAGTTATTATTTACATTAGAATTTTGAGCAACTCCAAGATTGGAATAAAGATTTAACACCTTTACCAAATCACCAATAAGTACCATAGGATCTTGTGCTTGAGACACAGGTACTTTTGGTTTATTTGCTCGCTTAGCAGCTTGCAACTTGAAACAGTTTGGACGTATGTGCCCAGACTTTCCATAAAAGTGACAAACCCATGCAGGCTTATCACGCAACTTGCCCTTAGAAGAATTAGGAGCCTTAGATTTAGACTCTTGAAGATCAACCCTAATCTTCCTAGGAGGTGTTATTCTATAGATTTAGCAGTTTCACTCACTGAGGGTTTGTCAATCTCACTTTTAGGGAGTTCAGTAGAAGGAACAAAGTTTGTGGAATGAGATTCAAGCACAGAGATGCTTTTCACAAAACCTAAGCCAGTTTTGTCAAAAGGAGACTTTTGAATACTTAACATGTGATCAAGTTTGGAACTTGCAGACCTATTAGTTTGTTCTCTAGTAACAGATAATTCAAGTTCCAAGTTTTTGACTTTATCAAGTAAAAGCATGCTCTCAGTCTTTACATTATTCAAAAGTTCATTAGCATCAAACAGTTTCATAAGCAAATTTTCCTTGTCAAGTTCAAGAGATGCAATTTTCTTTAAGCTAAGATCAACATTCATAGCATCCTTTGCAGCAACTTTGCAAAGTTTATTATAGGTTTCCTGTAAATCTGCATCTTCAGAGAGCTCCCCATCAAAAGAGTTCTCTTCAACAAACATGATTTCATTAACTACAGCAGTAGCAGTGAGAGCAATGAAGTTTCCATCCTTATCACTGACGGATTCATTGTCGAAAACTTTATCATTACTAAGGGTTACAGCTATAGCCTTACCCTTAGACCTCAAGTAAGTAGGACATTTAGATTTCACATGACCATACTCTTGAGATCCAAAACATTGTTGTCCCATGGAATTATTAAAAAGTTGACCTACTTTCTCTTTAGGTTTTTCAGTGTTATTAACCTTAGTGGGATCATTCCTCCTAAAATTTCTAGGTTCAGCAGTGTTCTTACCTTTTGCCCTTCTGTTATTGTTCCTAAGAAAATTTCTAAAATTCTTGGCAAGATAGGCAATCTCTGTAGCAGAGAGTTCATCATCAAATCCACAAGCCTCAACATCATCAATAGACTTAAGACCCATTGATTTGGATTTGTTAGTCTTGGGTAGGTCCAACTCATAGGACTGAAGAGATCCTACAAGTTCATCAACAGGAATGGAGTCCACATCCTTGCTTTCTGTGATGGCAGTCACTTTGGGTCTAAAATCCTCTGTCAAAGATCTAAGAATCTTCCTAACAATTTTAGGTTGGTCATAGATTTCACCCAAATTATATGCAAAATTAACAATATCATTAAGTTTAGCATAGAATTCATCAAAAGATTCATCATCAGTCATTCTAATGCTTTCAAATCTAGTAGTCAATTGCTGCAACTTATTAATTTTAACAGCCTTTGTGCCTTCATGCACAGTCTGAAGGATATTCCAAGTAGTATGAGCAACCTCAACATTAGAGATTCTCTTAAATTCCTCCATAGAGACAGCATTAAAAATAGCATTCATAGCTTTGCTATTAAAGGCGGCTGCCTCTTTTTGAGAAGTTTGCCACTCACTCACAAGAGTAGTGGGCTTCTCCCATCCGTACTCAACAGAATTCCAGACTCTTTCATCAATAGATTCCAGGAATACTTTCATCCTTACTTACCAAAAAGCATAATTATTCCCATCAAAATGAGGTGGAATAACAAGAGAGTGTCCGTGTTCCATGACAACCGGGGTCAAGGATCAGCTTTAAGATTAAAAGGTCTACAAAAAAGCTACCCGCTCTGATACCACTTGTAAGAAGTTTAGACCCCTTAAACCCAAACAGATTAACCTAGATATTTAGCCAAGTGATTAACTTAGGTAAATTTAAGCAGTTCTAGGTTAGCACAAATATATCATATCATGCAAAGTGCGGAAAATAAAGAACACACGATATGATAACCCAGGAAAACCAAACCGGTAAAAAACCTGGAGAGGATTTAACCTAGCTATCCTCAAGGTGAAACAGAATTCACTATGAAAGAATTGAAGTTTACACAATAGCGACTTAGACCACTAACATCCTATTGCTACCTCGAGTAGGAAACTTACTACCACGACCACGTGACAGCTCCGACTCCACGAACTACCTTTTTCTTGAATTCACAGCAAAGCACAAGCACTCTTGCTTGTATATCTTGAAGTTCTTGAATCTGCAACTGAATGATCACCAAGCTCTTGACATCAATCTTGAGTTTGGAAACCCTAAGTGTATGTGAAGGCAAACACCTCTAGATCTCACAAATAAGATTCACACACACAGCATTTAGAACACTAAAAACATGGCTAGGGTTTTTCCTTTTATATTTAGGGCAAAACATAAAACCCTACACGTCAAACGGGCTTGGGCTGAGTTGGAAATTCTGCAGAAAAAACAATCTGAACGACTTTTGATCGGTCGAGTCTAATTCTCGATCGATTAAGCCTGGCAGATTTGCATAGTGACTTCTGCAGTAACACACTTTGAGCAAGTCTTAACTAGACTGAAATCGTTTTGATCATTGTTTGCCAACATTACAAAGTCATCTAATACATTTGTTCCTAATTTCTTAGAACCTAACAAATGGACTATCTGTTTGGGCCTTTTCATTCTTCAGAAACTCCTTATCTCACCATTAACTGTGTAACTCTAGACCATCAGATTAATATTCAGCAATTAATCTTGTAACACCCACTACATCAGAATAATAAATCTAATTAATCAGATTAATTTGGGTAATAATTTTATGAGGCTCATTGAGCCTACAAATAGAATCATTCAGACCCAATCTAGGTTACTGCAATATACACACACAAAAAAAAAAAAATAGAGAGAGATTCTTGGCAAGGAAGGGTGTTCTTTTTGGTGGAGCTTTGGGCTTGAACACTTTGTGCAGAAGCTGTTCTAGCCATACAACATTTGTTGGGCTGTTATATCCTGAGAGAGACAAGTCAGAGAAAGTCTGCACCGATTACAAAGTTTAGCCAACCAAGGGCTTAAATGTCCTTAAAAAGAGCAAGTGTCGTGCTTCAGTCCAAATAGTATTGTATAATTTCTCTCTTTAAATTAATAAAATTCAAAAGTATTATTCAATTTCTCTTTGTGTTATTTCCATTATCATTGTGTTTGTACCAACAATAGCTATTATATTACAGTACTTATTACAGTCTATCAAACATACCCTAAGTAAATTCACATTCTGCCACTGCTAGGTTTGATTAGTCAATTGACTCAATTTAACTATACGGCTCTTAACTGATAGACTACTGATAGTGGCTTAAATGCCTCTTTTTCTTTTGGTTTCATTATTGTAAATATAACTGTGTAGCCTGTTTGATGAGAAAGTTAGGAAAAAATATTACAAGTCAGTACACAACATTCATTTTCATACTACTCTTGTTTTGAGTTGTGTGGGACTTCAATGTAGGTTCTTTATTCAATTTATTTTGACGAATGGTAAGTAAAGGCGGACCCAAAGAGTGTGAAAGAGAGAATATTACTAGACTTCTCTTTCACAAACATATAAACTTGAGTACTTTACATGGAACTCGAGTTCACAAACATATTATGGCATTTCATTTGCATTATGTAAATCATAAAATCAAGGTAGTCAGAATCTCGTCCTAACTAATCTAATGATTTGGAATAAGAAATTAAGCTTCTATTTTTTTTTTTTTTTTTACCAAAATGAAAAAATAAACAAAGAAAGAAATATGTAAGGGTTGGCCAATCTTCATATTGCAAGCATATAATCTTCCTCACAAACAAATTTCATAGCTGTCAAGATGTCAAATTATTATTGGTAAGTAAAAAAGTAATGTCAATAATAAGCTCATATGAAACCATTAAAAACTTTGGCCAATTTCATATTGTGAGTATATAATTTGCCCCAATAAGTTTAGAAGTACAAAATATTTACAAAAAATTTCATAATTGTCAAGATAGCAAATTATTATTAGCAGGTTAAAAAAATTATATCAATGATTAGTCTACATTAGAAACATTAAATACTTACAAATTTAACTGTTATGAAAAATATTAGGAAAACTATTATATCTGTAGTGTTACTCACCAATAATAGTTTTTGGGGAGGGTATTAATTTGACTTGTCAAAAGTTATTTTTTGTGACCCAACGTGGAGTGTACGTTTATTAAAATTTTTACAAAAATGTCATTAAAAACTGTTTTTAGAGTTTTGAAAGCACCTTAAAAGTGTTTTTTAAATACATGTTTTAAATCCTCTAAAGTGAGAACGGTTGTCTAAATATTCTACTGAGAGTTCACTTACCAAACACACGATTCCATAATAAGGCCTACGTATTAATTTGAGCATTTAAATCACACATGCAAAACTGCTTTTAAATTACCTTACCAAACGGGCAAATATTACTATATGATTGGGGGAGGGTGCTAAACACGATTTATACAAAAGAACGAGCTACCTCTGCGTTCCTCAAACTTGTGGGGAAGGATGGCCCCCGCAGGCTTCTCAAGTCCACATGGCTCCGCCATTTGCGTTTGTGTAGGACATGGACATCCATTGACCCATCAGTCAGTCAAGTCATCCATTGATCCATTATGGTAAGTCAGTCAAGTCATCTGCAACCAACTCTTTTGCAAACACGCACCCAAGGAAAAAATTTGAATAATTGTTCAAGAATGAGAAAACATGAAGAAAAAAAAAAATGAAAGTTTAATTCAAGAACGAGAAAACATAATAAAATTCAAGATACTAGGCATTCATTCACACCCAAGCAAAAAAAGAAAAAAAAAAAAACTCAAAATAATTGTTCTCAATACATTTTAAATCAATAATTTGTTAGAATAGAATTTGACATTCATTCCCGAGGTAAATTAACATTGCATTTTTTAACTCTAATTATTTGAGGAGTAATGTAAGAAAATAAAAATGTATACTGTAATGAAATGTCTCGACACATGGTACCTAAAAGGCAATAAACTTTATCCATGTCAAATATATATCAATGATGTGTAAAAATTGTGAGTTGCCATGTGGCATTATTAATCCATATCAGCTTGAATTTATTGAAGAATCTGCCATATGTCAAGAATGGAAAGCTCCGAATATCACACATGGCAAGATCACAGGTTGAGCTTATATAATATATATTTGATATATTTGACTAGATTAGCTACAACCACCCGGGCGAAACCCAATCCTCCCTCTAGCAACATCATACAACACCTCTTAACCTTTTTTTGTTGAACATTCCCAAAAATGGCAATGTTGCTTGGATCACTATTTCCAGCAAAGGCTAAACAAGCTTGCGTTGGGCTCAACATGTAAAATATTCCCACTTTGTCCAAATCTACGCTCACATCACCACCGAACAAAAAGCTTATGTGTGGAATCGAAACAGACTTGCTCTTGCTAAGGTCATAACATGTATCGAGTAGCGAAATTGGGCTTGTCATCGGATAATTACGCATCAGTTTTCGAAATGTTGTTCGCAATGCATTGTATGCTGTAGGAGGCAAACGTGTTATCACTGTCCCTGAGTCAATAATAGTACCCACCCACACTAATTCCAATCAAGTCAAGGCCATAGAATGATGGTCCTTGAGGAAGCTTTAACATAGGTGTGAACTTTATGGTATTGGAAACTCCATTGCCTTTTCCGAAAGTAAGGTGTCCTGTTGAGCTACCCGTGGAAGGTAGACAATACGAGAAGAATTGGCCATACAAATGAGCTGTTTGTTTCACTAGGGAAACTTGGGCGCGACCAAGACTTAGCAACCTAGCAAAGCCATTGAAGAGGCCTTCATTATCTAGGCCACAACCAAATATGAAATTTTCTATCACGTCTGATGTTCTGGTTAGCCTTTCTTTGCTGAAATATCCAGTTGTAAACGAACCATCACCATATTCTGTAAGGTATATGCACTTCCTAGAGGTAGAGCACTGTTGTGACCTTCCTGCATTGTGGAAAAAAAAAAAAAAAAAAGTTGGCATTATTCTACCAAATTATCAAATTTACAATTGCTCAAAAAAAGTTTGTGTGAAAGTATCCCTAATCTTTGAATAATATATATATATATATATATATATATATATATACACACACATATATATATTTCAATAATTGGGCTAAACTTCTCCAATTTATTTATATTTTTTTTTTCTAAAATACTTGGGAGACTACTAATTTCACTAGAGAAGTACTATCAAGTTAGTTAATAATATTATTTTTCTAACCTCTGAGTAAAAAAAATTACATTAAATGCTTTGAAAAAAGAAAAACAAAATCCCATCAAATTTAGGTCAAAATCAAATTAATCCCAAATTTTGAAAAATGTCTAAATTAATCATTCCTTCACTACCATGTTTCATCTACATAAAAAATACACTTACGTGCGATCTATTGTAATAAGTAAAACTAATTAAGTAGGCAATAATAGTAGCAATACCCTTCTCTATTTTGGTGAGTGAGATTGTATTTATATGGTTTGCCTGTGGCAAAACTGAGTTGAAAGCACGAGGGTGTAGGACATGTAATGTTGGCGTATGATGTTGATTTGGATGGGTCAAAGATTGGGTCTACTTGCTTATAGTATTGTCCTGTGTATGGTTTACACTGTGTCCAAGTAAGGTCGCTACCAGTGTCGAATGCGAGTTTTAGATCTCTTTTGGGAGTGCCAAGGCCAATGGTGACAATGTAGTTACCAGTGCCAAGGATGAGACCAGATTTAACAGGAAGGGTGGAGGCCTTAGATTCCCTTAACTTGTTGCCATCGGAGTAGTTGGAGAGCTTGGAGTGGATTGAGTTCACTCTTGATTGGTCTTGAAGAAGGATTTCAGTGTGACTGAGAACCTGTACTTGGTCTTCATTGCTTTGAAAGCATGGACCATACTTGTGTATCACTGTTAAGGATGCCTTCCTTTTAGGACCTGAACTTAAAACAGATCAACCAGTGGGGAGTGCATACATATGAATATATAATATAGGCTAAAATACAAAATTGATCCTCTAAGTTTCATCAAAATTCTTTTTAGTCTTCTAACTTAATATGTTTTTGGTCAATTCAATCTTCTAAATTTCAAAAGTATTCAATTCAGGCCTTTCACTAACTTACGTTAGTGCTCTACCGTTAAGGGGTTTTTTTTTTTTTTTCAGATTTTTATATTAAAAAAATGAAAAAAAACTAATTTAATTTGTTTTTTTTTTTTTTAAGTCCAAGAACACACAACAAACCCTGCACCTGAACAACAAAAAACTTCTTTACATTGATCACAACCGAAAATGGCATCCAAATACAAAATTTCAATACACAAACTCAGAATAAAGCACAACAACTTGAACAAGATGATCAACATCAACCATCAGAACCACATGCATACAATTTACAAATTTGCTACCCACAAACAATGATTATTTATTCAACAATGAAAGTACAAAACAGTGTTTCTGAGTTTTTCTCTTTTTTGGTTTACAAACAAAATCAGAAGTAGATATCGGATCAAATCAGATTAGAGAGAGAAAGAATCCAAGGAGACCCAGATTAGATTGGAGAGAAAGAATCCAGAGATCCAAAGCAAATCGAAGAGAGAGCTTAATCGGGTTGTTCACCAAATCCAAAAAATTCTAAAACCAACCAAAACAAACAACCAAACACAACAACCCAACTGTGGGTTGAAACTCCGATGAGGGTTTGACGTGAAAAGTGAAAACGCAGAGAGAGGGAGATTGGCCTAGTCGAACCGAGCTATGGGAAAGACAACCACCGCGAGCAACGACAATTGACAATGACCGGTGAGGAGTGGAGAGCGACTAACCTTGGTGGTCGGCCATGAACGAAGCTTGCAAAGGAGCTCCTTGGGTCCAAATTTCTTATGGATTTGTTTAAACGGAGAAATTAACCAAAAATAATAATAAATAAAAAAAATTATATGAAACTAGTAGTGTAGTTGACAGAATCAAACGGAAGGACTTGATTGAACATTTTTTAAAATTATAGGATTGAATTGACCGAATGTAAAATTAAGGGACTAAAATGAGTTTTGGTAAAACTTAGAAGGCCAGTTTTGTATTTTAGCCTATAATATAAAATAAAGATAATGAAATATGATTAACTCTAATATTTTTTAACAACATGAAAATTCATACTTTTAAAGGGAAAATTTATAGCTTAATAGCATTATTTAGTATTTTCAATGAAAACTCTATGTGACACTTATGGCTTATAAAATGAGCACTTCATCTGTCTAATGATTTTAAAAAATATGACATTCTACCTACGATCAATCGTGTTTATGATTGTTGGTTGCATAATAATGTTTGACACTAACATATAATAGACATTATTGAGGCTTTCCTAAAAGATAAAGTGTCACCTTCAGAGTCAGATCATTTGGATATACGTCATTGTCAATTTTTTTTAAAACTTTCTCCCATCTTCCCGTGTGTACGTGTTAAAATATTTAATTTTCTTAAAAAAAAAAATAAAGTGTCACCTTCAAATATACAAATGGGTAAAATGTACAGTTTATATGGGTAACATATAATATGTTTTAAAATGGTTTGATTAAAGCAATAAGGCAACAAGGTGGCCCATAATTGTCGACCACGACACACATTCCAAGTGGAAGGCTCAGTAGTAGCTCCTCACTAGTAGCATCTATGTTGCTCAAAGATGTACCAATGACAAATCGATAAAATAGTTACGCATTTTTTAAAAGAAAAAAAAAAAAACCTAATTTACAATTTGTTAGAGGTTTAGGGTTGAATGACATTATCTAAGATGTACCTAATTAAGAGAACTTGAGCTTCCCCTGTGGATAATAAAAAATAAAATAAAATAAACCTATTTTACTTTTTTTTTATATCTTTTAGGATAAATTTTTCCTCTTAATTAGGTAGGATGAATCTTTTACAACTCATTACATAATAATTAATAAAACTGTTCGATCACGTGTATTAACTATTAAATCACATAATTCATTAAATTATTTAAACAAATTACATCATTTGACTAAAAATATACTTGAACAGTCTTTTGAATTGTAATGTAGTAAATAAAAAGAAAATTTCCCCCACTCTTTTTTTAGATTAATTAATTAAAAATGAGTAGGGGAAACAACCTAACTTGATGTCTTCTACTTAGAAATTTTTTGTCATAATTATGAAATGTCGTTGGCAGGGGGCATCCGTCATCAATGGAACGTGGATAAATTATTAATTATATATGTACCCCCTTATTAATGATGGACTATGCCATCTAACGGCATAACCCAAACAACCCTATGGACAAAAGCAATTTCTACTCATGTCCAAACTTTTGTGAGGTTAGTGTTATTTTAAAGTTTAAAATATAAAATTCATGGGGCTCATTTTGTTAGGTTATAAAAATTAACATATCCTCCAATATATCTTATATTTAGGGGTTTGTATGAGTTGGATTTGATGTATTTTCAATCTATCCTCACATTTTTAGGTTGAAAATTTTCAACCCAACCAAATCCATCATAATTTTAAACTAATCCAACCTAGCCTATAGGGTTACTCGAAGAGTAAAGTTGAGTTTGGTTGGGTTGTCAGAATTAGGTCATTTTATCATGTCTGTTAAAAAAATTGAGTTTTCATTCAACTATTTAAACTCATTATCGAATAAAATGATTACAATTTATAAAATTGAGCATAATATTCCAATTTTATCAAATTAATACTCAGAATATAAACTAAATTAAAGTAATAAATTTTAACAAAGTCTCAAAATCCAAAATAAACCAAACTAATAAATTTGAAAAAAGAATTATAATCATTAATAGCATGGCACAATTGTTTACTTGAATAAAAAAATTTCCAACTCAACCCAACTTTGAAAAAAAAAAGTAAAAATAATGACCAAACCCAATCCATCAACCCACTAAAAACCAACCTGATACATCAAAATTAGGTTGGATTGTGTCAATTATTGAGCTAGTGGATGGAATACACAATACTGCGCATATCATATATGGACAAATTGCATGCAAAACTGATAAGACAACATCACATAAAACTTTTATTATCTAACAGCTGTTTCTCTAATCATTGCTTAAGAAGAAAAAAAATATTCATTTAAACCTTTTCCTATAATAATTACTAATTAGACAATTTAAGTAAAACAGATTCTGTTTATATCTTATTACACATGAAAGAGACAAAGGTTTTAAACAGATGAAAGACATGAAAGGCTAAAATCTAAAAAGCTAGGGAAAAGAAAAGAAAAATCCAACAGAAGCTTCATTATATAATTAGAAAGACCGCATGAAAATTTTGATGGAAGATATATTAGATATGTTTTTGCAATATCTGATATTATGTAATTGATTTATTCTACATAATGATTTCAAATCATTCTATTTCATTATTGTGCACTTCTAATCTTATATAAAATGCTAATAATGAGTTTCTTATTTTTTCCGGATATTCTTTTTTCGTGTTTCAATCTTATCCACTTAAATCAAATCTTAGTTAGGCCATTGTTTTCTAGTAATGATATGACAAAACATTTTTCACAATAGCTTTTTACAACCTGTTAAGTTGTTTTACTATGTTAAGAGTTGTGAAAAAAAAAAATTGTAAAAAATGTTATTTCCTTAGACTTATTGCATTATTTGGTAACATTCTTTTGCTTATGTTCTTATATGGGTAGGTTTCTCAAAATGATGAATTGCATACATTTGTAGTTTTACAGGGGTGCTGAAACAATAAAAGCAATTTTTTTTTCTTGTTTTTGCTTTTTACTTTTTTATGAGGATTAATGATAAAGAAAATAGTAGTAAAGAGTTGACGCGAATAATGACGGTGTGATAATGATGATGATATAATTATGAAACAATCATGAGAACTGAATTTATTCTAGAGAGAGAGAGAGAGAGAGAGAGATAAATTAACCTTTGGTAGAAGCACTGCAAGTAGTTGATGGCATTAGAGAGCTGAATTGAACAATATGAGTATGATGAAGGTGGTGGATTTCTGTAGTCTCTCTAACTTCATGGGCATAAAGGCATAGAAAAGCAAAGAAACTATAGATATAGAGGATACACCTGAGGAAGGAGGAGATGGCCATGGCCATGGCCATGGATTAGCTTTTAGCTCAAAACCATGTACTCCTGCGGTCCTATCTATTGTGGTTAGCCTAATGAATGGGTTCACATTGTAAGGTTGAATTTTATCAACCATTTTGTTGGTTTTATTCCGTGCCAATTTGCTTGTATTTCAGCACTTAGTAACCCTGTATTTAGGTGGGGATCATGTAAGGGTAGTGTGTGAGAGAGTGTGAAGAAATGCTCAAGACTGTGCAGTAGAATAGGGACTCGCAACTAGATCTCGCTGGTGTCTCGCGACTGTCAAGCCGCCAGATGCTGCACACGAGTGAAGCGTGCAGAGTGGAACTCGTAACTAGTCCTCGCAGGTAGCTCGCGACTGGCAAGCCGCCAGAAGCTGAACCATCGTGCCAGCTATTGCACTACAGTACAAAAAATTCCAGTCTGGCAGGTCAGTTAGTTCGCGGCTTGAATTCGCGACTCAATCAAGCTGCGAGGCCAAGCCACCAGACAGCTCTGTTTTGGAAAAACTGACTCTTCGCATTCCTCACTCACCCCAGTATATATACCCTTTATACCTACGAAATGTATAGAGCTTCTAGAGAGAATTTTGAGAGAGAAATCCTAAAGAAAAACAAGATTGACTCATCCACAATCTTTACCTTGTGACTCTTCAAATTCCTTAACTCTCACCCTTTCCATTGTAGATCCTTGAGAGGTTCTTTAGCCAAATCCTTTTCTCATCATACCCATATCAGTGAGTAGGCTTTTTGGTGCTTTGGGAAGCAGTTAAGAAAGAACCAATTCATATTGGTTGATGCTATGGACTAGTAGCGGGATCTGGGAAGCTAAAGAAGAAATAGATTCGACGTAACCTCGTTGGAGCAAGAAGCTTGGAGGGCTTAGGTTCACTGGGTAGATTAGGCTTGGAGGGTCTATTGCTGTCCTTGTATCCCAACTACATTCTTTAGTGGATCATTTGACCGCTTGGAGGGTGGCGGAGAGGTTTTACGCCAAAGGCTTCGATTTCCTCTTCGATAACACATCGAGTGTTGTCCTTGTGTTTGCATCTCTCTTCCCTTTATCTTTGTCATTTAATTTCTGTTATGGATGTGATTTTATTTGACTTAGATTGTTTATCAATTCAGTTTTAAGCTTTTGTTCATTTTTCGCACGTTTATCGTTTGATATAAAGCTTGAATTGATAATTTGTAATTTGGGGGTCTAAACGTTCGTAGTGTTTTATACGCTATTTGAACTTCCAATTGGTATCAGAGCGGGTACATTTGTTTGGTTTCATTACCTAAGTGTGATCGTTGGCCCCTTATGTGTTTAGCCATAGATAGTGTTTTGTATGCTTCTATAGATGTTTGTGAGTGTGACATGTCATGTGTTTGTAAAAATGCCTCTGAGTATTAATCCTCATAATTGTGATGACATGTTACTTAAATCTATGGGTGTTGTTGACAAACTCTTGAAGAAAGAAGCTAAGAATTTTCAAAAGAATTTCAGCAAGTTCATTTGTGAAAAGGATGATTTGATTGTTAAGCTCAATGAATCCAACAAATTGGATGAAAAATATAAGAAACTTGCTGAAAATTCTCTTGAAAAGCTGAATGAGTTTGGATGTTTGAATATGGAGTTGGATGCTAAACTTGTTTTGTCTAACAAACTTGTTGATAAGCTAAAATGTGAAAATGAATCTCTTAAGATGTATGACAAGTGCTTGATTGCTGAACCTATTGCTAAAAGGATGAAAATATTTGTTGCAATCATGTTGTGGTACTCGATTCTATGCCTATTGTGTTTTTTACCTCAAAGGACAAATCGGTGTACATTCCTCCACATAAAAGAAATGAAAAGATGAAGAGAAAGGCTCTTAAGCCAAAGCCTCTGTTTAGGTCTCAATTTAAGGCTTTGAATGGATCTAAATTTGTTCCAACTTACCACTACTGCGGTGTGATCGATCACATAAGACCTCAATGTTCCAAGTTGAAGAGAGAAAAAAACCATGTTGCTTGATCCCTTCCCAAAAAGCCTAGTGGACCTAAACACATTGTTTGTCACCATTGTGGTGCCTTTGGTCATCTAAGACCTCAATGCTCTAAGTTTCATGCTCTTAAAAGAATCAAAAGAAAAGAGAAACTTGAGCTTCTTGGAAGTTGTGCTAAAAAGGGTAAACTGAATTTGAGTGAAAATAGCATGTTGTTAAAGAAAGTGTTTAAAGCTTTTAACTCCTTAACTATGTGCATCTCTGATTCTCATTCTTCCAACCCTTGTTTCACTTCTCTTGAGACACTCATTCCAAACAATCATTCCATTTGGATGAGGAAGGGTTCTTATGGTTGAGTTTATGCTCTTTTGGTCCTTGATCTAATTCTTTCGATCTTTGTTGGACCCTTCATGCATCGAGTGGCATATCTTCATGCATTTTATGCATCTTGCATTTATTCATATGCATTGTTTTTGTTTTGATCTTACTTTTATGTTTTAGTTTTGTGTGAGTAAAAATCTAAAACCACATAAAAAGTGAAAATTTCAAAAAGTTTGATCGTATATGTTTGAGCACATATCTCATGTGAGTTTTGCCTTGTACCTTCATACCAATGGCTTCGTGCATTTTCGAGATTAGCTTGTTCTTTATGCTCACATATCATTGTGGGAAAAATCTTGACATCTATGTGTGATTGTTGTAAATCGATCTTCAAGCTTGTCATGAATGATTAGTCAATAGTCTTGTTAGTTTTGATACATGAATAGACTTGTGTCTATATATCTTCTCATACTTATATATATATATATATATATATTTTGCTTAAAGAGCTCAACCAATGTAAATCTCAAAATGAAAAGAGATAATGAGCTGTAAAAACCGTCGCACATACTAATATTCGACTAGGAAAAGGGAAAAACGACTTTTATGAAAATGTATGGTGCCCAAAAAGCCAAAAGCTTGTTCATCAAATTGAAATATTAAAAATTTCAAGCATCAATCTCAAAATGAGATATATTGATTCAAAATGATCATATGTTGAGAATTATAATGAAGCAAAATGAAAAGTTTCAAAAGTTATGTAATCATTTTCTTGTGGGAGGTCATATATGCATATTTCTATAATTGAGATAGACCACTTGTCTTAGCATGTATGACTTGATTGAATTAATCATTGAAGCTTCACTCTAGACTAAGGACTATTCCACATTTGATACACACACATAACACACATGCCTAATATTCAATGAATGCCTTATTCATTTGTTCGATTGTACTTGTTTAAATGTGAGTGTGTGTGCTCAACTATATATGGATCAATCTAAAAAGATTTTTGATCATTTTATATGTATTTGGAAATGATTTTATCCCTCTTTGTGTTCATGTTTAGTGCTTACATTGTTTTTCATTGTTTTTCATTGTTTAAACATGTTCTGTGTTGAAAAACAGGTGTCAGAGTTTTTGGCAACTCACTCGCGACGGACTCTCCAGTCGCCAAATTTTTCGCGACTCATCTCGCGACTCACTAGTCATGAAACCCCAGTTGCGAGCTCATTTAGAACCTTTCGCGACTCATCTTGCGACTCACTCGCCACTCACGAAAATTTTCGCAGCTTGCCCAGTCGCCAAACTCCCAGAAACAGCTTTTTAAAGAGCTTTTCGTGGGAAACCTGTTTTAAACCTCTCTCATCCTCTTTTGAACCCCTCTTTCAATATTTTTACATCAAAACCCAATCAATTTGAATGGTTTTTCATTCCATTAACATCTCTAAGGTAATTCTAAACTCTTTTCTTTGATTTTGATCCTTAGTTTATGTTTTAAAGAGTTTTTGTGCTCTTGGTTGGGATTTTCATCATAAGGGTTGGGGAAACTTAATTTTTGACAAATTTTTATATGGGATTGGTTTCTTTTGATGATTTGCTTTGGATATTGGCCTTTTGTGGCAAAAAGAACATGTATTAAAGGTAGATTTCATGATGTTCATGCATTGTTTCATATTGTTTTTCATAGTGTGCACGCTAGGTGTTTGATAAAATGCCTTTTAGGCATTTTCTCACTTATTTGGACTCCGATGAGTATCAAACTTTGGGGTTTCTCCTGTTTTCTCATTAGGAACATGTTTGGTTCATTGGTTGTGTATTTAACACACCTTCCCCCACACGTACATTCTCCATGCATTGCACATAGTCACCTCTTGCACACACCTTTGCTACCCTTGTCATGCATTGGTCTATACCGTGTTACCTCATCCTAGCATGTCACGTTTACCTCATGCTTTGTAGCATTTTGTTTTGTCTTTTGTTTGAGCTTCATTTCTCATTCATCTTGATCCCCTCATGCATCATGCATCATTGTTCATTCCTTCATCTCTTATCCTCGTTTCTCCTTGACCATTTGTCTATTCCTGACAAAAAGGGGGAGAGTATACTCTAGAGAGTATACCAAAGAGTTTTTGTCATTTCTATATGACCCTTGTGTACATTCTTAGGGGGAGAAATTCTATTTCTCATGCACATTTGTAGGGGGAAAGATATTCCATAGGAGAGATGCATATACCAAGGGGGAGAAGACATTGCGCTAATAAGAAAACTTTGTTTTAATTGTGTTTCTTTATGTTTGTTTTCTTGTTTGCTTTATGATGCTTTGAGTTATGTTTAGTATCTATACTTTGTTGTTCTCATTGCATCATGCTTATGTGTTGAACATGCATACATTCTTATGCTATTGTGCTTTATTGAATGCATGTTCGGATGATCATTTGCTTTGCTATGTGATCATTGTAGTCATTTCTTTATGACTGTTTTGGTGTATGGTCAAGTTGCTCACATGTTTCACATCATGTTTACTTGATCGCAATTTACTTGTTTCATTATACTTGTCCTTTTATTACTTGCTTTACCTTGAGGGTCTAATGTTTTTTGTGCAAGTGTTTCAGGTTACAAGTATATATGTTCCAAGTTCATCACAGCTCTTATGATTCATGATAGGGGAAGTGATATGATAAGGGGAGAAAGTTTAAACTATGCTTTATATTTTGTACATTGCTTTTGTAAGCATATTTGTACCTTTTGCTTTTGTGGCTGTTGGTTATATTTTGTACCCTTGCTTTGTAGCTAGTAATTTTTGTTAATGTTATGCATTTTCTTAAGTACATCACTCTTGTGCCCTTTGTTGGATTTTTATCCTTAATGCAATTACCTTGTGTTGTTGCATTGGTTGAGTATTGGACATGTAAATGATCCTTTGCATTGAGCTTATTTGCTTGCATGTCCAGATGTTCATTCCATGTGTGAATGAGCATTGTGATCACTATTTATAGTGATTATTTATTTTTTGTCAAGCCTTGCTTTATTGCTTTAATCTGTTTTGCTTAATCGCATTGTGCTTACTTCATATGCAATACAGGTTTTTCTGCATACAATAATCTTATTGTGTAGCTGCTTTTCAAGAGATACTTGTACTTATGATTCAAGAGCTTTACAGATTCTAGAGTTAGGTGTGAGTGAGTTTTGTTTAACCGTTCCCAACTCAAGCGTTAAGTCTAGAGTTTGTTGTAGGGTTTTGTCAAGGAATAGCCAAATGGGGAGATTGTAAGGTTGAATTTTATTAACCATTTTGTTGGCTTTATTCCATGCCAATTTGCTTGTGTTTCAGCACTTAGTAACCCTGTATTTAGGTGGGGATTATGTAAGGGTAGTGTGTGAAAGAGTGTGAAGAAATACTCAAGACTGTGCAGCAGAACAGGAACTCGCGACTGGATCTCGCTAGTGTCTCGCGACTGTAAAGCCGCCAGATGTTGCACACGAGTGAAGCGTGCAGAGTGGAACTCGCGACTAGTCCTCGCAGGTAGCTCGTGACTGGCAAGCCGCCAGAAGCTGAACCGTCTTGCCAGCTGTTGCACTACAAGACAAAAAATTCCAGTTTGGCAGGTCAGTTAGTTCGCGGCTTGAATTCGCAACTCAATCAAGCCGCGAGGCCAAGCCACCAGACAACTCTGTTTTGGAAAAACTGACTCTTCGCATTCCTCTCTCACCCTAGTATATATACCTCTTATGTATACTCAAGATTGACTCATCCACAATCTTTACCTTGTGACTCTTCAAATTCCTCTACTCTCACCCTCTCCATTGTAAATCGTTGAGAGGTTCTTTAGCCAAATCCTTTTTTCACCATACCCATATCAGTGAGTAGGCTCTTTGGTGCTTTGGGAAGTAGTTAGGAAGGAACCAATTCATATTGGTTGATGCTATGGACTAGTAGCGGGATTTGGGAAGCTAAAGAAGAAATAGGTTCGGCGTAACCTTGTTGAAGCAAGAAACTTGGAGGGCTTAGGTACACTGGGTAGATTAGGCTTGGAGGGTCTATTGCTGTCCTTGTATCCCAACTACATTCTTTAGTGGATCATTTGACCGCTTGGAGGACGGCAGAGAGGTTTTACGCCGAGGGCTTCGGTTTCCTCTTCGATAACACATCGAGTGTTGTCCTTGTGTTTGCATCTCTCTTTTCTTTATCTTTGTCATTTAATTTCTGTTATGGATGTGATTTTATTTGACTTAGATTGCTTATCAATTCAGTTTTAAGTTTTTGTTCATTTTCCGCACGTTCATCGTTTGATATAAAGCGTGAATTGATAATTTGTAATTTGGGAGTCTAAACATTCGTAGTGTTTTATACGCTATTTGAACTTTCGCACATTCTGCAACTGCTAGGTTTGATTAGTTCATCTAACTATTTGGCTCTTAACTGATACTGGATTTCGATCCTTTTTCTTTTTCAATTTCTTGTCTTGTTATTGTAATTATTAATTTATAACCTGTTTGCTTAGACAAGTGGGGATTACATATGCGTACAGTCCGTACGTAGATTCAGCTTCCACGGTTCCACTTAATGACAAGATGAATTTCGACAAACGTTCAGATTTTGAAATGAAAACCAAAATTAAAAAATAAAATTCTCTATATATAATTGGAATAATCTTCTGTATGTAAGTTTAATAATATTTTCAAAAGTACTCTTATTGTTTAACTACAAGATGGTATCATGAGTCTGTCTATTGACTTTTTTTTTAATCTTTCCATGAGATCTCTCTTTAATATTAAGATCCATGAACCAATCAACAAAATCACGAAAGATAACAAATTCAAATGCTTAGATAATGAACTTTGGCATTGATAGTTACAATCTAAACGTCTAAGTAGTAAAGCTTGACTCTGAAGAACAAATTCAAATGCTTAGATAGTAAACCTTAGTTCTAAAGAACAAATCCAAAAAGTCATTGGGTTTAATTGAGTTTAATTTGGTCACATGATTCAATTAAAAAAAATAGTTTTCACTCCTGATACACTGTTTGAGATCTGTTTATTTTGCTAAAATTGAAAATTTTTTGTTAAAAATACTATAGATGAAGATAAAAGTTAACTGAAATAGTACAGTAAGACCCATAAATAATACTAAAAAATACAATAGAACCCATTCATAATAGCAAAATAAGCTAGATAGTAAAATAAGTTGGCAAGAGTGTTTGAGAGAGAGAGAGAGAGAGAGAGAGATTTTTTTTTTTTTTTGGGAGAGAGAGAGAGAGAGAGAGATTTGATGGATTAATTGCTTATCATCATACAATTTAATATAATTAATAATAAAAAAAAGGTGATATAATTTAATAGTACCAATCATGCATGACAACTTGCATCGAATTCTCTGTATGCTTGATTGACATTGACAGTGGAGTATTCTATAGCCCCATAGACTTAAGATTTTTCTTTATGCTGACGATCGTGGTCCGTTGGCCTTGTTTAATCTATTAATGTTTTATCGGATTAATATTTCTAAATTCTCACATTTAAATTACATGTACACATCAATTACAAATGATTTTTATTTTATTTTATTTTATTTTTTAAAATTGGAATCATTCAAGATTAATTCTGCATTAAATTCCACAATATTTTTTTTTAAGATACAAAATTACAGAGTTTGTTTGGAAATTATCTTTCAATTTGTTGCAAAGCTTAATTGATAATATTCATAATTAGAATAGTCAATTATTATAGTTAACTTTCTCATGACCTATAAATCAAATAAATATTATCTGTCCAAAATTCCTTAAAATAAAAAATAATAATTAGTTTTGTCAACTAAAAAATTAAAAAAAAAAAAATCTAACAAACAAGAAAAAATTCATAACTGTTAGGTTCTAAGGAATTAGGAACTAATGTATTAGAACTTCACTTTGTAAGGTTGGCAAACCATAATCAAAACGGTTTTTGTCTTGTTAAGACTTGCTCAAAATATGTGGTTTTTATGTAGAGTTGGAATCGAGTTATTGCAGAAGTTATTGTGCAAATCTGTCTGGCTCGATCAATCGAGAACTAGACTCGATCGATTAAAAGTCGTGCAGATTGTTTTTTCTGCAGAATTTCCAACTCAGCCCAAGCTCGTTTGACGTGTAAGGTTTTATGTTTTGCCCTAAGTATAAAAGGGAAAACCCTAGCCATGTTTTTAGTGTTCTGAATGCTGTGTGTGTGAATCTTTTGTAAGATCTAGAGGTGTTTGCTTCTACATACACTTAGGGTTTTCAATCTCAAGATTGATGTCAAGTGCTTAGTGATCATTCAGTTGCAAATTCAAGAACTTAAAGATATACAAGCGAGAGTGCTTGTGCTTGCTATGAATTCAAGGAAAGAAGTGGTCCGTGGACTCAGAGTTGTCACGTGGCCGTGGTAATAAGTTTCTTACTCGAGGTAGCAATAGGATGTTAGTGGTCTAAGTCACTATTGTGTAAACTTCAATTCTTTCATAGTGAATTCTGTTTTATCTTGAGGATAGCTAGGTTAAATCATCTCAGGTTTTTTACCGGTTTGGTTTTCCTGGGTTATCATATCGTGTGTTCTTTATTTTCCGCACTTTGCATGATATGATATATTTGTGTTAACCTAGAACTCATAATTTACCTAAATTAATCACTTGGCTAAATAACTAGGTTAATCTGTTTAGGTTTTAAAGGGTCTAAATTTCTAACAAGTGGTATCAGAGCGAGTAGCTTCTTTTTGTAGATCCTTTGATCTAATAGCTGATCCTTGACCCTTGTTGTCATGGATTCTTTGAAAATCTTTTTACCAATATGCCAATTTGTCTACTTGATGTATTTGTCTCTTGCTACTTATGTTTAATCTTCCCTTGAATTTCTTGGTATAATTACATATAATGATAATTATTTGTGCTATACTGCTTTAACCACCTTCAAAGCACATGATTCCTGTCTTTGGTATTTGGATAATGGTTGTTCTAAGCATATGATAGGAAATAAAGTTTTGTTCAAGACACTCTTTGAGGAAAAGATTGGGACAGTCACATTTGGAGATGGAAGCAAATCTGTGATCAGAGGCATTGGCACTGTGGACGTTCCAAGATTTCCGGTCTTTGAAGATGTTTGGTATGTTGATGGGTTGAAGGCTAACTTACTCAGCATAAGTCAAATTTGTGACGATGGACTAAATGTTCTCTTCACTAAGCATAAATGTGAGATACTTGATGGAGGAGGTGACAGTATGTGCATTGGTGTGAGGACAGCTGACAACTATTATGGTATTACTCCAACTATAAGCAACAAATGCTTTAGTGCAAAGATCAATCAAGTTGACTTATAGCATCAAAGGCTAGGACATGCTAGTCACAAGCAATTAGAGAAGATTTCCAAGTGTGATGCAGTTATTGGTTTGCCCAAGTTTGAGAGGATAGAAAAATGCATCTGTGGACCATGTCAGATGGGTAAACAAGTAAAGTCCAAACATCCATCTGCAACTGATGTTCAAACTACAAGACCTCTGGAGCTCTTACACATTAATCTCATGGGTCCTACCAGAGTTTAGAGTTTAGGTGGGAAAAAGTATATTCTAGTTGTTGTGGGTGACTTTACCAGATATACATGGGTTGTTCTTTTGAGAGATAAAGCTGAGGCTCTTGATAAGATGATTTATTTGTGCAAAAAATTGCAAGTAGAAAAAGGAACTGTGATAGCCAGAATCAGAAGTGACCATGGAAGAGAGTTTGAGAACACAAAACTGGCTACTTTTTGCAATAATCAAGGCACACATCAGGAATTCTCTTCACTTAAAACACCACAGCAGAATGAAATAGTGGAACGCAAGAATAGGGTTGTACAAGAGATGGCTTGTGTCATGCTACATAATAAGAAGATGCCTAAATCCTTCTGGGGAGAAGCAGTTAATACTGCATGTCATACATTCAATCGGGTGTATTTCAGACCTAACTCTAAGCAAACTCCCTATGAACTCTGGAGAGAAAAGAAGCCTATTGTCAAATATTTCAAGATATTTGGTAGTGATTGTTACATTCTACGTGATAGAGAGAACCTGGAGAAGTTTGATGCAAAGAGTGACAAGGGTTCATTTTTGGGGTACTCTTCCACCAGTAGAGCATATAGAGTGTACAATCTGAGAACTAAGACAGTCATGGAGTCTTCCAATATAGTGATCAATGATGAATTAAATTCAGATAGTCACTCAAAAAACGTGTCCACAGTTCAAGAAAAGATCATGGAAGTTAATGATTCACTACTTGACAATTATGTAAGAAAGCATATAGAGGAAGAGTTGCTGTTGTTGAATGATGCAGTTTCTGTACCATCAAGCTCAGAACCATCTACACCGGTTCATGAACCTCAACAAGAACAGAGAGAGTTTAGTAGTTCATCAGAACAGAAAGGTACCTCTACATCATTGGTCAAAAGTCTATCTTCTAAAGTTAAGTTAAATCATCCTGCCACAAATATATTAGGAAGTCTGAATGATAACATGAGATTGAGATCCAAAGTTTTGAATGTGATTACTCACTCATGCTATCTATCCCAATTTGAACCGAAAAAAGTGGATGAAACTCTTCAAGATGCTGATTAGGTTAATTCTATGCATGAAGAACTTCATCAGTTTATTCAGAATGATGTATGAGAATTAGTTCCTAGACCAAAGGGAGTCAATGTGATCAGAACTAAGTGGATATTTAAGAACAAGTCAGATGAACATGAAACTGTTATCAGAAATAAATCAAGACTTGTTGCTCAAGGGTACACACAAGTAGAAGGAATTGATTTTGATGAGACTTTTGCACCAGTAGCAAGACTGAATCCATTAGGGTACTCTTGGCAATTGCAAGTCATTTGAATTTCCAGTTGTATTAAATGGATGTTAAGAGTGCCTTCTTGCATGGCATGTTGTAAGAAGAGGTATATGTTGAACAACCAAAGGGCTTTGTTGATCCTCACAGACCAAATGATGTCTACAAGTTGAAGAGAGCTCTCTATGGTTTGAAACAAGCTCCACGAGCTTGATATGATAGGTTAACAGCATATCTCACCGAGCATGGTTTTAAAAAAGGATTTGCTGACACCACTCTCTTTATACGAAAGGATAAGAATTATTTTGTAGTTGCTCAAATTTATGTTGATGATATTGTTTTTTGTGATACTAATGATTCTCTTGCTCAATCTTTTGCAGATGAAATAAAGGCCATATTTGAAATGAGTATGGTCGATGAACTAACTTATTTCTTGGGATTGCAAGTGAAACAAACGGAGTCTGGAATTTACATCAACCGAGCAAAGTATGCATGAAACCTAGTCAAGAGATTTGGACTAGACAAGGTTGCACATGCTAGAACTCCAATGGCTGCAAATGCGAAATTAACCAATGATCCATCTGGTGAGTCTGTTGATGTTACATTATACAGAAGCATGATTGGTTATCTTTTGTATTTAACTGCAAGTCGGCCTGATATTGCTTTTAGTGTGGGTGTTTGTTTTAGATTTCAATATAATCATAAGGTTTCACATTTGAATGCTGTTAAAAGAATTATAAAATATGTTGGTGCAACTTATGATTATGGATTGTTTTATAGCAAAGAGTCAAATCTATCTCTTGCTGGATTTTCTGATTCTAATTGGGCTGGTAATGCCGATGATAAAAAAAGCACCACTGGTGGGTGTTTTTATGTAGGAGCCAATCTTGTTGCTTGGATGAGTAAGAAACAAAATTCTGTTTCTTTATCTACGGCAGAGGCAGAATATATTGCTGCTAGAAGTTGTTGCTCAGAGCTTCTTTGGATGAAAAAACTTTTGAGTGATTATGGAATATCACAAGACACCATAGTTGTTTATTCTGATAATTCTAGTGCTATCAATATCTCTAAGAATCCTGTTTAACATTCTAAGACTAAGCACATTGAGATTAGATATCACTTTACTAGGAATTTAGTTGAAAGAAAGATTGTTGCTCTTGAGTATATCCCTATTGAACGTCAGAATGCTGACATCTTCACCAAACCAGTTGATAGAAGTAAGTTTGAGACTCTTCGTCATGTTATTGGTGTGATTCTTTGTCCCTAGTCTTTTTTGACTGTGATGGTCCTTATTCTTCATTTCTTTATTTCTTGTGACCATTTTTTTTTTTAAGATTTGCATTGCATAACATTCATGCATTTCATTCTAGGATTTTTTATTTTTATTTTTTTTTAAAAAAGGTAACAAGATTGTGTTTTGCAAAATGTACTTTGCAGTATTTTTCTTAAATCTGAAATCAAGGTTGGTCAATCTATTTTTTACATAACATGTTTATGTACTTTGTTTAGCTTGGATGAGCTTATTTATTGCAATTTACTAGTTTGAGCTTTGTAGTGCATGTTGTGTGGGAAGATGTTTATATTTTTTGATCACTTTGTCTTGATCTTGAAGTCACATACATTTGATTGTCAGACTTAAACTTATTGGAGAAAGGAAAAAATAATCATGTCACTACTGTTTACTAGCCAATCATGAACACCTTAGTGCATATCATAAGATTTTGTGCTCGAGAAAGTGTAGCACATGCACAAAAAGATCATAAGGTATAGCCTCGGTTAAAATGCTAAAATGGTGTGTACATTATTGGACTATAATAATTTCACAATACAATTAAAATTGGTGTGTACATTATCCTGACTATTTTAAATAATTTTCTGATCATTTAAAATTGGTGTGTACATTATGAGGCAAATCAAGAAACTTACATGATTGCAAGCTTTTATTCTAGGAGATGTGAGAGTTATATGATGTAACTCTTAAGTTGATAGTCTCTTTCAAATCTATGTGATAAATTTTGTAGAAACTGTGATTGATTTCTATTCACATATCACCTCACATGTTTCTCAAGCTTTTGCTAGTTGTACACACTACACAAGTTACTCTTTGCTAAACTTTGTACATGTTACTGTGTGTGTTTTTGGTCTAACCAACCAAGTTTGAAAATTCCTTGAATTTGATGCAAAACATATTTGATGTTTGAGAATTTGTGGAGAATTGTGTGAAAATCTTAATTTTGGAAAACTGGAATCAAAACAAGTGTTTTTGAAAAGCATTTCATCTCATACTCATGCATTTTATTCATAAAATTTAATGCTTTGAGGAGTTTCTACACAAAAATTGCTTTGTTTTTCAAAAGTTGTTTTTTTCAAAATTTCGATCAATCGAACCTGTTTTTCGACCGATCGAAATTGCGTTTCAATCCTTTGGTCAACTTCTGTCTGTTTCGATCGATGCTCGATTGGTAATGGATCAATCGAAGCATTTTCGACCGATCGAATCTAATTTTCGATCGATCGAAAATCGTGATGAGAGTTTTTAAAAAGACCTTTTCCTCACGTGTTCTTCATGTTTTCAAAAGTTTTCAAAAAAGTTTTTCTTTCTCACCGATTGGTCAAGCCTCCAAATAGGATTTTTTTGTCATTTTCTTTGGAAATTTTTGCAAAGATTCTCTCCTCTAGGGCCGGTATGTCTATTTTACTCTTCCTTTTCTTTTTATTTTCATTTTTCATGCATTAAATCATGCATTTTTGGGTAAATTTTTGGACCTTTTTCTTTTTGGGATCTTTGATGATTTAGGCCATTTCTTCCACAATAAATTATTGGGTTTTTGTTGGGACACCCTATACAACTGAACTATATGGTTTAATTTGATTAATTTGGTGGTTTGTAACAAATTTGAAAATCTAGGGCTTGAAAAATACCAAATTTGGGGTTTTTGTTCAATTTGTCTTAAATTGATGAAATTGGCTTGTTAGATTGGATCATTTGATCATTATATTATGATTTTTATCATGTGTGATGCTCAATTGATCAATTTGTTGAGATTTGTGAAAATGGGTTTTTCAAAATTTGGGATCTTTGATGTAACATTCATGCTCAAGCCAATTTTGTGAATTTGGAATACAATTGAACAGTTTTCATTGCATTAGACCATGTATCATTTGGATATTATATTCATGCATCATATAGAATTGCCCTTGGTTTTTCTTTTGTCTCTTTTCTTTCTGTGTCTCTCTATCTGGTCTGTAGAATCATGCCTAGGAAAATTAGAGCTTATAGGACCTCTTCTTCTCCACCTTCTTTCGATAGTGATAGATTTCTGAGTGAGAAATATCAGGAGACCTATGAGACTCTTAACCTTAGAAGGAACATTTGGGGTGAGCGTAGGGCTCTTCTAGATGAGTTAGATGATGAGGTTAGGCGTAACTTTGAGCGTCGGGGTTGGTTACCTTTGTTAGACATCGATCATCCGCCTCTGGCTACCCTGATTAGAGAGTTTTACTCGAACCTCTCTATCCACGTCTATGATTCCAACACTTTGGTAAAGAATTGGATACGAGGTGTAGAGTATTGCATTACTCCTTCAATAGTGTTTGATGCTCTTGGGGTCCTTGTGGTTTCTCATCCTGTCTATCCTTATGATGAGTCTCCTCCCCTTAACGACATCATGTCTTACATCACTGGTACTTCTATCCAGTGGGGTTCTGATCCTCAGATCACATCTGCTGAGCTTTCAGAGTTACACTATCTTTTCTTTCGGATTGCCTGTCATTCTTTGTGGCCTATCTATCATCTACACACTATCCCTATTGAGCGATGTGTATTTCTGTACGCTTTTGTCACTGATGCTCCTATCAGTTTTCCTCACCTTTTTCTTTGTTCTTTGAACGAGGTGCATCGAAGTAGTTCTACTGCTCATGCTTTGTTCTCCTTTGTTTCATTCATCGGATTCTTCTACATTTAGGGTTAGGTGATTTTCCTACTTCTGAACCTGTTCATATCATTGCTTCCATTGATGCCACCTTTCTTAGGCAAAGGGCTGCTCAGTGTCACTCCTCCTCCTCCTCCCTCTTCTGCAAGTAAAGTCTACGGTAGAGATGTCTGTTGATCAGACTGCTGCTGCTGCTGCTACTATTCCTCCACCTTCACCTTCAGATGATTCTGATATTCGTCGGTAGTTTGATACTATCATGACTGTCCAGGTGGCTCATGGTCAGCTTCTGGTGGACATGCTTGATGAGCTCCATGCTTTGCGAGCAGATTTGGAGAGTCTTTGACGTTCTCCTTTGCCACCTCCTTTTGGTGATGAGTGAGTGCCCTTTGGCAATTCGTCACAAAAAGGGGGAGTCCATTATAGTTAAGGAGATTTGTAATAGAGGAGATTTTGTTTTTAGGGGGAGATTTTGATGCTTGAGTTTTGTGATTTTACGGAGCTATGTAGTTTTTAGATTGTATCTACCCTTTAGATTGTATCTAGGTGATTAATTTTGTATTTATCTTTTTGGCTCTTATTTATTTATTTATTTTTTTTTAGGTTGTCCGTGATAGGGGAAGATACATTGTTTATATATGTTTCTTGTTTCACATTGTGTTACATTGCTTATTAATTTATATTTATGAGGCTATTCATGATATATGTCTTTATTTTGTATTATGTGAAATCAAGAAGTTTCTTTTTACTTGTATTTTCCACACATGTGTTTATGTGTTTGTTAAGTATTACAGGAATATACAAGTTGATTCAGTCGTGCTGCTGTCTACCCTTGCAACTGATAAATAGTAGTTAGGTTGAATTTGTTTTGTTGGGCTATTGTTTTGTTCTGGGCTGTTCTTTTGTAAACTTTGAGCTTTATGTTAAGTTTGTGTTTTGTCACGGATTGCCAAAGGGGGAGTTTGTTAGGTTCTAAGGAATTATGAACTAATGTATTAGAACTTCACTTTGTAAGGTTGGCAAACCATGATCAAAACGGTTTTTGTCTTGTTAAGACTTGCTCAAAGTATGTGGTTTTTATATAAAGTTGGAATCGAGTAACTGCAAAAACTACTGTGCAAATCTTTCTGGCTCGATCGATCGAGAATTAGACTCGACCGATGGAAAGTCGTGCATATTTTTTTTTGTTTTTGTGCAGAATTTCCAACTTAACCCAAGCTCGTTTGATGTGTAGAGTTTTTTGTTTTGCCCTAAGTATAAAAGGGCAAACTCTAGCCACGTTTTTAGTGTTCTGAATGCTGTGTGTGTGAATCTTTTGTGAGATCTAGAGGTGTTTGCCTTCACATACACTTAGGGTTTCCAATCTCAAGATTGATGTCAAGAGCTTGGTGATCATTTAGTTGCAGATTCAAGAACTTAAAGATATACAAGTGAGAGTGCTTGTGCTTGCTATGAATTCAAGGAAAGAAGTAGTTTGTGGACTCGGAGCTGTCACGTGGTCGTGGTAGTAAGTTTCTTACTCGAGGTAGCAATAGGATGTTAGTGGTCTAAGTCGCTATTGTGTAAACTTCAATTCTTTCATAGTAAATTTGTTTTATCTTGAGGATAGCTAGGTTAAATCTTCCCTAGGTTTTTTACCAGTTTGGTTTTCCTGAGTTATCATATCGTGTGTTTTTTATTTTTCGCACTTTGCATGATATGATATATTTGTGTTAACCTAGAACTCATAATTTACCTAAGTTAATCACTTGGCTAAATAACTAGGTTAATCTATCTGGATTTTAAGGGGTCTAAATTTCTAACAATAACTTTATAGCTTTAGTCACTCAACATTATGTTATATGATATATCTAATTTTCTTCTAATGTGTTACCAAGTAAAAACACACATTCTCAACAACAACAACAAAAAAAGTCAAAAACAGTAAAACACAAAAAAAAAAAAAAAAAAAAAAAATGTACAGGTAAAGCCAAACATTAACATGGAAGCACCCAAATCTTAAAGGCTCAACATTTAAATTTATGTCCCAAATAGAAAACAGCAAATAGTTAAAGTATGAAACGCATAATCAGTAGAAATCGAATCACGCATTAAATAACAACAATAATAATAAAAAAATTCTACTAGTAGTACTTAAGGTATGTAAGAAGGATTTGTGTCTTGGGAGAGTAATGGCCATAGAAATTGGAAGGGTGACCAGTTTATCTTTTGTGTTCTTTAGAACAATTTTCTTTTTCTTTTTCTTTTTCTTTTTTTTGGAGTATCTTATTGTTAGGTACAAGACATTATAGCTGCGATAATTGTGTGCAGTAGGTACTTGTACAAAGTTAGTTAGAACAAGCATCAAAGTATTGTACATTGTTAGTTGGAGTGTTGAGCTGTAATATGTGTACCAACAATAATACAGTAACTAGTATAAGACTGAGATGATTGTAACAGAGGTAAGGGAATAAGAATGCATTTTGATTAGCTCTCATTGAGACTAGCTTGGAGGTTGATTCCCTTGGAGAATCAGTGGAGGACTAATTCCCTCGAAGAACTACCATATTGAGAGAGTAAGAGAATTAGAGAGTTGAATTACTTAGGAATCTAACATTTGGTATCAGAGCCAGTTCAGCCATGGTGCAAGAAACCAGATATTCTCTTTTGAGTGACTCTGTTTCACTGGTACAACAAAGATTGGATGATCATGCTTCTACCATGGAAATTATTTCAAGAAGATTGGAACAACTGGTTAGCAATTTCAGAGGAATGCAAGCTTTGATTGAAGAGAGATTACCAGCAGTACAGCAACAAGTTAATCAGGGGGAAGGTACAGTTCATCATCAAGAAAATCATTTTCCTGAAGCAAAGGTGCTGCAACAGCCAATACGCCATCAACGACTTGAGGTAGGTGCTCTAATTCCTAGGCCTATTAGGTTAGAATTCCCCAGATTTAGTGGAGGTGATCCTTCTGCTTGGATCTTTAAAGCTGTGCAATTTTTTCGTTACTATGAAATACCTGAGGAAGAAAAGATCTTAAATGCTTCTTATCATCTTGATGATGAGGCATTAATTTGGTTCCAAGACTGTGAAAGATCTTTGGATTCTTGGGAGACTTTTGTCAGGGCCATTCAAGTTAGATTTGGGCCTTCATCATATGATGATCCCATGGAAGCCTTGACCAGATTAAAACAAATTACAACTGTGGCTGTTTACAAGAGTCAATTTGAGATGTTAAGTAAGAGAATCAGAAACTTATCTGAATCTCACAAGCTTAGTTTTTTTTTTTTAGTGGTTTAAGAGATGAAGTTAGATTGGCAGTGAGGATGCAAAATCCAAGAACTTTGAGTGCTGCCTTTGGATTAGGTAAAATTGAAGAATAGTATTTGTCCACTTACAAGAAGGTCTATTAGAAATAGCCAAAGTCCATTTGCATCTCCTTTTTTATTAGTAAGGAAAACATATGGTAGTTGGAGAATGTGTGTGGATTATAGAGCTCTCAATAAAGATACAGTGAAGGATAAGTTTCCTATTCCTGTGGTGGATGAGCTACTAGATGAACTAAGTGGTGCTTGGGTATTTTCTAAGTTAGATTTGAGATCTGGCTATCATCAGATTCGAATAAGGGAGGAGGATATTGAGAAAACAGCATTTAGGACCTATGAAGGCCATTATGAGTTTTTAGTTATGCCCTTTGGGTTGACTAATGCTCCTTCCACATTTCAATCTCTCATGAATGATGTATTCAAACCATTTCTTAGGAAGTTTGTGCTAGTGTTTTTTGATGATATACTGGTTTATAGTCCTGATTTGAAATCTCATGTATTGCATCTCAAAACTGTCTTACAAGCTTTACTAGACAATAAGCTTTTTGCCAAAAGAAGCAAGTGTGCTTTTGCATGTTCTAAAGTTGAGTACTTAGGGCATATTATTTCTGGGCAAGGGGTGCAAACAAATTCTAAGAAGACAGCAGCCATGTTAGATTGGCTAATTCCTAAGAAGTCGTTGAGGGGTTTCCTTGATCCAACTGGATATTATAGAAAATTTATTAGAAATTATGGTCTTATTGCTGCCCCACTTACTGCTTTACTCAAGAAGGATGCATTTGAGTGGAATGAAAAGGCTGATTTGGCATTCTAAAATCTTAAAGAGGCTGTTTCTCATCCTCTAGTCCTTGCTTTACTAGATTTTTCTCAGCCTTTCTTGGTGGAATGTGATGCTTCAAGCTATGGTATTGGAGCTGTGTTAATGCAAGCAAATCGACCAATTGCTTTCCATAGTCAAGCCTTGAAAGGCAGGAGCATTCATTTGTCCACTTATGAGAAGGAGTTACTTGCTTTGGCTACAGTAGTGAAGAAGTGGAGACCATACTTATTGGGTAAACCATTTGTGATTAAAACAGACCATCAAAGTTTGAAGCATTTGTTAGAGCAAAGAATTGGAACTCCTATGCAATAGAAATGGATTACTAAGTTACTGGGATACTCTTTTGTTATTGACTATAAGAAAGGGAAGGAAAATGTTGTAGCTGATGCCTTGTCTAGAAAAACTGGGAGTGAGGAACTTGCTGAACAACAGGAACTTTCAGAGGCAATTAGCAGTTTTTTTTGTATTGACTTTCAGGTTGATACCAACAGCAGTTTATTTCTCATTTCCTTTCCTAATCCTACTTGGATTGAAGAGCTTAAGGCTAGTTATGAAGGAGATGCAGAGGTCCAACAGATTTTGCAGTCCATTGCTGACAGTTCTGAAGCTATTGGCAAGTTCAGTTTGCAAAATGGCTTATTGCTTTACAAGGGCAGAATTTATTTGGGAAGAAACTGCAGTTTGAAGTCTAAAGTGTTGAGCTTGGTGCATGACAGTCCTTTAGGAGGGCACTCAGGCTATTTGAAGACATTTCATAGAGCTAAAAGGGATTGGTTTTGGTGGGGAATGAAATAGGATTTAAAAGATTATATTAAAAGCTGTGATATATGCCAGAGAATCAAGCATGAAACCAGTAGCCCAGCTGGTCTTTTACAACCCTTGGCTATTCCTCATACACCCTGGACCTCTATCAGTATGGATTTTGTTGAGGGATTACACAAATCTCAAAAACATGATGTTGTGCTTGTCGTGGTGGACAGACTTACTAAGTTTGTTCATCTCATTCCTTTGTCCCATCCCTTTACAGCAGCTAAGGTTGCTTCTTTGTTCATACAACACATTTAAATTACATGGGATGCCTACCTCTATAGTTAGTGACAGGGATCCTATCTTTACTTCTAAGTTCTGGGAAGAATTATTTAGATTGCAAGGTGTTGAGTTGGCCATGTCATCTGCCTATCACCCTCAGTCTGATGGCCAGACAGAGGTGGTCAATAAAAGCCTTGAGCAGTATCTCAGAACCTTTACAGGAGACAAACCAAAGCAATGGGTGGAGTGGTTGCCTCTAGATGAGTTTTGGTTTAATACCAACTATCATACAGGTACTAAACTAACTCCCTTTGAAGCTCTTTAGGGTTTCAACCACCCACACTTTTGAATTACATTCCTGGACTTACTAAGGCAGTTGTTGTTGAGAAGTATTTGCAAAATAGACAGCAGATTTTGAGTCTTCTCAAGAATAATTTGGTTGCTACTCAGGACAGAATGAAACTCCAAGTTGATAAGCATAGAGTGGAGAGACACTTTGAGGTGGGGGATTAGGTTTTCCCAAGGTTGCAGCCCTTTAAACAACAGTCCATTTGATTAAGGAAGGTTGGGAAATTGGCACCTAAGTTCTTTGGCCCTTTCCAAGTTCTACAAAAGATTGGCTCTGTTGCTTATAAGTTGGACTTAGCCCCAACTTCATGCATTCACCCAGTTTTTCATGTCTCATGCTTGAAGGCCAAGCTTGGTCAGCACATCAATCCTATTCCTACATTACCACCAATGGATTCCCAGGGTCACTTATCTCCTGAGCCAGTTGCAATTTTACAGCAACGATCAGTCAGTGAAGGAAGCAAAGGCAGGTTACTGAGGTTCTAGTGTACTGGGAAGGCTCTTCACCAGATGATGCTACTTGGGAGCTCCTACACAAGCTGCAACAACAATTCCCTCACCTTGTGGGCAAGGTTCTTTAAAAGGGGAGGGTAATGTTAGGTACAAGACATCACAGCTGTGATAATTGTGTGCAGTAGGTACTTGTACAAAGTTAGTTAGAACAAGCAATGTGTGCAGTAGATACTTGTACAAAGTTAGTTAGAACAAGCATCAAAGTATTGTACATTATTAGTTGAAGTGTTGAGCTGTAATATGTGTACCAATAGTAATACAGTAACTAGTATAAGACTGAGATGATTGTAACAGAGGTAAGGGAATAAGAATGCATTTTGATTAGCTCTCATTGAGACTAGCTTAGAGGTTGATTCCCTCAAAGAATCAGTGGAGGACTAGTTCCCTCGAAGAACTACCATATTGAGTGAGTAAGAGAATTAGAAAGTTGAATTACTAAGGAATCTAACACTTATATATTAGTATATAATATTTTAAACAAATTTAAAGACTTAAGAGTGGGGCCATAGGCCCCTTTCACAGATGATGAGTTCCCACCAAAGGGTCCATTCGGTTAGAGGAGTGGAAAAGTAGAAGGATGGAAAATTGTGAGAGGATGGAAAATATTTAGTTTTCTCTCTTGTGTATTCAATTGAAGGGGTGGAAAAATGAGAAGGTGGAAAACTCTTTTATTTGGTTGGAGAGAAAAAGGGAAGGATGGAAAATGTAATTTATATAAATTGACTATTATACCCTTGTTACATAATAGGTAAGAAATAGATTTATTTGTACTTATTAAATAATATAAAATTTATCACATCATATATATAAATTTTTATTATTATAATGTAATAATTAGATCAGGTCACATTAAAAAAAAAAAACGTTCAAGTCTGAGGTCACGTTGAAGAAAGAAAAGAAAAAAAAAAAAAAAGAACGTTCATCAAGTCACATTGAAAAAAAAAAAAAAAGTTTAGGTTTGAGAGGTCACATTGAAGAAGGAAAAGAAAATAAAATAAAAGGTTCAGGTCTGAGAGGTCACGTTGAAGAAAGAAAAGAAAAAAAAAAAAAAAAAGAACACATTGAAGAAAAAAAAATAAAATAAAAATTTGAAAAAAAAATAGGTAGGAATAGGGCATTTTTGTAAAAGTGCTGTTATAGCACTTTTCTTTCCAGATTTTCCTTCCAATTTAGAAGGAAAAAAAAAGTGGGCCCGGAAAGAAAACTTTCTCCCGGGTTTTCTCTCCTTCCTATTTTCCTTCCCCAAATGAATAGTGGAAAACAGTATTTTCCATCCTGTTTTTCTCCCTTTATTTTCCATCCTCCCTGTTTTTGCTCCAAACGAACGGAGCCTAAAGGGATAGCACATGTGCACACCCTCCATATCACTATCAAATGCAAAGACATGAAAATAGCTCAAGTGGCCGGTGATCATCAATAACAATTTAGCACTCAAACTTTATCCTCTATCTACTTTGGACAAACTGAAGGTAGTTCGTACACACCTTAGACTATTTTTTTGGTTAAACAAATGGGATTCAAAAACTAGAAAACAAAGTACAACGAGCGGTTACGCTCATACAAAGTTCCCACTGCATCCAGACTAGCCAACATGGCAACATCTGTCTGAGGGGATTGATAAATTACAAATTCTTAAGGACTAATGGCGGCTCTTCTAGCAAGGGCGTCGGCACATTTATTTGCTTTCCTAAAACAATGTTGAATCCGAACTCTTGAGAGTCTTCGCAAGCCTTCTTTGCAATCTGCAATAATGACATCATTGTCATTCATGTTTCCCTCATCTTTCAAAGGCAAATCAACTACAATCTTCGCGTCAAGCTCAATTACAACATTTGTCAAATTTAAATCAATGCACAAGTTGATACCATCACGGGTGGCCCATAACTCAGCAGCCACACTGGAGTTATGACCGATTGCTCTGGCATACCTGCTCTACAACAATTCTAGCAGTTGATGGGACCAAAAGGGGAGTATTCGCTGAGATCAATTTGACATTAATTAGAAATTGGACCTAGCTACCATGGCGAAAATCTGGGGGCCCTAGTTGACAACCCTTGCAAGTAATAATATTGCATTGTTAATGTTATACATGACTTGGAAACTTTATTTTATTTAAATCTACATGTGGCAAATAACACTTCCATTAATTTGATCAATATATGGTTTATGTCAAACCTAAATTTGTAACAAAGTAACATTTGCAAATTATAATAATGGGAAGAGCATATGTTCAGTATCTAGTTGCACTAGACACTATAGGATGCAGACACCTGTCAAGTGAAACTGGACACTAAACTCAAGCCGTGTCCATATTACATATACATGACTTTTAAACTTTATTTTATTTACTTTACACATGTCAAGTCACTACACCATACCAATCTATATATATGCCATCGCAATTTATATACATTTTCATTGACTGACTTAATTTATCAAATGTTTCACAACATGATTATCTTAAACCCCAATCCGTAACAAAGTAACCCTTTTTGTACATGACTTGCAATCATGATTTTATTTACTATAAACGTGCCTTAGACACTAACCCTTTGCCAATCTGCATTTGCTATTGCAGTAAACATTTCCACTGATTTTATCAATGGTTTATTACATGACAATTTCACCAAATGAACCATTTCAGGCACAACCAGCAGGACCAAACCCAACCCTCGCTCCTGCAACATCATACACCACCTCCAACCTTTTCTGCTGCACATTCCCGAAAATCCCAACAGAACTATCATCACTGTTTCCAGCAAAAGCTAAACAAACCTGCGAGGTTTTCTGAGCGTAAAGTATCCCCGCCGCATCCAAATCCACGTTAACACCACCACTGAACGAAAAGCTTATTTTTGGAATCGAAAATGTTGTGTATTTGCTAAGATCATAACATGTATCAAGTATCGAAAGCGCCCCCGTTGATGGATACTTCTTCATTGCTTGCCTAAACGCCGCCTTCAAGGCACTATACGCTGCAGGCGGCAAGCGACTTATTACAGTCCCCGAGTCGATAATGGTACCAGCATTTGAAAAAACCGACGTTGGAATCGATAACTTGCGTCCACCGAGACTGATTCCAACTATGTCAAGGCCGTAAAATGAAGTACCTTGTGCAGATTTTGACAAGGGGGTGAATTTGATAGCACTTGAAGTTCCAGCACTTTTTCCAAATGTGAGGTGTCCAGTAGAGCTAGAAGTTGAAGGGAGGCAATAAGAGAAGACACTGCCGTATTTTGATGCCGTTTGTTCGACTAAGGAAAGTTTGTCGCGACCTAGGCCTAGTAATCCGGCTGCACCGCCGAAAAGGCCTTGGTTGTTTTGGCCACAGCCGAATAGGAAGTTGTTGAACACGTCTGTTGATGTTAGGGTTAGCTTCTCTTTGCTGAAAAATCCCACAGAAAACGATTGGTCGCCATATTGTATACCATATATGCACGTTGAGGTACTGCAGCCCGGTGAGTTTCCTGCATCATGACATGAGTGTTATTTCGTTTAGCTTTTAGCTTATTTTGTTTATATATATATGTGTGTGTGTATATATATATATATATATATATATATATATATATATTCTTTTAAAAGCTTGCGTATAAGTATACTTAACTTCATTTTCAGAAACCAAAAAAAAAAAAAAAAATCAGTAAAAAGATAAATAAGTGGATGTCAAATGAATGGAACATAACTAATATGCCTATCTCCTTTTGTTAACTTGCATAAATTAACGAACCAATCTTTGAATTTACCCTCTCATCAATATTAATATTTTCGTAAAGCTTATTGTATTTGAAATTGATACTAATTTTATTACATTCATGTAAATAAAATTTACGCAAAACATTTTAATATATAGTTCCAGAGATTTCTCACTATTCTCTTTGAAGACATGTAATAAAAGTGGAACAATATAGAAATAACAAAAGTAAGAAATATGCACGCATATTTTCCCAATTTCTTAACTTGGAAATAGTACTTATAATAGAATAAAAAAAATATTGAAACTATTTCTAATTTTCTTATAATTAATTTTCTTGACTAAAAATCCATAAATTGTCACTATAGTTGCCTATATATAAAGGTCTCAATTGTTACCTGTGGCAGAAGTCAGTTGAGAGCACACAGATGAACTACACGAAATATTTGAATAAGTCGCAGATTGAGATGGGTCAAAGGTTGGTTCTTTTTGTTTGTAGCAAGATTTTGCGCAAGGTTGGCATTGAGTCCAAGTGAGGTCGCTACCTGTATCAAATATGAGTGACAAGTCCTTTTTTGGAGTGCCAAGTCCCACGGTCACAATGTAGTTGCCTGAACCAATAGTGCTACCAGACTTGGCTGGGATGGTGGAGTCCTTTGATGCACTTAAATCATCACGGCTCAACTTCTTGGAGAGCCTAGAGTGGATTGAGTTGACCCTAGATTGGTCTTGTTCGAGGATTTCATCTACAGTAGGAGCTTTAGCTTTGTCTAGTTTAAGTGTGGAGCATGGGCCATGTTTGTGTACTACTGTCAAGGATGCCCTTTTATCAGAACCTGCATTTTAATTCGACATCAATTAGAATTGTTTGACAGGTAAATATGGGGAGAACTTAATTACAATTCTTTAGACACAGAACTTTATGTTATCAATTAAATCCAAACACATGATTACATTGATCAATAAAACATAATTAAATAATATTATCTATTTCTAAATACAAATAAATTCAAATACAAGTATTTGAGTTTAAGCAGAAATATGATATTGAAGGAACTGTATAACTGTGTTTTTCTCTAAAATGATTGAAGTGTATCAACTTATGAATTACAAACATCATATTGTATTATGTTTTTACGAAACACACCAAAAATAAAGTAGCTTATTCAAGAAAAGGCAATGGAAAAGGTACAAGTGGTAAACCCAAACAATACATGCCAAACATCAAATGGGTTGACCAATTTACAAGCTTATAGTTTTTTTTTTTTTTTTTTAATTCTTTTTGGTAGGTTACGAAGAAAAAGCAAATAGGACAATTACTCAAGAACCCGTGAGTCCGTGACTGTCTTCTTGCATTCACTTTAATTATATATTTTAACATGTGTACGCAAGTATATCGGATTTGTCAATAGATATATAATTATTAATGGATGACATCAAATTGACTGGCGGTGAGTGCTTGTATCATACTCAAGCTACCTAACAATTGTCTGCCCATCAAGAAGTGCAGAGAACCTAACTTTTCAGATTTTTTTAGGGCCTTTCATTTGAAAGCACATTTTTTTTTTTTCTCTTCCACCAAACCCCATAAAGAAAATGAAACCTGAATAGGGCAGGGTCCAGGGATGGTTAGGTTTACTTAATGGGGGAAAAAAAAGTTTAGTTCATCCCCCATAGAGAGTAAATCAGTCCTAGTTCATTGCAGGATTCTTGAATAATTAGTTATTAGGGGAAAAGTCAATAGTTTTACAAGTGAAATCCATCAAGTGTGGGAAAGAAAACAGCAACTTTATAGTTTTAGTGTTATTATTATTTTTTTTTTTTTTATGTAAGAAAGTCTTTGCTAGCTACTTGCTACTTGCTACTTGCTACTTGCTTGCTTCTAGTCTATTAACAATTTCTTCAAAAGGTTAATGAAATGTTTTATACTGTTGCTCCATTTAATAATATTAGAAGAAGAAAATTGGTTAAAAGAAAACTATCTATGCCAAGTTAAATAAATAAAAGTTAATAAATAATTTTTCAACTTATTTTAAAGACGTTACCAAACAAAAGAATATAAGATAATTTTCTAAAAAATATTTAAAAAATAATTTTTTATTTTTATTTTTTCTTATCGAAACAAACAAAATTAATTAGAAAAACTACCCTCTTTTTTTGGCATGGGGGAGGAAAAGGAGAGTTATGGGTCCAACCCAACACGTACGGAGATGAAAGAGAGAGGTACCGTAACATCCAGCTAGAAGCCCAAGATAGCTACCCTATAACTAATATAAAGTTCCAAACAAAGATGAATAGACAATCCACCAAAACATACAAAATGGTTCCGTTTTGATCAGTGTGTGCTTGATTGATTATGTGCTTTCTGGTCGCACCCTAAGCTAGAGTGCAGCTTGAGTTTCCCCAACTCGTTCATAAGCAAGTGCATGATATTTTAAAACCATGATTAGAGGACATGACCGGACCCTCTAGAACATATTTACGACGGTCACATCCACTTTGTAGGAACTACTAATTACACCACCAATTATAGCCTTAGGACACACCATAAAATGTGTCTCAAACCCACTAAGTAAGAATACATGTTCTTTTCTTCTAACCGTTTCCTCAAAAAAAGAAAAAAAAAAAAGAATATATATATATATATATATATATATATATATCTGTGTGTGTTATAGTTACTTCTCAATGGCTCAACGAGGACGAAAGGGCTTTATTGGTTCTAGCACCTCTTGTAGTGTTAGGACACCAAGATTCCAATCCCACCAACCTGACCCCACTCATATTTACCACAGGAATAAATCAACAGAAAAATGACATCTTAAAACTTTTTGGAAATAAATATCAGCTACAATCTTATATTTATTTTCATAACTATTTTATGTAACATATTATAACTAATGTCTATCACTTTTACACTAATCTTTTACTTTTTTTTTTTTTTTCATCACTCATAATCAATCACATGATATAGTTGTAAAAATAAGTATAAAATTCATCGTCATCCTAGAAATTCTTGGGAAATTTTACTATTAGTTTTGCCCAATGGCCATTTGTTTAATTGTTTCTAAACCTACCCATAATTATTTTGCTCGAGTAGGTTTCTCCAACTTGAGCTGAAACAAATTGCAAACTCCCCGGCCGGTGAAAAAAGAGTTTCAAGTTGCAGTATCAATTATATATAAACCCATAAACTCTATCAGTGACTGAAAAAATAAATTATAAGAGGATTACTATAATAAATAGTAGTATTACAAGACTCCAAAGAAGGAGAGAGAGAGAGAGAGAGAGAGATGAAAGTTGTATGATAAACCTTTAGTAGAAGAGCTGCAAGTAGTTGATGGTAGTAGAGAGCTGACTTGAAGGGTATGAATATGAGTAAGATGGTTGTTTTGTAAAGTCTCTCTTCCTTCAAGGGCAAATCCCAGCTGATTCATAGAGCAAAGAAATACAAGAAAGCTAAAGAGGATAAACCCAAGGAAGGAGGAGGAGGAAGTGGGAGTCGCCATTATTGTTTATCCTTCTCTCTCAACTCTCAACTATGTTGCTCTTACTATATGTGTGCACTCTTATGGTCTTTTTTGGCCTTAATATAAGCTTTTTTTTTTAATAATTATTATATTATATTTATTTTTATTGATGTGATAATATAAGCTAATTAAAGATACAATAGATTATCAATCTCACGCGTCACCCACTTTAACAAGCGTATTTAGTTGAGGACAATATGGTATTTATCTATGCTAGTTAGCTATCACTAGTTAATAATTGAGCTTGCTTGACATAACTTGGAGGAATTGCAAATCCTTAAAAAACGCATAGCCGGATTAAGGTTATTCTTGTCCTTTCAAGGAATTGGAGGATATCTGAAGAAGCTTTTCTATTAATTACTTCCTAATTTGGCTACATGAATTTTGTTTCCAGTTTTCACTTTCATTTTCCGGTCCACCTTCACGCAAGTGCCTTATAGTTATCATCTACTATTTTGTAATACAGGCAATCTTCTTAAGACCCTTGATACTCCTGGGATTTTCATTCTCCTATCTTTTATGCAAAAAGAAGTTGTGCATTTACAAATATGTTTGACACTTTTGATGGTTACAACAAAAGAGAAAAAATTTGAACTTCAGATGTTTCTCTTGAAAATATTAAAAGTTGTTAATCAATTGAACTACAAAGCTTTAAGTATGTTTTAAATAAAATATCATTTCTCCAATCTAATTTGTCTAGACAAAATAATTAATAACATTTGTTGTTACGGAGGAAATGACAAAATTTAACTCCTTTTTACATATCAACTCAAATAAGCTTTTTGAGGTAGGATAATTGTCCTACCTAATTTCTGTTCAATGACCCTAATTGGATTTTCATCATTTTACTTGAAATGAATTGAAATGGAAATAGCCAATTTCATAATTAAGGTTCCGTTTTAAAGTTTAACAGTGTACAAAATATCACATCAGTTAAAATTTAAAAAAATTACGTGACATTGAATATTCCTTTCAAATTAATAATATTTAATTTAAATCATAAAATAGATCTAGTTAAAATGGAGAGAATCTTAACACCTGAATAACCGTACTTGCACCAACAAATGAAGAGGTATGGGCTACCAAGGTTTTGAAATTACTCATTTGTTTTCTTATTAAATTATATGTAATTAAGGCCTAAATATGTCTCCAAGAGCCTTGAAATTCAATTGATTTGCACATTTTGATATTTCTAAGAGAGATATCCAAGGTTCAAATTCCCCCACCCTGAATCATCGATGTACAAAAAAGAAGACCTAAATACGTCACTATAGTTATTTTAACTTTCTTGTGCCACATGAACACTAATTTTATCTTGGATCCATTAAAGTGCGTTGGATTTTTTTTTCCTAGTAATTTTATTTTGGATTGATCATGAAAGCAAGTTAAACCTTTTTTTTTTTTTTTTCTAATAATGCTAAAGATAAAATAATTATGCTCACAATTTTTTTTACAATTTGCTAAGATAGTTCACAGTAATTTGTTAATGATTTTCCATGGTTTTAAAAACAAGTACGGTCAAAAAACTGGTTTCGGTCCTAATTCCTAGTTTTATTTGGTTTTGGGGGTTTTACCAGACCGAATTGGTGCCCAGTTGAACTAGCTAGTCCAGTCGGATTTTTAAAACTATTGATTTTCATATTGACCCACCATTGACATCATTTTCTATAATTTACAACTTGCAACCTCAGTATTTTTGTGAAAAAAATTATAAAGAGAAGTTTTACATCAATTTTTATTTTTTCCCCTAGAAGAAAGGGATGCTAGAGTTTCTGTGGATGGGCGTAAAATGATCTTTGTTATCTTTGTCAATCATGAATATGACATCATTTCTATTGTCAGGACACATGTTCATTAGTGGCTCTCATAAGTAGAACAAAAAAAAACTCTCATGTTAGCTCTACCCATAGTTGAGTATACGCTTATTAGCGGTGAATGAAGTGATTGTGCACATCCATAGTTGCACAAAGAAGAATCCATCTTTACTCCACCCATGGTTGAGTAAAGGCACCCTATTGGTGAGTATTGGCACTTTGATTATTAAGAAAAAATGCTAACATTCCAAGGAGAGACTATCCAAGAAAAGGCTTTCGTACAAGAGAGAGATTAACGTAAGTGTAATTACAAGTAGTTTGGTAGAAGGTTCATAGTCCACAGGTGAAGAGGCCTCTATTAATTTTAAGGGGAGACTAAAAGCCTGCATGGCATAAGTTTTAATTTTTAGCTTTTAATTTTTATGTATAACTTTTAAAAATCTTGTTTTTTTCCGGTTTTTTTCTTTCTTTGTTTTCAAATTTTTTCAAAGTACAAGAATACTTTAGCATACTTTTAGCAAAAAAATTTCACCAAAAAGTTAAATAAGTTATTCCCAAACGGACATGAAGTGAAACAATTCTTCCATTCATCAAGAGGGAAATTACCTAACTACAAGTGCTTTGGTATAAGGGATTGGACATATTCACACCCTTTATGTCACTATCCAATGTAAAGACATAATAATAGCTCGAGTGCTCATCGATAATGGCTTAGCACTCAACGTTTATCATCTTGCTACATTGGACAAACTAAAAGTAGTTCGTACACACCTTAAACTAAGCGCTACGATAATCCGAGCAATTGATGGAATCGAAAGGAAAGTATTCCATGAGATCAATTTGACAGTAGAAATTGGACCTACCATGGCGAAAATCCAACAAAAGAAGACGAAAATCTGGGTCCCTAGTTTACAAATGAAGTAAATAACCCTTGCAAGCAATAATATTACATCGTTATACATGACTTACACACTTTAATTTATTTACTATGCCATCGCAATTAACATCTTCATTGATTTTATCAACATATGATTTATAAAGTGATTATATTAAACCCAAAATCCGTAACAAAGTAACCCTTGTTGTACATAACTTGCAAACATGGTTTTATTTAGATACACATGTGCCTAATTTTTTTTTTTTTTTTTTTTGAAGGGTACACATGTGCCTAATTAAGTCACTAATATTAAACATTGCCAATCTATTTTGCTATGGCGACATTTCCATTGATTTTTTATCAATGGTTTATTATTACATGACTATTTGACCACCAAACATTTCAGGTACAACCAGCAGGACCAAACCCAACTCTCCCTCCTGCAACATCATACACCACCTCCAACCTTTTCTGCTGCACATTCCCGAAAATCCCAGCAGAATCATCATCACTGTTTCCAGCGAAAGCCAAACAAACCTGCGAGATTTTTTGAGCGATTAATATCCCCGACACATCCAAATCCACGTTCACATTGCCACTAAACAAAAAGCTTATCTTTGGAATCGAAACTGTCTCGTATTTGCTAAGATCATAACATGTATCAAACAACGAAAACCCACTTGTCAAAGGGTAACTCTTCATTGCATCCTTAAACGCCGCCTTCAAGGCGCTATAAGCATCGGGCGGCAAACGTGTTATGACAGTCCCTGAATCGATAATGGTGCCTGCATTCGAAAAAACTGAGGTTGCAATCGATAACTTCTTTCCACCTACGGCGATCCCGAGTGTGTCGAGGCCGTAAAATGAGGTATCTTCAGTGAGTTTCGACAAGGGAGTGAATTTGATGGCACTCGAAGAGCTAGCAGTTTTTCCAAACGTGAGGCTACCAGTAGCGCTAGAAGTTGAAGGAAGGCAATAAGAGAAGACACGGTTGTATTTTGTTGCGGTCTGTTGGATTAAGGAAAGTGGGTCACGGCCGAGACCAAGTAATCCAGCTGCACCACTGAAGAGACCTTGGTTGTTTTGGCCACAGCCGAATAAGAAATTGTTGAACACGTCACTTGATGTCAAGGTTAGCTTCTCTTTGCCAAAAAATCCCGCAGAGAATGATTGATCGGCATATTGTATGCCGTACACACAGGTCGAGGAACTGCAGCCCGGGGAGATTCCTACGTTATCACAAATTTTTTTATGGTAAAGATTATTCTTTCACATTCGTTAACGTACATTTTTTTAATTATTCTATTTATGTGAATCACATCGGATATAAAAAGGTAGTATTAATTTATTTTAGGACTTTCACTAACAAAAATACTTTCCGAATTTACAATTTTCAGTTTTCACTCTCATTAGCTTATTATAAAAATAAAAATAAAAATAAAAATAAAATTAGTAGCCTGTTCTATGTTCAAGAAATAATTTTACTTCTTATCAAAAATTTATTTTACTTTATTTCTTAGAATAATGTTTTAAAATAAAATTTTGAAATGTTTGAATAATTAATTAATTATTATATAAATATTATATAATAAAATATTACTTAGAACTTAGAAGATGATATTTAGCCTGTATGACTATTTTTAGATAAGACACCAATTAATTTTTAGTTTAACATGAGAATAAATCTTAAATCTCTTATTCAACTATAATTATTTCTATGTCTATGGTTATATATATATATATATATATATATATATATATATATATATAGGTCTCAAACTATTAAATACCTGTGGCAGAAGAGAGTTGAGAGCACACTGATGAACTACACGAAATATTTGAATAAGTCGATGATTTAGATGGATCAAAGGTTGGTTCCTTTTGTTGGTAGCAAGATTTTAAGCAAGGTTGGCATTGAGTCCAAGTGATGTCACTACCAGTATCAAACATGAGTGTCAAGTCCCTTTTTGGAGTGCCAAGGCCAATGGTCACAACGTAGTTGCTCGAGCCAATGGTGCTACCAGATTTGGCTGGGATGGTAGTGGCCTTTGATGCACGAAAACGATTAAGACCCAACTTTTCTGAGAGCCTGGCGTGAATCGAATTCACCCTGGATTGGTCCTGTTCGAGGATTTCAGTCATAGTGGGTGCTTTAACTTCGTCTTGATTAAGTTGAGAGCATGGGCCATGTTTGTCTACCACTGTTAAGGATGCCCTTTTATTAGAACCTGCATTTTAATTCGACATCGATTAGAATTGTTTTGACATATAAACAAATTCATACAACTGTCGATTATTGTATGTTTTCACTAAACACAACTAAAATAAAATTGTTTATTCAGGAAAAGGTAACAATAAGTGGCTAACCAAAACAATACATGCCAAATATCAATGAAATGGATTGACCAATTGACACGCTTATAGGATTTTTTTTTTTTTTAGGTTATGAAGAAAAAGATAATAGGACGATTATTTAAGAACCCGGGACAGCCAAAAAAAAAAAAAACTAATTTGACAAATTTTTTTAAGGGTCTATGATTTGTCAACACAAATTTTACTTACTTTTGTCATTCCACCGAACCCCATCTAGAAAATTGAAATCTGAATAGGGCAGGCATAATTAAGTTCTACTTAATTAAAAATAAATAAAAATAGTTAGGTTCATTCCCATAGTGATTAGATGGGTCATCAAAGGATTCTTGCCAGCCATCAAGTCAATATTTTTAAAAGCGAAATCTATGAAGTGTGGAAAAGAATTCTTATCCTATGATTACACCATTTATTATAATATTTGTCAAAATTGTAGACGGTAAGTGATGGGTAATCACTTTTATATAAATCAATAGTTTTTTCTTTGCTAAGAAAAAATTTTGTTTTTTCAGTTATTATTTGGAAAGGGAAAGGGAGGGGTAGAAACTAGAAAGAAAATGAGGAGAACGACAGGTTGAACTTGTGGGGGATACGGGAGATGTTAAGGGACAGTGGGCTAGAAGCCCATTGGCTCAACCATGCGTATATCTGTTAACTGCCCATGCCAGCTCTCCTTGAGTGTGTGCTTTTTTTTCTTTTTCTCTTTTTGAGAGATGTGTTTACTTGGTGGCTTAGTGCGTGTTGTGCTTGACATAACTGGATCCATAAAAGTGAATGTGAAAAAGCTTAGATTTGTTGAAATTTTTTTTTGGTGAATAAAAAATGGGTAAAAGGAGGCTATCAGTGTAACTTTTTTATTTTAACATAATTATAGTAGCACTTTACTCTTTTTTGGGTGAGATTTCATACTCTTAGTCTATGTGAAAAACTCACTTCTTTTTTAAGTTAACCGTTTAGAATATAAATAAAATATAAAAAGCATAAATAAACAATTTTTTTTTTTTTAAAGGAACATCAACAAACAATTAGTTGTTAAATCTCAAATCTAATTTCTGAAACTTGTTGACCGGTAAGGAAGCAACGTTAACTGCCCCTTCTATCTATATATTATCAACCCTTGCCCCCTATTGCAATAGTCACATCCACTTTGTAGGACCATCTACCAATCATAGCCTTTTATGACACCATAAATGCCATCTCAAAGCCGCCAAGAGATTATCAAATCATTTCCTAGCTGTGACAAAAATATTTTCCTCTTTCCCAATTGCCCCATGAGAAGGATACCCCAGCACCTCTTATATTGTTTGACTACTGAGCTTCTACTCTCACCAGCCCTCTTCTCCTATTTTTACCTTTAAAAAATATAAACAACAATGCCAAAACTTTATGGAAATAAATGTCAATCCTACATACCAAATAATGTCCTCTAACATTTTGTGAAAGAAAAAGTTCTACTATTAGTATTGCTCATTGGCAATTTGTTTCTAGACCTACCTACACTTCTTTTGCTAGAGTAGGTTTCTCCAACTTACAAGAACCTAATAAATTATAGATTATAAGACTGAAAAAATAATAAATTATAAGAATAGTAATGAATATAATAAGTATATGAGTAATTAGTGAGAGAGAGAGAGATGAAAGTTGTATGAGAAACCTTTGGTAGAAGGGCTGCAAGTAGATGATGGTAATAGAGAGCTGACATCAAGGGTATGCATATGAGTAAGATGTTCGCTTTCCAACTCTCTTGGTTGAAGGGCAAATCCCAGGTTGTCCAGAGTGCAAAGAAATACAAGAACGCTAAAGAAAAGAAACCTAAGGAAGGAAGTGGTGGGAGTGCCCATTGTTTATGTCCTTAGCTACAACGTTGCTATCTTACTAATATGTGCACTCTTAGTGTCTTTCTTGACCTTAATATTTATAGGCTTATTGGTGATAGATGCAAATCAAAATCACGCAATAGATCACCAATTTTTCCGAGTCACCCACTTCAACATATACAAGCGTATTAACTTTACTTGAGGACTTCTTTTTCTTTTCTTTTTTATTTTTATAAACGGGATTAATGGATTATTATTAAAAGCAAATCTAGAAATCCACAAGAAAAAATCAAACAAACCGTGAGCTACACGAACACAAACAGCAAGTAATTTATTTATTTATGCTATTTGGCTACTTTATACAATTGCACTTGCAACGATATATTTGGCTACTTTAAAATCATTGCTCATTTAATTTCTTGTTAAAATTTATGTAATTTTATTGAAATATGTGTAATTAAATGCCTAATAATATGTCATTCTAAGTACTTTTAACTTTCTTTTGTGCCACGTGAACATCATTTAAACAAAGAGGACTAAGAGTAGGTGCCTAAAAAATTAGAAGTAAATCCTACCTAAATTTAAAAAAGGTTTTGTTGACTAGTGTGTGGGCTACTTTTTTGTAGTTCCAGGGAAATTGTTTACGTATTTCTTGAGAAATTTTTTTGCAGTCCCACGTCGAATAGAACTCCCTTCACTTGCTGCTTTATAAGCGTAAAGTCAAAAGAATAGTGAACTATCAGTTATTAAAAATTCCTTTTATTGTGGGCTACTTTTTTATATTCCTAGAGAAATTGTTTGCGTACTCCCTGTTTTGTACTTTCCAGGAAAATTGTTTGCGTACTTTTAGGAAAACTGTTTGCGTACTCTTTAGAAAACTTTTTTGCAGTCCCACAACGAAGATAACTCCCCCCACTTGTTGCCTTATATAAGTGGGTGGAGTTCTCTTCGATGTGGAACTGCAAAAAAGTTTCCTAAAGAGTACGCAAACAATTTCTCTGGGAGTACACAAACGTAGCCCACATAGTGCATTAGAGTAATGGTTAATAAACTATTTAAAGAAAATTTTTGTATCACTTTTATGAAAAATTAAAAAGTTGTCAAAACATTAATTACTTTTTCTCCTCCTTTTTCCATAAATACTCTTAGGGAATTTGTTAGTTTTTTTCGTTTTAAAAATTACGTAATTTAATTGCTTCATGAATGCGATGCAAGTTATAGACTCCTTTAATTTTTCTAGTAGTGTTACAGACACAATGAATTTCACAATTTACTAAAATTGTAGGTTTTATAATTTTCACATGAATCCACTACTAACACCAATTTATTTTCTATCATTCATAACTTGGCAATTGTGAAAAAAAATTATGAATTAAAGCTTTGTTTGTTAATTTCAACGTTAATATTTTCTAGAAAATAAATCATTTTTCTTTTTTCATAATGTGTTTTGTATAAAAATATCTCATTTGTCTATATTTGGTAGAAACCTTAAATGAGTTGGAATATAACTTTTTTAACTTCCCTTATTTAGCTTACCATAAAATGAAATTCGTTTTCCAAAAAAATTTAGTTGAAAAAAATCTCTAAAAAATAAGTTATACTTTTTATATTAGCTCAACTGGTAAAGTTTCTCATGGATGAATAAGAAATCTAAAATTCAATCCCCGCCCACACTAAAAACCAATTGGTATCTTAGTCTGATGATAAGGAAAATATAATAATAATTTTCTTTTGATTCATTTTTTCTTAAGCTACCCAATATTGAAAAATATGAAAAACTATTTTTACACCAAATTTTTCATCAAAACAAACAAAATAAGCTGTGTACCAATTATTTTTTTTTTTTTTTCTAGAAGAAAGGAGGTGCTAATGTAGAAAGACGCGTTCTACCGTACGTAACAACCCTCTTGCTCATGTAATTGTTTGATTTGTTGCACGACTGGCGCTGCAAATTTTCTGATTTCCCTTTCACAGTTCACATGAAAGAGATTGAAAGCGAAACCAATCTATTTTCTTTCCGGACAAGACCTAATGGTACTTATACAGAAAGAAAAACCTTATGTTAACGGAGGTTTTTTTGGGACTAGGGAATTTGGATGGTGGTATGAAAACTACTTCTTTTACGGTTAAACATGAATGCAATGCATACCCTACAGCTGACAGCTGCGAAACTTTTCTTATTGGAAGCCTCACACTAATTTTGGCTCATAGTATGACTAGTTTATGAGTTGTGTTTAATAAACAGATATATATTTTGTAGTTTAGGCTGCGTTTGTTTTGGCTTCAAATGATTTTCGGAAATACTTTTACACTCACGTGTGTGTTTGGTAGGGACTGAAAATTTGGTCAAATGGAATTGTAATTCCGGGTGGACTGGAAAATAAGGCCTTTCTCCTGTAAAATCATTTCACCTTCTATTTTACCTTCATTGCATTTCCGGAAAACACACCCGCAGAGAGAGAGAGCTCAAGCACAGAACAAAGACAGAGAGAGAGAGCTAGAAGGGAAAGTGAAGATCCATGTCACCGATCAAGCACCCGTCGCCTCCTTCAGACCCACCCACCGATCAGACCCATGTCACCGATCGAACCCATTGATCGATCTAGATCGAACCCACCGGACCCAGTGAACGACCCACGAACGACCCACCGTACCCAGTGAACGACCCACGAACAACCACCGGACCCAGCGAACGACCCACGAACGAGACCCAGTGAACGACCCACGAACCGATCGACCCACCGTCGCCACCTTCAGATCGACCCACCGGACCCAGTCGACGAGCGACCCACCTGACCCAGTCACGAGACCCAGTGAACGACCCACTCCCAGATCGACCCACCGTCGCCACCTTCAGATCGACCCACGAACCGATCTCTCTCTCTCTCTTTCTCTGTCCCTCTCTCCAATTGGGCTTGTGATTTTGATTTTTTTTGTTTTGATTTTTGTTTCTTTGATTGTTAAGTGAATATTTTGAATTTTTCTGTTATAAAATTTGTTTGGGAACTTAGAAAATGGCTGAGAAAATGTGAAAAATTTGTAGAAAAATAGCATTTTCAAAATGTTACCAAACACCGAAAATTATTTTTCGGACTATTTTTCATGACAGAACCAAACACTCATATTTCATTTTCTTTACGGGAATTTATTTTCCCCTGCATTCATTTTACACTCAGAATTCAATTTACATCGAACCAAACACAGCCTTAGTCCTTTTTCCGGAAAGCCAGGTATTGGTCATTTGAAAGGAATTGACATTCATTTACCCCAATTCTTGAAATAAAATTTTCAATTCATATGTTTGGAATCTAAATACTAGCCAAATAAAAATCATATTATGCTCTTTTCTTCAGTATTTATTCAATTGAATAGCAAAAAAATACTAAACAATGTAATCATCATAACATTAAACTCAAAAAAAAAAAAAAAAAAAAAAAAAAAACTAAGGCATACAAGTATTATTTTCTACACGATCTTGGTATTATCAAAACCCGAAGTACTAAAGATTTCAAATTTAATTTTTTTTTAATCCCAATTAATAAACAAAAAATTTTAATTTCTTTTTATAACAAATTGTTGACAACATAGCGTTTCATATCACCAAATTTGATTATTGATAAAATTCGTACGCTTGAGTTACCGTCTAGTTCAATTTAGACATTTGAAATCCCAACTTCCTTATGTCAAATGAGGACCAAATATGATCCAAAAAAAAAAAAATGAGGACCAAATCACTTTAAATTTGATCCGATTTTCAATTTATTTCTTGACATGTGATACCCTTTTTTACCAACTACAATAAATTAATATCCATTATTCATTGGCCTCTCTCCATATATCAATGAGTAATGCTACAGCTACAACTATTTTACAACATTTTTACAAAATAATGTTGATGTAGTTATCCTCTTATTGGTTTTTATCTAGGCCCACCATTAATATTACTTTTTCATTTATCAATAATTACTCACTACATCAGCAGTTTGTAAAATTTTTTTATAAAATAATTTGTATCTCTAGCATTATTCTATATCAAATATCAATTCAAGTTCCTATAAATAAATAAATAAAATAAAATAAATACGAACACAAGAAAAATAGTAACACTAGTTGACCCAAATCCATAGATTTAAACTTTTAAATTAAGTAGTATTGTATCTATATATTATATTGAGTTTTAATTGGAGTCTTCCCCAAATCTTATATTTCCAATAATTCATGCTTGTTCCAAACTAATAAACAAGATTGTAAAACCAGCCAACTCATTCAAATTTGCATTTTTTTTTTATACAAGATAGAAATTTTATTCTAATTTAATCTAAGTGCATATTTAAATTTCATTTCAATTAGTTCTTAATGAATTGAATTAAATTCAATTTGCAATTCATTCAAACTAATGAATTAAATTTGAATTGATTAATTAATTTGATGGTTTCAAACCGAGTTAATCAAAAAGGTTGAAATGCCACTGTCCATTTACTTATCAAATTGGCACATCTTAACAGGGCCAAAGTGATTTTTATCAACTTTATTAGAAAAGCCTATCTAAAAAAAAAAAAAAAAATCGCATCATATCATATACTATATAATAAAAGTTGGGCTTAGAAGCTATAGTTGCGCCAAGTGGCTTCACCAAATTACAAAAAAAAAAATTAGATTTAAAAAAAATAGATATATATATATATATATATATATTGTAGGGGGAAAATGCCCAATACTAGATAATGGGCCATGGGCCTGTCCGAGGAGGCCACTCGTCCGAGGACACCCAATTATGAAGGAAGTACCTGGCCTAACTCCCCTCTGACATACAAGCTACGCGAAGGAGAAAAGGACTTGTCTGAGGAGAACTTACTGCTCGGATCATCAAAGGAACAGCCGAGATGAGTGTGCCAGCACCGGTCCTGATATTCCGAGGAATCCCCTGACTTATATGGGCCGAAAGGGACAGGTGGCAACAAGGAGATATTTCACATAAAGCTGCTGGCACCGCATTTATGTTGACAGGACCCTTGAACAGTGCTACCTCGGTTACCGCAACTCACAGAACATCAAAGAGGGTGTCTGATGGGACAGGCACTCAAGTATAGGCTTGGATGATCAACAAATGGAAGACCCAGATCGTCTGAAAGGGAATATATAACGGGAAATTCCACCATAGAGGAGGGGGGGGGAGAACAATCTCAAGAACTCCTGTAACACTTCTGATTCAACACAATTACTAAAACAAAGCTCCTCGGACTGTGCCGAGGACGCTCTTTCACTCGGTTCATCTCCGTTTGATCCACTAAAGCCTAGCTCTTCGACCCACTCTCTTACAAATTCATTGCGAGGGTACCTTTTACTCGTTGGGCCAGAGTCAATCTCTCCTGTAGGCCCAATCTGCAATTTGTGTCCTTACAATTGGCGCCGTCTGTGGGAAGAGCTTGTGTGATAGTGAGTACAACGGTTAAGCCCCCATCAGCAAGAATCCTTGGGTAAAGCCACTATGGTGGCCAATTACTATGTAAACAAGTCACTACATGAGGCCAAGGTCTATACTGCGAGGGGCTGATTACATGGGGCAAAGCTCTAGGGGCTTGTGACACCGAATACATGCCTCGAGAACCTTTATTCTAGAAATATGTTGATGGTGCCGCAAATCAAAGGGGCTCCGAGCAAATCAAAGGGGCTCCACGGCGGGATCAGTTCTATAAACAGAGCCTTAGCTACGTCGGGTCCCTGAGACCTCCTGCTAAGCAATTCCCTAGCTACGTCGAGTCCTTGACTCTCTGCTAGGAAGAGCCTTAGCTACGTCAGGTCCCTCGGACCTCCTGCTAAGCAAAGCCTTGGTTACACCGGTCCCTCGGACCTCTGCCAAGCATTCCCTTAGCTACGCCGAGTCCTTGACTCTCTGCTAGGAAGAGCCTTAGCTACGTCAGGTCCCTCGGACCTCCTGCTAAGCAAAGCCTTGGTTACATCGGTCCCTCGGACCTCTGCCAAGCATTCCCTTAGCTACGCCGAGTCCTTGACTCTCTGCTAGGAAGAGCCTTAGCTACGTCAGGTCCCTCGGACCTCCTGCTAAGCAAAGCCTTGGTTACATCGGTCCCTCGGACCTCTGCCAAGCATTCCCTTAGCTACGCCGAGTCCTTGACTCTCTGCTGGGAAGAGCCTTAGCTACGTCAGGTCCCTCGGACCTCCTACTAAGCAGAGCCTTAGCTACGTCGGGTCCCTGAGACCTCCTGCTAAGCAATTCCCTAGCTACGTCGAGTCCTTGACTCTCTGCTAGGAAGAGCCTTAGCTACGTCAGGTCCCTCGGACCTCCTGCTAAGCAAAGCCTTGGTTACACCAGTCCCTCGGACCTCTGCCAAGCATTCCCTTAGCTACGCCGAGTCCTTGACTCTCTGCTAGGAAGAGCCTTAGCTACGTCAGGTCCCTCGGACCTCCTGCTAAGCAAAGCCTTGGTTACATCGGTCCCTCGGACCTCTGCCAAGCATTCCCTTAGCTACGCCGAGTCCTTGACTCTCTGCTAGGAAGAGCCTTAGCTACGTCAGGTCCCTCGGACCTCCTGCTAAGCAAAGCCTTGGTTACATCGGTCCCTCGGACCTCTGCCAAGCATTCCCTTAGCTACGCCGAGTCCTTGACTCTCTGCTAGGAAGAGCCTTAGCTACGTCAGGTCCCTCGGACCTCCTACTAAGCAGAGCCTTAGCTACGTCGGGTCCCTGAGACCTCCTGCTAAGCAATTCCCTAGCTACGTCGAGTCCTTGACTCTCTGCTAGGAAGAGCCTTAGCTACGTCAGGTCCCTCGGACCTCCTGCTAAGCAAAGCCTTGGTTACACCGGTCCCTCGGACCTCTGCCAAGCATTCCCTTAGCTACGCCGAGTCCTTGACTCTCTGCTAGGAAGAGCCTTAGCTACGTCAGGTCCCTCGGACCTCCTGCTAAGCAAAGCCTTGGTTACATCGGTCCCTCGGACCTCTGCCAAGCATTCCCTTAGCTACGCCGAGTCCTTGACTCTCTGCTAGGAAGAGCCTTAGCTACGTCAGGTCCCTCGGACCTCCTGCTAAGCAAAGCCTTGGTTACATCGGTCCCTCGGACCTCTGCCAAGCATTCCCTTAGCTACGCCGAGTCCTTGACTCTCTGCTAGGAAGAGCCTTAGCTACGTCAGGTCCCTCGGACCTCCTACTAAGCAAAGCCTTGGTTACACCGGTCCCTCGGACCTCTGCCAAGCATTCCCTTAGCTACGCTGAGTCCTTGACTCTCTGCTAAGAAGAGCCTTAGCTAGGCCAGGTCCCTCGGACCTCCCGCTAAGCAAAGCCTTGGCTACATCGGTCCCTCGGACCTACCAAGCAATTCCCTTAGCTACGCGGAGTCCTTGACTCTCTGCTAAGAAGAGCCTTAGCTAGGCCAGGTCCCTCGGACCTCCCGCTAAGCAAAGCCTTGGCTACATCGGTCCCTCGGACCTACCAAGCAATTCCCTTAGCTACGCTGAGTCCTCAGACTCTCTGCGAAGAAAAGCCTTGGCTACACCGGTCCCTCGGACCTCTGCCAAGCGTTCCTTTAGCTACATTGGGTCCCTCGGACCTACCAAGCAATTCTCTTAGCTACGCTGAGTCCTTGACTCTCTGCTAAGAAGAGCCTTAGCTAGGCTAGGTCCCTCGGACCTCCTGCTAAGCAAAGCCTTGGTCATGCCTAGTCCCTCGGACCACATACCTTGAGTAAATCAGCACTCCTCAAACGTACCCAAGACCTCGGATCGCTGCAGACGGTCCAAGCCGAGCACGTTCATAAGACTGAGCTTAGGGGCGCCTCCACGTGGATAAGTAGAGAAGCTTAAATGGGTTCTACCCCTAGAGAAATCAAAATCCCACCTCTCTCCTCGGATAGGAGGAAAAGCCGGAATTTTGAGGGGCTATTGTAGGGGGAAAATGCCCAATACTAGATAATGGGCCATGGGCCTGTCCGAGGAGGCCACTCGTCCGAGGACACCCAATTATGAAGGAAGTACCTGGCCTAACTCCCCTCTGACATACAAGCTACGCGAAGGAGAAAATGACTTGTCTGAGGAGAACTTACTGCTCGGATCATCAAAGGAACAGCCGAGATGAGTGTGCCAGCACCGGTCCTGATATTCCGAGGAATCCCCTGACTTATATGGGCCGAAAGGGACAGGTGGCAACAAGGAGATATTTCACATAAAGCTGCTGGCACCGCATTTATGTTGACAGGACCCTTGAACAGTGCTACCTCGGTTACCGCAACTCACAGAACATCAAAGAGGGTGTCTGATGGGACAGGCACTCAAGTATAGGCTTGGATGATCAACAAATGGAAGACCCAGATCGTCTGAAAGGGAATATATAACGGGAAATTCCACCATAGAGGAGGGGGGGGGAGAACAATCTCAAGAACTCCTGTAACACTTCTGATTCAACACAATTACTAAAACAAAGCTCCTCGGACTGTGCCGAGGACGCTCTTTCACTCGGTTCATCTCCGTTTGATCCACTAAAGCCTAGCTCTTCGACCCACTCTCTTACAAATTCATTGCGAGGGTACCTTTTACTCGTTGGGCCAGAGTCAATCTCTCCTGTAGGCCCAATCTGCAATTTGTGTCCTTACATATATATATATATATTGTCCTTATCTTCTTCTCCTATAATTTCTAAATTGATAAAAAATTTAATTTGATTACAATTCAAATTCTACATCTAATCTTTTTATTATTAATTTATCTATACTTTTAATTTCCTATAATAATAATAAAAAAAAGTTTATTTTTATTTTTTAAAAACAACTCATAGATTGACATAAAATTATAATTATTCTTATCGACTTTTTTCTATACATCTCTATTAATTTTTTAGATAATATGAAGACTTAGTTGTTTTCTTTATGTTTTTCCTTCACTCTTTTTGCTAACATTGCACATATATTAGACTCCATTCTCTTAATTTCTTCTCCGTAACTTTTTTTTTTTAACAGGAACTTCTTTGTAACTTTGAGTTTATGTGTTATATTTCTTTCTTTTTGATGCTTTGTTTAAGTTACTTTTTTATTATTTATATTTCTTTCTTTTCGATGCTTCATTTAAGCTACTTTTTATATTTAGTAATTTAGATTGTTCTTAATTATTGAATTGAAGTTTCCACTTAAATATGATTTCAATTATTATTTTAGATAGTTTTTAATTATTAAATTCAAGATTTTTCTATTTAAATATACGTTGGTGATTTTTTTTTAAGATAATTACAACATGCTGCTAATCCCGCAGTTCAAACCCTTTCTCCCCTTAAACCCCTAAGTATTTTGTACATGGGAAGGTGTCAATTCAACTATAAGGTCTTTGGCCGTTGGTGATTAATTGAGATAAATATATATATATATATATATATATATGCATTTTATAATACCTTAGTTTCACATAATATGCATTCATTATATAACTTAAAATATTCATTTATTTTTATTATATGTTTTATTATCTAATTATAAATAAATTAATAAAAAACTATTTACATATAAAATTTGATTAAGCCATGAATCGCAATAATGCTCGTTTATTAGAAAAATAAAGAATTGAACTTCACCATTCATCAACCTATGCACATGAACTTAGCCCAAAAGTTTGATTTCCAAGTCCTCCACTGGAATTTTTAGACTGGAAAGTGCAGTCTTAGATTAATGGGGGCCCCGTGAATCGCAATAATGCTTTTTTTTGGTGAAAGAATCGCAATAATGCTAGTTTCTTAGAAAAGTAAAGAATTGAACTTCACCCATTCATCAATCTATGCATATGAACTTAGCCCAAAAGTTTGACTTCCAAGTCCTCCGCTGGAATTTTTAGACTGGAAAGTTCAGTCTTAGATTAATGGGGGCCACCACTTCCATTGCAGAACACTGTCTGGGTAACTCAAAGTCTTCTTAATTGTATAAAACATAGTGGTCACCGAGTACATAATGTTTTTTAATGGGTGACCACATTTGGCCATCCACAATGGAACCAAACTTCCACATTAATCATTCATCGGACCAACCAAGATCTAATCTATCAAATACCACTCACTCCTCTTAATTAATCTCTTACCCGTGCTCACCAAATAGTATTAAGCTTAAAAACGTTACTAGAATACTGGCTAAATTTACTTTATTACTAAGCAACTTACTATGTAACCCATGGTACTATTTTTTTTTTTTTTTTTTTTGGCCTATAATATCTACTTTTAATGATTATTTTTTTTCATCAAACCAAGATACCAATTAATTTTTAATATAAGTGAAAATTGAACTTGTAAAGTTGTGATTTACAACTATATTTTATGCTGGCTTTATTCCATGACAAAAAGTGTTGTAATTATATTAATTTATTTCCTTGTATTTTGTGGGATTTTATTGTATTGAGTTTAGTATTAAGTTGGTGAAGAATTGAGTTTGAAATAAAGATCAGTGCAGTTTCGCGACAAGCTCGCAAGAAGTTTGCAAGAAGAGTAACCCGCTATAAGGTCACGAGAGAAGCACATGTTGGAAGTTGAAGAGCCAAGTGTCAGGCTTCATTTCGCGAGTACTTCGCAAGACAGGCCATCTCGCGAGGTACCCATGAAGCATTCTACCTAGAGGATTTTAAGTGTGACTTTCTCACCCTTCATCCATACTATATATACCCTCATTACCCACAAAAGTAAAAGAAGCTATTCAGAGAGAAGGAAAAAAAAAAAAAAAAACCCCTAGATAGGTTTTCTACAACACAGCACACCCACCTTTAGAAAGAGAGCTATTCATCTTTAGTGAGAAATCATTGTAGCCTCTTCTCCTTCCCTTTCCCATTGTCATACCTTGAGAGGAGTTTTGTACCCAAACACAACTCACACCTATTCAAAGTGTAGAGAGTGTTTTGGAGCTTGAAAAGTTTTAGGGATTTGCCAAAAGAAGCCGGTGAGGCTTGGTAGATGCAATCGGGAGTATTGCGGAATCCAAAAAGCTAGTGAAGACAAGACTCCGAGAAGTCCATTGGTAGCAGAAGCTTGGAGGGCTCAAGTACGTCTTGGTGTTATCTTGTATTTGCATCTATCTTTCCTTATTCTTGTGCTATACATTTATTGTTTGTTGTTCATATTTATGCACTAGAGTACTATTGGTTCATTGTGCTCATTTACTCTTGTTCCGCACTTTGTTTAAGTTAAAGTAAAAGCAATCTAGCCGTAACTTTTAATTTTGGAGGTCTGAACAAACTCTTGTGTTTTTGCACAATCCCGAGCCCTTACAGAACTCCAAATTTATTTTTCAATTATACGAGACTTTAAGTAACTCATGGTACTTAAAGCAACCATAAGTCTCAAAATGTTGGGTCAATTATGCATCATCAATAGACAAATTAAGGTTAGCCACATGAATTTTTTTTTTTTCATTTTATTAATGTTATTTTAGGTCTTTCTCTATTTTTTCCTCCTTTTTTGTTCTCTCAATTTGAATCAACTTATCGTTTCTCATTGGTACATAAATCGCTCTCATATGTACATGATCAAATCATCTCAAGCGACCCTCCCTCATCTTTCCCTAAATAGGCGTCACGACTATTTGTAAACAAATTTTCTCCTTTAGAATTCTATCTTGTCTTGTATTATTTCCAACTAACCATTTTAACATTCTCATTTCAACTACACATTTTATGAAACTGTTACATCTTAACAGTCCTACATTCAATACCATAGGGTATAACTAGAGGTCTTATAGTAGTCTTATAGAAAACATTCTCCATTTAACTTTATAGGTATTCAAAAATCACTCAATACTTTCGATACTCTTCTCCATTTCGTCTACTTTGCTTCTGTCCTTTAATTCATATCATTTTTAATTTCTCAATTCTTATGAATTATTAATCCAAGATATTGAATGCTCTTACTCTATGGTATTTCTTAACCATCAAATCTTACAACCTCTTTGTTTCTACTTTTCCTAAAAGTACATTCATGTACTCTGTTTTAGTTCTACTTAGCTAAAAGTCTTTAAACTCCATCTCTTCAAATTTCTTACATTACATTAACTCCACATCTAGTTTCATATATATACTAAAACCAATGGTCTACATCTTGAATTGATCTAGTGAGCTTATCCATTATCACTAGTGTAAAGTGATACAGATTTAATATTGATCGTTTATGCAAATCTATAGTGATAACAAATATGCTTGTGATATCTCCATTTGTTTTCATTCTAGTTATACTTCAATTGAACATATTTTTAATCATCAACTATATATACTTCATAGTTTATATAAACTCCTCTTGTTTCTAAAACCCATCACATCACTTATGTAGGTATCCTATCATACTTGCCTTCTCTGGGAATTATAATCAGATCGAGATCTATGTTGGCTTTTATATATTTTTTCATTAGATACCTAAGTAAGAAAATAACTTTCATATTTGGATCACCTTATATAAAACCAAATTGATTCTCCATATCTATACTAATGTTGAATCACTCTCTCCCAAAATATCTTCCGAATGCAACAACTTAATTGATATTATCCTCTAAGTTCACTTTATCACTTGCCAAAGTACTTAAATTAGGTATCATAATTATTTTATGAAAATTCAAAGTTAAAATGGTAAGTGAGGTCTAATTTAAATGATGTATTCTCTCTCATAAACGTGGGGTGGAAATATTGTAAATTCAAGATCTGTGTAATTTACCAATAAAAAGATGGACTCAGGTCAAGACATCATTGTCATGGAGGTAAGGAAATTTTTATCGATGGCCACCAACTAACGGTCAAGACTCAAGTGGTGATCTAGTGGCCCTTATAAGCACTAATTCAGAATTCTCATTATGCTTACAATCTTGTTTGGTCGTGGGCCATAATACACGCTACTTGTGGGCATACAATAGCTGGATTCTTGAGAAGAGACAGAGAAAGAAAGAAGAGAAGAGATGGATTATCAATTATGATTGGAATCTTCTTTGGCAGTAGGCCAGAATCCACTTCTAGTTAGTGGTGGAAAAAAGATGGAATATGTCCCAAAATATGTGAGAGAGAGAGAGAGAGAGAGAGAGAGAGATTTTTGATAGGTTAAATGTCTACATAAATATCATCGAACATTGTCAACAATTTTTACCCTTTTTTTTTTTCAATTAAGGGACCAATTTCTTCTTCCATCTTCCATTACCATTCCTTTTTTAATTTCCCACTTATTTAGAAAGAGTGACCCAGAAAAAGCAAAATAATAGAAAAATAGTTAAGTGTATCTTTGGTTTCATAACAACCAATTAACAAAGTTAATTTTCCCAAGCCCCAATACCTAAGAACTCTCCCAAGTTTTAATGCATGAATGAACCACACTATCCTAATAAGATAATGCGGGTGAAATCATTAGGGTTACTCTCTCCTCTCACATGAGAGTGTAAGTGTGACTTCTACCATAAGTCATATATATGGGCCCACATTTGTTATGAGAGGACGATGACTCTTACTATAAGAGTGAATAATTTCTTGCGTAATTTGTAAAATAAAACAACACTTTTTTGCCATATCTTTCGAAGATTAAATAAAATCAATTGATAGCAGATTAGATAAGCATATATCACTTAAAATGGGCAAGATTTTTTATTTTTTATTTTTTTATTTCCAAGTGTGGATGAGACAAAAATATTGCTTTCATGGCAGCTTGCAATTTTCATTATTTTTCTTTTGCTTGATGTTTATGATGGAGTAAATCAGTTTCAGATTTTTCTTCTTGTTCACAGTCCTAGGTCTAGCTTTTGTACCAATGATGGTGGAGTCCACTGTCCATCACCTTTACATTCTTTTTTATGTTCATTTTATTAGGTCTTCCAGATTCTGCTGTATCTTCTAGCTGTCTCAAAAGGAAGCCCATTCTCACCAAGGATTAGTCTCATCATTTATTTAATCCGGTGATGTAGGAGAAATGATAAGAGCCCTCATTTCACATTAGATTTGGGATACCTTTTCCTGAACTTTGCTCTGGGGATCTTCAATGCTTTTTCATTTCTTTTCTTTACAATTTATCTCTCGTCAATAATTTCCCTTTAAATTATTAGGGTACAGTATATACCAAAAAAAAAAATTAGGGAAAACAATAAAGAAAAATCTCATTTATCTTAATTAAAGAACAAAACAGTGACTTTTTTTGTCACACCAAAAAAAAATCAAATATGACAATAAACAATTACTAATGTAAGGACACAGATCAACGGATGGGCCTACAAGCAGAAGAAACTGAGGCCCATGATGTGAACAGTACCCTTGAAATGAATTTGTAGAGAGTGGGCCGAGAAAACTTGGTTGAGCACGAATGGATTGATGGCCCAAGTATGGTTATGACCAGACTAACATAGACAAAGTATTGAAATGGTACAGGATTCTTCTCGGCTTAGTCCGAGGAGTAAGTTTAAGCAATTGTTCTGAGTACTTGAATCTTTCTCTTTCTTCTTTTCCTCTTCTTCAATGATTTACCTCTTTTTCTCCTTGTTCGATGCCCTTTCACTCTGTTCCCAACTCTATTTATAAGCCAATTTGCCTTACGTGCCAGTTAGGTGAGTCTCCTTTGATACTTGTCCCATCAACCTTCACTTGAAGTCTCCATGTGGCAGCTATAAAGGATGTAGATCACTGTTCAAATGTCTTTTCCCCATTAATGCAGCCAGGAGGTTAGCTGCTGGGTTATAAATGCGGTAGCAGCAGCCTTTCACATAATATCTCTTTGCTGCCACCTGCCCTCTCTGCCCAGATGAACCTGGAGGTTCTCTAGAAATGATAGGATCAATGCTGGGACGTCCACCTGGATCGTCTCTTTGATTATCCGACCAGGCAATGCTTCTCGAACCACTCCTTTCTTCCTTAATATAAGTTTTATTACAAGAAGGAGTTAAACTAGGTACAGTCCTCGAGACTTACTGTCCTCGGACGGCCAGTTCCCTCGGACGGGCCCGCGGTCCACTATCTGGAATTGGGCCTTTTACCCCTACAATAGCCCCTCAAAATTCCGGTTTTCTTCTCTTATCCGAGGAGAAGGGCGGGATTTTGACTTCTCTAAGGGTCAACTTTTTCAACTTTTTGAATTTATCCACGTGGAGGCACCCCTCCGCGTGTTTCGCCAATTTTACCGACGCTTCGAAAATTGCAACGCCTTATTTATTGCTCTGGGTGGCGCTCTGTCTCCCTTATCAGCGGTGAGATGCAGATCCTATGGCTGAGATTTCTTCATGAAATTTTGAGTGAGGTAACTCCCACTGACTTTCTTTTCCTATATAAAAGGTTCAGAGAGGGTTACCTTGCTCATTTTGCATATCCTTAAGCATCCCAGAGTTTTTGAGCATTCCAGCACCCATTCATTACTTTATTCTGATTAGTCCGAGAGCATTTTTACAAAGAATTCTAGGTATCTAAGAAATTATTGAGCGAGAAACATCAACCACCTCTGTAAGTACTTGGTTTACAAGTTCTTTTCTCCTCGGCCGAGCACCTCGGCCTTCTCGTCTTTACATTTTTTACCTTAGGGAAACCTCTTAGCCTTCTTTTACATATCCACATGGCTAGATTTAAGAGTTTAGTCGATACCCCTACTGCCATAGAGCTTTTCAAGGCAAAATACAATATACCCGAGAGGGTTAGTCTTCGCTACTGCCCACCAAAAAATATTTTGACCAATAGGAGAACCGGCGAAGTGGTCATTTCCGTAATTGCCTTTTTAGAGGGAGGAATGATCATTTCCATGAGCACAGTAACTAGGGAGTACCTTAGGAATCATAGGCTTTGCCCGCATCAATGCACTCCCAACCTGTTTAGGGTCTTGGGCTGTGTAGACGCCCTCAACCAAATGATGGGTCTACAACTCACCTGGCATGACGTCATGCATATGTACGAGTGTCATTCTTTGGTCGAAGGGGGGTACTACTTAAAATCTAGGTCCCTAGTAGTAAAAATGCTGTCATATCTTCCCAAGTCCAACAAGGGCATGAAGGACGACTTCGTCATCGTCTCTGGGGCGTGGCATGACGGCCAACACTGTCCGACCAAGGAAGGGGAGCCAAGTGGGGTGCTCTAGGACTAGGTTGAGATGACATAGGATTTGCACTTTAGATTTCTTCTTACTTTGTTGTTCATTGATTCGATTTTGAGATAATATAACTAATTCCTTATTTCTTGACTGTGATTGCAGATAGAAAATTTGTTGCTCCAAGACTTAGCCCGTGAACGTACTCGGCCTGAATAAACTATTGCGATCTGAGGTATTCGTGCATTCAAACGGCCAATTACGCGCCATCCATTTAATACTGGACTTCGTTCCCTTGTCGAACAAATTCCAAGAAGATGGGAACGCCATCCGGGCTGGAGATAAGAGAATTCACAGAATTGACATCTCTCGGCCAGGATTTTTGTCCAAGAGAGATCTTCCTCCCATTGAATGGCCGATTCCACAAGCTCTACCTCAACCGGCTACTCAAAGGGAAGAGTCTGCTTCCTCTCGGCTGTCTCTAGAGACGGAGATAGATCAGTTTCGCTTTGAGGAAGAAGAAGAGGTTCAAACTCAGCCTCAAAGCACACTAAATCTTGAGAGCTCAGAAGAGGAGGACGAGGAGATGTCACTGATACCGAGGACGGGATTGAGAGACCTCTTGGCTAGGAGGAGTAAGGGTGCATCTTCTAAGGATGCACCTACTGCAAAAGCTGCTGACAACCTTCCTCCACCTCCGCCCCTTCCCGTGTCCGGGACCGGTCTTCTTCCGATACCAAATTTGAGGAAGAAGAGGAAAGTGGTGGAGTTAGATACTGAAGAGGGTGAAGTGCCCCCGTACCAACAAAGGGGGTCAAAGCAGCAGAAGAATGGGAGGGACAGCCAAAGGGTTTCTCCGTCCGAGAATAGGACTGAAACAAATACCCGGGACATCTGCCAGCCGTCAACGTGGGCCCCTCGGTTGGACTTGGACGGCGCTCCAATCCCTACAACCGCCTTAATAAGGGAATTCCAGAAGGGCCACTCGGTATACATTGCCGAGGCGTTAGAGCGTCCTTTGTTGCTGCCTCGGGACATGGAGGAAGTGAAATCCTTAAGGCAAGCAGATTTATTCATGTCTCTAAAGAGAGACTTAGCGATGGTAAGTTCTTAAACTTAAATTAGTTTCCTATAGCTTGTGTCTTCATGCTAACACATTTCTCTCATTTTTCTTATGTAGGTGACCCAGCAGATCTATGTGGTGGAGGACTGGGTCAAGAACGCCCGTAACAAGGTTAGGGTTGAGGCTCAGTCTCGGGCGAACGCCGAGAAGGACCTGGGGGCCGTCAAACATGAGAAGTAGGAGCTAGTCAAAAAGCTGGCAGCAGAGGAGAGACAAAGGAGGAGCGTCAAGACAGGCTTGAAGAACGCCCAAGATCAGGCTGAGGACTAGAGGAAAAAATTATACACAACTGAGATCAAACTAGCGACTCAAAGGCAACTGGTTCTAGAGCTCAAGTCCAGCCTTGAGAAGGCTGAAAAGGAAGCTCGAAAGGCACTAGCAGCCTTCGAGGCCGCGAAGAATGCTGAGTACATCCACGGCATAGAGGAAACGGAGATCAGGCTTACAGAGGAAGTCTTCGAGGTGTGCAGAGACTACTGCAAGTTGACCTGGGAGGAGGCCCTGAACTTGGCGGGAGTCCCTGCCAACTCGGACCTTAGGCAGCCGGGACGCATATATTTCCACCCACACATTAGCTTAGTCCCGGTTGACCCTGCGCCCGCATCATCCCAAGCTCCGGAGCCATCATCTCAGACTACTGTTCCTCTCGGAGCCGAGCATGAGGTTCGAGAGGAACAAGTAGCTCCACAAGAACAAGTGGCTCCGGAGACTTCTTCTGAGGCCGCAGATGCTCTCAAGGCCAAAGAGGCAGCCCTCCTGGAGACTGAAGCTGGATCCTTCGAGGCCGAGCCAAGCGGACCAGACAACCTTCTTCCTTCAACAAAATAAACTTAGGATTAGGGTTTTTAGTTATTGTTGTCTTTTATTGTTGTTGTTGTTTTTCTTTTGTTTTTATTCTTGTGGCGACATTTTGTACGCGAAGTTGATGTACTTCGACTTTTTTGATTAATGAGAATGCTTGAATTCTTCTTCAATTAGTCTTAATTCTGTCAATTCATTTCTTTTGTTTTACAATCTTTAAATCCGTAAGAACTTGAACTTCTTGATGGGGAGAAAGAAAGGACTGAGTAATGAAGGCAGTAAACTTCTGTTCAAATGGGATAATGTAGATACCATGAGTATGAGAGTAATAATCCAGGGCCAATGGCAAACATGATGCAAGTCTTCCATTTATTTCGTCGTAATTCAATTAATTCAACCTGCTCTAACAAATAGGTATAAATTTAAACCGACACAATCGAGTCTTCCACTACTGGAAACACTAAAATTGAACGAGAAATCAAGTTCATTCAAAGTATGCAGTATGAGAAAATATGCAAAACCAAGTTTCTGCCGAATACTTAGTGATAAATTTGAGACAATGAAACTGCTCGGAATGTACGATCCGAGGAGCTGTGTAAGGCCAAAGTCGTATTTTAGCGCTTAATGAAATGAACTAAAGTGATAATTTACACAAGGTAGGTGGTCCGAGGGACCAAGCCTGACCAAGGTTCTGTTTAACACTTAGTAAAATAAACTAGAGTGATAATTTACCCAAGGTATGTGTTCCGAGGGACCAAGCATGACCAAGGTTCTGTTTAACACTTAGTAAAACAAACTAGAGTGATAATTTACCCAAGGTATGTAATCCGAGACACCAGGCATGACCAAGGTTCTGTTTAACACTTAGTAAAATGAACTAGAGTGATAATTTACCCAAGGTATGTGGTCCGAGGGACCAGACATGACCAAGGTTTCGTTTAACACTTAGTGAAATGAACTAGAGTGATAATTTACCCAAGGTATGTGGTCCGAAGGACCAGGCATGACCAATGTTCTGTTTAACACTTAGTGAAATGAACTAGAGTGATAATTCACCCAAGGTATATGGTCTGAAGGACCAGGCATGACCAAGATTCTGTTTAACACTTAGTAAAATGCACTGCATGATAAGCCTTAATGCAAAAATAAAAACTTTCATTAATAATAATACATTTTTAGGTTATTTACATTCCATGGATATGGTACAGTTTTTTCGTCCAAATCCTCTAAGTAAAACGCTTCTATTCCAGCTACGGACAGTATACGGTAAGGACCTTCCCAATTGGGTCCTAATTTTCCCCATGCTGGGTTCTTCGCAGTACCCACGACTTTTCGCAAAACCAAGTCTCCAAGTTCGAGTGGTCTGAGCTTGACATTAGCATCATATCTCTGCTTGAGCTTGTGTTGATAGTAGGCTAGCTGAACCGCAGCGTTTTCCCTTCGCTCGGCGACCAGATCCAAATTATTCTTTAGTAGTCTGTCATTGTCAGCCGAGGTAAAAGAACTCGTTCTAAGTGCGGGGAATCCAGTTACTATGGAAATAACAGCTTTAGCACTGTACGTCATTGCAAAGGGGGTCTCTCCCATAGATTTCCGAGGAGTTGTCCTGTAGGTCCAGAGGACATGAGACAACTCTTCCACCCACTTCCCTTTGGCATCATCCAACCTCTTCTTCAGACCGCTTACTATAACTTTGTTAACTATTTCAGCCTGGCTGTTTCCTTGAGGATACGCGGGGGTGGAGTACCTGTTCGTAATGCCTAATCCACAGCAAAATCTTCTGAACGCTTTACTGTCAAATTGAAGACCATTGCCCGAGATGAGAGTATGTGGTACTCCAAACCGGATTACGATATTCTTCCATACAAACTTCTGGACATCTACATCCCTGATGTTTGCCAACGGCTCGGCTTCAACCCACTTGGTGAAATAGTCTGTTCCAACGACCAAGTATTTCTTACTCCCGACTGCCTTAGGGAAGGGACCTATAATGTCCAGGCCCCATTGAGCGAAAGGCCACGGACTAGACAGAGGATTTAGAACTCCCCCCGATTGATGTATATTGGGCGCAAACCTCTGGCACTGATCACACTTCCTCGCATACTCTTGTGATTCTCTTTACATGTTTGGCCACCAATATCCCTGAGTTAGGGCTCTGTGAGCTGGAGATCTACCTCCTGTGTGGCTACCACAAATTCCTTCATGCAGCTCTTCAAGGAGCAACTCTGTGGCCTCAGGGTGCACACACAATAAGTAGGGCCCGGTGAAAGAGCGTTTGTATAGATTATGGTCTCCTGAGAGCCAAAACCGAAGGGCTTTCCTCCGCACCTTGTCAACTCCGGCCCTGTCTGGCGGAAAAACATCATCTCTGAGATAGGTTACCATAGGGTCCATCCAACTTGGTCCCACTCTAACTTGACATATGCTGAGCCCTTCATCCTCCTCAGCATGCTTATGTACATCTTCCACCAAGATAAGCCGGGGTAGTCCTTGAGCCGAGGAGGTTGCAAGAGAGGCCAAGGAGTCCGCGTGCATGTTTTCACTCTGAAGGATGTGTTGCAAACTAAATGACTTGAACTATGATTGCAGTTTCTTGACGTGTCTTAGATACTTCTGCATTCTTTCATCGCACGCTTCTAGCTCTCCCCTAACCTGGCCGACCACCAGTGCTGAGTCTGAGAATACCTCCACGGTGTTCCCACCCATTCTTCTGACCATGGCCATTCCGACCAATAGCGCTTCGTATTCAGCTTCATTATTAGTAGCCGAGAAGTTTAGTCTGTGGCATTTTTCGATAACAATATTCTCAGGAGATATCAAAACTAGCCCCACTCCCGAGCCTCTCTGATTGGCTGCACCGTCTGCATACATTTTCCAGGGTAAGGATCCTTGCACGGACATTAGGCCAACTGAATTTCCATCCATGTGCTTCCTCTCGGCACTTTCTTCTAACACTGGCTCAGTAAACTCAGCCACCAAGTCGGCCAGTATCTGTCCCTTAACTGAGGTGCGGAGCACGTACTTTATATCGAAGGCCCCCAAGACTGTGCCCCACTTTGCAATCTTTCCCGTATAATCTGCACTCCGAAGCAGTGACCTGAGTAGGAGTTGGGTAAGAACCACAACTGTATGTGACTGGAAATAGTGAGGAAGTTTGCGAGTGGCATGGACGACTGCAAAGATGGCCTTCTCCAGTGGCAAGTAACGTATTTTGGCCTCATGCAGAGATTTACTCACGTAGTAAACAGGTTTCTGAACACCGTTGTCGACCCGAATCAGTACCAGACTTACTGCATGGATGGCTATAGCGATATAGGCGAAAAGGACCTCATCTGTCATGGGGCTGGACATGATGGGGGGTCGAGATAAGTATTCTTTTAGCTGCTAGAAAGCCAAAGCACACTCTTCAGTCCATTCAAACCCCTTCCACTTGTTCAGCAGCTGGAAGAAAGGTCGACACCTCTCCGCCGACTTAAAGATGAATCGGTTGAGAGCAGCTGTCATCCCTGTCAAACTCTGAACCTCTTTAGGATTCCGAGGAGGCTGTAGGTTGTTGATCGCCTTTATCTGGTCGGGGTTGACCTCAATTCCGTGATGGGTGACCATATAACCAAGAAATTTTCCTGATCCAACGCCGAAAGAGCATTTTGAAGCGTTGAGCTTCAACTTGTGTTTCCTTAAGATTTCAAAGACGCTCCCAAGGTCGTCTACATGCTCAGATTCCAGCTTGCTCTTGACCACCATGTCATCTATGTAGATTTTGACGCATTTCCCCAGCTGTGGTTCGAACATTTTTTTCATCATCCTCTGATAAGTGGAGCTTGCATTCTTCAACCTAAATGGCATTACCTTATAGTGGCAGTTCCCCACAGGAGTGACGAAGGCCATCTTTTCTTGATCATCTAAAGCCAAGGGAATCTAGTGGTACCCTTGAAAGGCATCCAAGAAGCTCATTCGCGGATGCCCCACAATGGCATCCACTAGCTAATCAATCAGGGGCATGGGGAAGGGATCCTTCGGACAGGCTTTGTTCAAGTCTGTGAAATCCACGCATACACGCCATTTTCCATTCTTCTTCTTCACCACCACTGTATTGGCCAGCCATTCGAGATAGAACACCTCTTTAATAGCCACTGCCTATTTGAGCTTGTTCACTTCCTCCCTTACAGCGGCAAAATGCTCTTTGGATGAGCGCCGAAGTGGCTACTTCTTGGGTAGGGCAGCTGGGTTTACGTTCAAGTGATGGCAGGTAAACTCCGGGTCTACCCTTGGGGCCTCGTAGGAGTTCCAAGAAAACACATCGATGTTCCTCCTAAGGAATGCCACCAGCTCTTCCTTATCCCGAGGGGGCAGCTGAGCCCCGACCTGGAAGAACCTCTCTGGGTCGTCGATGACAACTTTCTCCAACTTCTCACACTTCTCCTCATCCAATTCCACGACGTTAAGCGAAATTGGGATTTCTGATTGCTACGAGCCCTTGCCCAAGGTAGTTGCTGGCTCGGCAGCAGACTGACGTGTAATGGCAGCTATAAGGCACTATCTTGCCATTGACTGGCTTCCTACAATCTTCTCCACTCATCCCTCAGACGGGAATTTAACCTTTAGGTGCAAGGTTGACGAAACAACTCCCAGGGCGTGAAGCCACGGTCTAGCCACAATGGCCGTGTAGGGAGAGTATGCGTCTACTATAATGAAGTCCACCTCGACTACCTCGAACCCTGCTTGTACAGGTAGCCTGATCTGGCCCTTGGGGATGACGGTCTTCCCATCAAAGCTGATCAGGGGCGAGTCATATGCTGTCAGATCTTCAGGTTGTAAACCCAGTCCTTTATATAGGTCTAGATACATTATCTCAACCCCACTCCCCTGATCGACCATCACCCTCTTCACGTCGTACCCCCTATTCTAAAGGTGATGACCAGAGCGTCATCATGGGGCTGTATAGTGCCCTGCTTATCCTGGTCTGAGAAGCTCAAGGCTGGTCGGATCTCTACTCGGGCTCGTTTTATCTCTTGATTTGTGTCCTTGGCAGATGTCCTAGAGACAGACATCACTCCAGAGGGGCAGGATCCCGTTCTTCTGGGTGCTGCAAAGATGATGTTGATCATGCCCAATGGGGGCCTTGACGAGGTGGTCCTGGAAGCCCCTGACCTACCAAGGTCTCCTTGACCATTGGGGTGGTGTACAAACTGTTGTAGCTTTCCTTCCCTCACAAGTTGTTCTAAGTGACTTCTCAAAGTCCTGCAATCCTCTGTGGTATGCCCTGGTTCCTAATGGTATTGGCAGTGAAGGCTCTGATTGCGCTTCGTGGGGTCTCCTCCCATCTTGTTCGGCCATCTGAAGTATGGCTCATTCTGAATTTTCTCTAGAATCTGGTGGATTGGCTCTCGAAACATGGCATGGACTGCCTATGAAGCAACAGACCCGGACTGCACACTATAGTCCCTCCATGGCTTACTACTGCTGTATCGGTCCGACCTAAAATCCCTCCTCTCTTGAGGGATAACCTTGGCTTTTCCCTTTCTAGCAATTGATCCTCCTCCACCCGCTTATATTCGTCGATGCGGTCCATTAATCGACCCACGCTTCTCACAGGCTTCTTGGTTAGTGACTTCCTCAGATCATGCTCGGCTAGCAAGCTGACCTTGAAAGTTCTCACAGCCACATTGTAGAAACTCCCTTCAATCTTGATAAACATTTCCCAGTACCTATCTGAGTACGTTTTCAGAGTCTTTCCTTCTCGCATAGACATGGACAGTAAGGAATCTAATGGCCAAGGGACCCTAGTGTTCGTAACGAACCGAGAGCAAAAGGCCTTAGTGAGCGCTCAAAAGCATCCGATAGAATTGGCAGCAAGACCATCAATCCACCTCATAGCTACGGGTCCCAAACTAGAGGGGAACACCTTGCACATAAGGGTCTCGTTCCGGGAGTAAACAGCCATCTTCTGATTGAAATGGCTCACGTGTTCTACAGGGTCGGACCGTCCATTATACGCAGTGAAGATGGGCTGAGTAAAACGCCGAGGAAGGCTTCCTCCTTCAATTCTGCGTGTGAAAGGCGACTTAGAAATCTGGTTAAGTGCCCTATTTATTGCATCATTCCCTATGCCCCTTGAGGACGTGTTTCTACCCCTGTGGCCGCGGTAACGCTCTTCCTCATGAGAGTAGGATTCATCAGGGGGCGTACGTGACCGAGGTCTGTAGTCATCATCCTCATCCTCGCCCGAAGAATTATCAGTGACGGACGGACTGTTGGATGGACTATGCCTCCTTCGTGCACGGCACAGCTTCTCTTTCAAATAAGCAATCTTACGTTGGATCTTCCTAGTAGCGTCTTGGTAAGACCCTCCTTCTTCACTGCGATGTCGACTCCTTCCCGTGTGCACCATATGCACGCTCCCTTCACGGTCCCTTTCACGCTCAAGGTGCACAAAGTGGTCAAGATGCTGAGACCCATCTGACTCTGCTCTGTTAGGACCTGATCCAACCATGGTTCAAGCCTCACCTCACCGACACAACAATTAACTTCCCACAGACGGTGCCAATTGTAAGGACACAGATCAACGAATGGGCCTACAATTAGAAGAAACTGAGGCCCATGATGTGAACAGTACCCTTGGAATGAATTTGTAGGGAATGGGCCGAGAAAACTTGGTTGAGCACGAATGGATTGATGGCCCAAGTATGGTTATGACCAGACTAACATAGACGAAGTATTGAAATGGTACAAGGTTCTTCTCGGCTTAGTTCGAGGAGTAAGTTTAAGCAATTGTTCTGAGTACTTGAATCTTTCTCTTTCTTCTTTTCCTCTTCTTCAATGATTTCCCTCTTTTCCTCCTTATTTGATGCCCTTTCACTTTGTTCCCAGCTCTATTTATAGGCCAATTTGCCTTACGTGCTAGTTAGGTGAGTCTCTTTTGATACTTGTCCCATCAACCTTCACTTGAAGTCTCCATGTGGCAACTGTAAAGGATGTAGGTCACTATTCAGATGTGTTAGGTTTTAAAAGTTTAGAACAATTGGCAAATCGTGAGCACACAAGAACATACAAGCTGCAGAAAGAAGATTTCAGAATCTGCTTGGTTCGATCGATCGAAAAACAGGCTCGACCGATCGAGAATCGTATCTGCAGAATTTTAAGTTGGCCCAAACAGCAGTTCTAGCCCATTAAGGATTAGGGTTTCAGATCTACTTCTCCCACTATATAAAGGAAACCATAAGCACGTTTTTTACAAGGCTTTTTAAAGAGTGAAGAGTGTGCCTCTTTTGTATTTAGGGTTTTGTTCCTAAAACCTCTCATATAACTTCTACTGGTGTTGTTCCTTGAAGAATCTCAAGATCCGGTATTGCTAAAGTTGCTGCCTTCTCTAATCATCAAAGGTGCTGATGATCTAAACCTTCAAGGGTGGTCTTAGAGTCACAAACAGGAGAGTTTGTGTTGCTAAACCTTTGAGTGGAGTCTCAAAGTCATAAGCATGGATGTTTGTGTTTTGCAAATATTAAAGAAAGAAGGAGTCCGTGGATCTCGGAGCTATCATGGGGTTGTGGTAGTAAGTTTCCTACACTTGGGTAGCAATAGGATGTTAGTGGTCTAAGTCGCTATTGTGTAAACTTCAATTTTTTCTAGTGGATTTGCTATTTTACCTTGAGGATAGCTAGGTTAAATCCTCCCCAGGTTTTTTACCAATTTGGTTTTCCTGGGTCATCATATCTTTGTATTCTTTATTTTTCCGCTGCTTTACTTGATATGATTGTTATTGTTTTAACCTAGACCTGAATAATAAACCTAAGTATTCACTTGGTTAATTAATTAGGTTAAACAATCTAGTTTACAGGGGTCTAAACGAACTTACAAGATGTCTTTTCCCCATTAATGTGGCCAGGAGGTTAACTGCTGGATTATAAATGCGGTGGCAGCAGCCTTTCACATAATATCTCTTTGCTGCCACCTGCCCTCTCTGCCCAGATGAACCTGAAGGTTCTCCAAAAATGACAGGATCAATGCTGGGACATCCACCTGGATCGTCTCTTTGATCATCCGACCAGGCAATGCTCCTCGAACCACTCTTTTCTTCCTTCATATAAGTTTTATTACAAGGAAGAGTTAAACTAGGTACAGTCCTCGTGACTTACTGTCCTCGAACGGCCAGTTCCACGGCCCACTATCTGGAATTAGGCCTTTTACCCCTACAACTAATTATAATTCAATTAATGGAAATTAATTCCCTGGTCCATTATTTTATGTCCATTAACCTATTCAAAACTTTTCTTCTCAATCACATAATCTAAAATATAAAAGAATGAAGTATTCTCCATGAAACATATCATAAAGTATCTTCGAACAAATTTGTTCATTATTATAATGACATCTCCTTCATGATCTCCTTGTACACATCTGGATTTTTGAAATTTATGACGACCGCTTTATAATAAAGATAGATTATTTTGGGTATATGTAGGATTCTAAAACAAATCCTTGATTCAAAAATAAATGACTTTACAGTTGACGTAATTAGAATGCACAACAGTCCAACTATTTTTTTATTAAATAATTTTCATTTAAACCTTATAGTTTTGAATAAGTTTTATTTCAACCTTATAATTTCATATAGTTTTTATTTTTATTTTTATTTTTTGGTATATATGCTCATATAGTTTTGTTTAAACTTTATAGTTCACATAGTTTCATTTAAATTTTCATAATTTTATTTAAACGTTAGTATTAGTATGAATAAATTTTTTTTAAAGCAGTTGTCACGTGAGCTCCTAATGGCATACATGATTTTTTTTTTTTTTTTTTTTTTTTGATGATCTTGAATTCGCAAAAAAAGTTTTAAACCAAAGATTTTGAAAGTTTAAGTCTAAAAGATTTTATATTATCATTTTGATTAAAATCATACTCTGAAAAGTTCTAAAATTTTATTATTTATTTTAAATTATTTTATTCATCTCTAATGATTTTAGTTTTTTTAAAATAAAAAAATTAATAAACAAATTAAACCGTACATAATAAAATCAATCATAAATACTTATTATTTTGTTTTTGTTAGTAATTATTGTTCATTTTTGTAATAATTGTTTAATATGTTTCTTACTTTATATATAAATTTTAAGCCAAAATACATTATTAGTCCCAAAGAGCTCTCTCTCTCTCTCTCTCTCTCTCTCTCTCTCTCTCTCTCTCTCTCTCTCTCTCTCTCTCTCTCTCTCTCTCTCTCTCTCATCAAGGCAAGGTTTGGGTGTCTGAAATAGTATAGCAACAGTGACAAACAAATCAAAGTCTACATGTGAGACAAATTGGTGTTTCGATCATCATTACGGGAAAATAATATGAGAGTTGGGGAATAAAACAAATCCATCCAATAATTAGAAGGTCTACAAACCAGCGGTTTAATTCAACCACACAAGTAATGCAAAATCAAAAACAAGAAAGGGAGAGAGAGAAAAAGTGACTAAATCACTTGGAGCCTTTTTCCTTCCACACCTTGAAGGAACCTTTCCTTTGTGCGAACCTTTGAACTGGCGGTAAATGGGAAAAGTTGAAATCATTCAAGTTCGAAAGGAACATAAGGGCTTTGAATAGATCTCCAAGAGAAGAAAAGGAAGATGGAAATTGATTCTGGTTTCCCAATGAGATCATACTATTGCTCTGTTGAGTGGCTAACCACTTATAGCAATTTGGTCAAGTATGTCCAGCTGCTCCATAATGATGACAGAGATGCTGCTTCTTCTATTTAGGCTTTTGAGTATTGCCTTTCTTAGCCTTTGGGTTTTTAGTCTCTTTCTTATCCAGCTTAAGGGGTGCTCCTAAGATAGATTTACCCTTTTCTATGTTCTTACTAGCTAAAACAGTTTTGACATCAGTGTTCTCAGATTCAACATTATTAGTAGGAGAAACAAAAATAGTAGTGCTAGAAGAAGCAATATTAGGAGAAGAGAAATCATACCCTAAACCAGTTCGATCAGAAGCATATTTCTAAATACTGAGCATCTCATCAAGCTTTGCACTTGAAGTACTCTCCAGCTGAGCTCTAACTTGAAACAGCTCTGCTTCAAGCTTCTTAGTCCTCTCAGCCAAGAACTTATTCTCAAACCTCAATGCTCCAATGGTTTGATTGGCTTCATCAAACTTTGTGGATATTTCTTCTCATTCAAAATCCACATCACTAAGCTTCCTAGTGGCCAACCTATACAACTTTTCATGCTTTTCCGAGACCTTGTATAACTTTGCATAGGCTGTATGGATGTCATCTTGCTCACCCATCTTTTCAAATTTAGACTCCACCAATTCCTCTTCTTCATCCACATCTTCAACAATCCCCTCAATAGGATTTACAGTGGTAGTGAAAGCATTTAGGATTCCATCATCCTCATTGTCGAAATCATCTTCAGGCTTGATGTTGCTTAAGGTAGCAGCAAGTGCCTTACTTTTCCCAATGGTCTTGAGATATGTAGGGCACTCATGTTTCATGTGACCGAAGTCTTGACACCCAAAGCACATTGTCCCTAAGGGAACAGTGTACTGACCGCCATCCCTAGCATCCTTCTTTCCTTTGTCTTGGCTCTTAAATTGAGAAGAACTAGATTGCCTATGGTCCTTGTTGAAGCCCTTTCCATTAGCATTCTTCATGAACTTCTTGAATTGCCTCGTGATGTAGGACTTCATTTTAGAATCTTCATTGTCTGAAGACACATCTGTGTCACTACTCTTGGCCTTCAGTACCATGCTCTTGCTCTTGCTCTTGCTCAATTTCCCGATCCTAGCCAAACCCAACTCATAGGTTTGCAGATTGCCAAACAGTTCTATTAAAGGAATTTTGTCAATATCCTTTGATTCCTTAATTGTGGTGATCTTAGCACCTTTCTAACAATCTTGGGTTCGGGAATGGTTTTTCCAAGATTAAAGGCTGAGTTCACTATGCCCTTAAGCTTGGCATAGAACTCATCAAACGACTTATCCTCCTCCATCTTGATTTCTTCAAAGCTTGTAGTAAGCCTCTGAAACTTCAAGTCCTTGACAGCCTTGGTTCCCTCATAGGTTATCTGGAGAATAATCCCTGTTTCCTTAGCAGTTTCAGTGGAGGATATCTTCTTGAACTCCTCATTCATGACTGCACTGAATTAAGCATTCAATGCCGTACTGTTGAAGTTTGCCGTCTTGATCTTAGCATCATCCCAGTTGGCCGGCGCTTGCTTTTGCTTAGTCCAGCCAATCTCTACAACTTGCCATACCTTCTCATCTAAAGACTACAAGAAAGCTTTCATATGTACTTTCCAATATGCATAGTTAATGCCATCAAATAAAAGAGATATAATAAGAGACTATCATCTATCCATGATAAACAGAGGGTCAATGGATCACACAGCAAAGATTAAAACCTAATCAGAATGTGCCTGCTCTGATACCACTTGATAGGCCAAGAATGTATTGACCCCTTGTGATGAATTAACCAATTAATTAGCCAAGTTGATTAATTAATCAGATTAACATACAATATGCATGGCAGCACAAACAAATCACCAACTAAGTTAATATACAGCAGAAAATAAATTGATACTGTGATTTGTTTACGAATGGGAAAAACTTACATGACAAAAGCCCCACCAGGTAATTTTAAGGTCACCACTCCCTAGAATCCACTATTATCACAAAAAGCGGTTACAAGTAAAGGAATCCCAGTAACTTATACCAACCTACAGTTGAACCCTTACCCCAATACATAATTGGACTTGTTCTGTAGTGACAATCTCTCCTTTTAATGCACGACTCCCAATACATGACTAACCAATTCGATGCACAGATCCCAGTACGTGACTTACTCACCAACTTTAGAAAGATATTAGCTGAAAAGTTCTTCAGTTCATCACACGATGAAGATCACGAAACTCCTTGGTTACAAAACCCTACGGTGCATAAACATAGTAGCTTTTTGAATAGAAAGATGAACTAGGGCATATGTCTCTGGTTCACAATATGCTTGTGAAAAATTTTTGCATTGAGTTGAATCAGCTATGACGGCCCTTCAAACAATTCTTATATATGTTAAGGGTTATGAGAAAGAAAGCACAAACATCTATTCAAGGATTGGAGTGAAATCAGATCTAGAAAACTGATTTTCATAAACCTCGACCAATACCCTATTTATCGAGTAGCTGTCGAGCCTCGGGCTGAAACAACTTTCTGAGCCTCGATAGATACTAGCTGTCGAGCTTTAAAATCTAGCACTCCTTCACTTGATTCTTGGATAGACTTGCATGGCTTTAACACTTAAACTTGAAACCTTATTCTTTGAAGCATTAAACACATTCTAGATCTACCCAATTACAAGTAAAGTGCGTTTTGTCAAAAGATTAGCCAATTCTATAATGACATATATTCCGAATATGAATCACATATGTCCTAACAGTGTTATTGGTAGGAATTCTAAAAAGCAAACAATAATTGTTAATTTAACAATGAAAGCTGAATTAATAGCATTAGCCTTAGCTAGTAAAGAGGCAAATTGACTTAGAGATTTGTTATATGAAATTCCACATTGGGAAAAGCCAATTCCACCTACATTAATTTATTGTGATAGCACTACTGCAATTGGTATAGTTAAAAATTGTTATTACAACAGTAAATCCAGACCTATAAGAAGAAAGCACAATACCGTGCGATCTTATTTGAGTAGTGGCATCATAACTGTGAATTATGTTAAATCTAATGATAATCTTAAAGATTCATTTACCAAGGCCTTGACAAAAGATAGAGTCTGGAATACATTGAGGGAGATGGGACTAAAGTTCATAGATTCATGAGCCATGAATGAGGATTCCCAACCCAAGAACCAGAGATTCTGAGAATTGGGTTCAATAGGAAAAACGAACCATATGATATTCGTAAGAAATGCACTATTCATTTATTTAATTATTTATTTTGTAAATAATTTTTTAATTATTCATCCCTATGATGTAAGTGCATTTATCTTGTAATGTGAAGAGGTTAAGTAAAAAATTCATAATGAAATTTGTAGCTCGTATGAGTGGGGTGTCAAAATTATAAGAGCACCCTTGACAAAATTTCACCTATGTAAGTGTGAGGGTGGGGCCACTCCCTATAAGATTCGAACTTAATCTAAAATACACTCATGAAACTGGGATCAGCACATGGCCACAAAGTGCTAGCTATAAAAGCTCAAGTCAATACCTAGGTTGTTATGCATAAGTAGTGACGCTTAATTTCCCAAATGCAGTCCTAGTTCAAGTCGGAGACTACTACGACTCTAGAGCCAAGATTGTTGTTTCACTAAGTGAAAGTTCAATGCAAAGCACACCTTCATGATGCATAGTGATCCGTCTTTACCTGGTAATCTTTCTTTAAATAAAAATTTTAAAATTAAAATGAGTGGGGGATTGTTGGAGCATTTTAATATTATATAATTAAAATTAATTTATATTACGACATAAATGTAAAGATGTGGGAGTTAATATGGAAGATGAGGAGTTAGTGAAAATGTTTAATCTCACATTAAAAAAGAGAGAGATTATTTTATTCCTTTTAATTGTGGTGATTGATGGGCTAATATGTATTGATTTCCATTATTATTGTGTTTGTACTAACAATTTGCATTAGACTCACCTGAGAATTAATTGGATGAAGTAACATTAATTTACCTTGATGCAGAAGTCAGAGAGAGAGCACAACTTGTGAATAAAAATAAATAAAACATATCCATATTAAACAACAGTGCTCACCCTAGCAGGATGGTCCCCTAATTCAAGAACAAAGAGTGCAAGAATTGGCTCCGTTGGTGACCAACTGAAATCCACTACATTTTCTACCTTCAGGTATTTCTTGTCAATAAGTGAAAAGGTTTCTATTTCATAGACAGAGATAATATTTTTCCCAATTCTGGCGAAATATTTGTCCTCTTTACCTCCCGCCTACTTGGAAAAATAAGATTAATCCATTAGAATATTGAAAAATATTGAAAATAGTAATATGTGGAAAGGGAAGAAAGAGCTATCACCAGGTCTATGTAGATTAAAAGTAAACAAACTCACTTAAAAACAAGCCATGACACCCCTGTAACACCACAAGTTCCTCCAATAGCAAAGTCATCAGCATTTCCCTTGAAATCTCTCAACACTTTTCCAGTTCTCACATCAAAAATATTTATCACAACACTCTAAAATAGAAATTCACATTATCAATGGTTCTGGGCCTAATTAATTTACAATTATAAGTAATAGCTAACAAAGTAGAAAAACTCACATTCGAATCACGACGATTACTTGGTTCATGGCTGCTATAGGTCACTAAATATTTCTCACCAAGGAAAAATCAATCAGTTTAACCTGCAGTTGATATATTAATTAAATTAAATATCAAGGAAAAATGGTACACAATGTGAAACTAAAAATAAAAATTATTTTTAAAAATTAACCTGAGGATGAGCATAACGTATAAGGCGATTAAAGGTACTGGCACCACCCCAAATAGCAGCACCTTGCCTGTGAACTGTAGCCAAGTAAGTCCCCAGTGGGGACCACTGCACAGAACTTTTGGCCCAGAACGGCCAAAATGGCCAAATACCACTTTTTTATAAAATATTTTGCAAAAAAACACTGTTTCGGAACTATATGGCGATCTACCACTTTTTTGCATACTCGACTTTCACATACACGAGTTCACCGTTTTCTATTCCACACTGGCACTAGCTGACATGGCACCGGGCACTAAAACAATATAAATTGGTACTCGAGTTTCTCAGACTCAAGTACTATAAAAAATGTTACCCGAGCCCAGCAAACTCGGGTATCAATCTGTTTTGGCGTCCCCTTTTTGAAATTCCTGCCCGTTGATACTCGAGTCTGGGGAGCTCGAGTACTGTTAACACAGTACTCAAGATCCCCAGACTCGAGTATCACGCATGCTATTTCCAGTTTTCGTCCAAATTAGCTAGCCCCTGTTACATGACTGCTATTTACACTTCCAATTGGACATTCAAACCCAACTAACAAGTATTAAAACCTTATGAATTTTGATATTGAGATAGGTCAAATCTCAACACCACTAATGCAATATTGCTTCTCACAATTCATTTCGCTAGATAACTTAATTCCTTTTAATATAGTCCATTAGCCACACATTGACATCCACCAGATCAGTCATGCAATATAAATTGTTTCTTAAACCATATTCATCATCAACAATAATTCATTCACATGTACAATGTTGAGAAAGTATGATAAGTTAATACGGGTGTCCACACTGAAAGGAACTTCAAGAAAGATTGTATTGTTTGCTTCTACAAATGACCTTTTGCATCAAAAGAATGATACTAAAATCTGTTACATGGATGCAGTCTTCAAGGTGCACCCCCAATCACTTGTGCAGCAAGGGAACATCTTCTCTCTGGCTCTGTTACTTAAGACATATCTTGCCCTTAAAGAAGGAAATAAGTGCCTTCCAGGGTAGCATCTACCCCATCCCAACACCTTCAGATTTTTGTCGGCCATGTCCACGTCCACCTACCCCACAAAGAGAATCCATTAGTCATCCTAAAAAGATTGTTAATCCTCCCTCAACCCGTCATTAAAAATGTGTGCAGGTGCACAATGCATAGAAAAGAGACGTATTTAGTGGCAATTCTCTTATTACACAATGAGATGACAATGCCCCCACCCTGTAAATCATATTGCAATAAGGTTCCATTATTGAATTTTTGACAGGATAATAAGGATATTCAATTAAAAGCATCTACAATCATAAAAAATGTGTGTGTGTGTGTGTGTGTGTGTGTAGCCACCAAAAAAATGTAAAGCATCTACAATCATCAATACAGAGTTATAGAACAATATGGTCCTCTGTACATAAAGTATGAAATATACTAAGCAGTAAGCAGACTGGCAATAATTCTTTGCACTAAACAGAAGCAGAAAAACCATGCATCATTGACACAATGTTTAAATAATTAATTTTTGTTTTGTACCAAAGGTGACTATTGTTTTGGCTTCTGCATACATAAGTATGAAATATACTAAATGTGAACAGATGTTGCTTTCTTGTGTAAGAGTCTTTTTGCTTTTTGGAAAAATTTATAGAAAAAAAAGATATCTCAAAGACTATTATTTTCCTTCCAATACTCCAAAGGGCAATGATAATGACTTTTTGTATGCATCATATAGGGAAAGTAGCTTATAATATAAATGCCATATTTGGTCCTTAAAATTTTATCCAATTTTTCTTAAGTTTTAAAAATACATAATTGAATGCCACAGTTCAAACTTAGCGTACCTAGTCCGCGAGACCACCACTCGTCGGTACCTCGTTCCGCTTAGGGCATGTTCTTCGATTATGCCCCTCTTGGTCACACAACCCGCATTGCACCTTCCGCCCCCCCTCCTTCCATGGTGTGGTTCTCGGCCGTTCCCCGCCCTCGTCCATCTCATTCCTGATTTGTGTTGAGACAGGTGACCTTTCCCTCGGATCAATCGGGGGTTAGGGAAGACCTTTCGAGTTTCATTAGGATCTGGCCATGATAATCTATCTTTCAACACAGGAAAAACGGGAGCATAGCTCCAAAACAGTGCGTCCACACTATAGCAAGGGTCAATGTACTGCTCTACATCATGTCGATACCTAATACAAACTGCAATGACATGTGAACACGGTATCTTGTACAATTTCCATTTCTGACATGTGCAAGTTCTTTGCAGCAGATTAACTCCAAGTGTGTGATCCCCATGTCCAGTAGTCCCTGGATTATGCGGTGTATCTACTTGATATGATTGGGCTTGCGCGCTTAATCTCATCACCCTGTGATGCTCCGCCTTCGCCTTATTTCTCATGAAGATATCCAAGGCATACTGACACCATTTTTTCCCTGAATTCAACTGCTCTATACTCTTGTTGCGACGATCATCGAAGTAAGAATTCAATTTGAACCATGTATATTTCACCATTGCCGTAATGGGCAGGCTACGAGCACCCTTTAGAACACCATTGAAGCACTCGGAGACGTTTGTAGTCATCACCCCATAACGGTAACCCTTGTCAAAAGTTAAAGCCCATTTCTCTTTGGGCACATCCTTCAGATATTGGTACGCATCTCGGTTGACATTCTCAATTAAATCGAAGGTGGCATTGAACTTTCGCTCCTGGGTAGCACTTGCTACCTTCCATACTAGATTCTTTAAGTTTCGTTTTTCCATTTAGTGTTGACGTTACTGCATAGACGACGAAGGCAGTAACGATGTTATGTCATGGGAGGCTATAAAAAGTCTCGATTAGTGTCCCTAAAGATAGCTTGTATCCCAGGGTGTCTATCAGATATGACACACAGGTGTCTGTGGCCGGTAACATACCTTCTTATACAAGCCAAGAACCAACCCCAAGTCTCTGTGCTCTCACTCTCGACAACGGCGAAGGCTACTGGATAAATCTTATTATTAGCATCTGTTGCCATTGCAATCATCAAATTCCCTTTATATTTTCCATAGAGGTGAGTTGCATCAATGCTAATAACAAGCCTACAGTGCTTGAACCCAAGAATACATGGACGAAACGCCCAAAATACAGATTTGAATGTACAGGTTCCCCGTTCATAATTGTCGTCCACTACTAACTTATACTTTGTACCCGGACTTGCATCCTTAAGCCCTGCCAAAAAACGCAGCAACTCTACATAAGACTCCTTAAAATCTTCGTACATAACTGCAACGGCCTTTTGTTTGGCATCCTATACCTTGTATGTGAACCAAAATGATTACGTTAGAAATGAATACAAGTTAAATAATAATAGTTGAAGAAAACAAATGAAGACTTGTAAGCCTGTAAGATGAAGATAATATTTCTTTCTCTTTATTCGTTTTTTTCTTTTTTCTTTTCAATTTCAATTTTCATAATATAAGATATATATGGGTTTTGGGAAAAAAATATCATACTTATACTTCACAGAAGACTGATGTCTCTACATTGTATTGAAAAAAGAATGCAAGTTAAAGAATACCTTGTAGTGAGATACTTCGTATTTTAAGTTTGCTAAAGCAACGTGGCGTAAATTCTTTATCTTATATACAAGGTCTTCTCGTATATAGCGCTCAAGTATGTATGCTAGGAATGCCGAATCAGTCATCCGACCATCATGAGCATTCTGAATTTTGTCGCACGTGTGGGGGCCCTTGCATTTTGCGATCTTCCATACATTGTCTCCCTTGCAACAGATCGCACGGACTGACCATGGACAGGAATCATCCTCGCAACTTACCATAAGCCTTTCTGAGTTTGAATACTCAGTTTTGAAGCTAAAATTCTATCGCAGTGCGTACCAGGTCAATGCATGTCGCACCGCTAATTTAGCCGCAAATACCATCCCTTTCACTGGCTGCTCCCCTAGCGTCGAACTTGATACTTCCGCTTGCATAACCGATGACATATTATCCCAAGTGTTGGTGGTGAACCATTCCGGCGTAGGATCGGGAGGGGGGCATGTGTCTCTATTCTCTTCTACAACCACATCTTCAATATGATCAACATCCTCATGGTCACCCATGGTATCCAGGAACTCCTCGAAGTCATCCCTAGTAACATCAATATGGGTCGCATCATCACCAAGTCCGTGATCATCTTCATTTTCAGATGTGCCCCCATGCAGCTCATCATGAGATAAATGCTCTCCGTCATGCACTTCCTGGTGCCTTTCCTCCTCCTCAGTTGAGTTCACATGGGGAAATGTCTGCCACGGTTCACTGCCATACGCATCTCCCGTGTTCTCTGTACACCCTTGATAAGACTGTAATGGTATTGAGTCGATGTGCTCATCTACAATTCCATCCAAAACAGTATGTTGTGAACTCTCTCCAGCCTTCACATTGGCGGGCTCAATAGTGACATAGAGCTCCGAAGCAACAAATCCTTTCAACACCATTTGTTCAACAACTTCCCACATCCTCTTCACTTCGGCGCCACCCGATAAATGTAGTGAATTGTAGAAAACCTGGGTGCCTACAACCAATTGAGGTGCTCGATACACAATGGAAATGGATTGCCTAAACTGGTTTAACCCCATCGCCTTCAATATTCTTCGGTGCAAGTTCATAAGGCCTATCCCACACTTCACCTTAACATATTTTTGTTTTTGGTTCGAGCCTTGGTAGGACAACCCATGCAAGTCATGATAATACGTCTCTCCATCGTAGTACACATAGAAATGGTGAAAATCCATCACCGACCTGTTATTAACAATATTAAAGTTGTCATAATCCATAAATAGTTACATAAATTTGGCGTATGATAAAAACAATTTATATATGTGCACTTAACCATATATATTTTATACACATATAGCAAAAATAAAAGGTCAACAAAATATCATATTACCTCTATCTACCAACCCATGAGTTTTATACAATTAAGCGACACGTGAACTATACTTGTCAGTAATTGGGAATTGAACTAACAGTTACTAGTTCTAGCACTTGCTTATTCTGAAGGCGTTGTTGGATTGGAAATTTTCAAAGGATTTGCTTAATTTTATTGTTTTTACACCACTACGTGTCTATATTTGTATACTTTAATATATCTGCTATAATATTGGCTAATGTTCAACATAGAGGAGAGATATTTCAAAATTGCATATCCAAAAATGTAATGATAACAACAACAGCTCTCAAGCAATCAAGTCATAACTGTGAGTCTATCTATTCTGTAAAAAAAAAAAAAAAAAAAAAAAAATTGATAAGGAGCAAGTTAACATAATAAACGTTTTCATCAGTTTTTTTTTTTTTTTTTTTTTTTTTGAAAACCGTTTTCCATCTATTATTAACAGCCACAAAGAAACTTTTTTGCATCAGATAAGTGTAATTTTTTCCCATTTTTTTGGTTTTTATTTGTCAATTTTTTAAACTTTTGTAGGAGGGGGAACAAGATTAAGTTATATTTGCGTAAATTTCTATACTAATAAGTTTTATATATATATATATATATATATATCTCAGTAGTTGTACACTGTTAATATTGCAAAACTCATTACATGAAACTCATGCATAAAAATTTCATTCAAACACCATTTGGACAATAAGCTATACGCATTTAACTCATGCATAAAAATCTCATATTGTAAGCACAATAAAAAAACTAAGCATTAACTAGTACCTATAGGTACTGATCACAACAGGATTGACCCAAAGGTCAAATGAATAGCACGTTGGTAGATCCCACACTAACACTGAGTCAAAGCCTAGCAGATGGTGACCCAACGATAATGTTTCTACTTCCAGCTTCTGACTCGCACATGGACGTCCAACATGAACTAATTCTGAAAATAGCTTAAAGCTGATTGGGGGGCATTTTGTTTAATGGTATGGGGGGCATTTTGTTTAATGGTACTCGAGTTTACAGAACTCGAGTACCATTCATTATGCATTTACTGCAACAGGTGGCGCCAGTTGGTAGGTGTGTAATAAGTGTGCCACTTGGTACTCGAGCTTAGTGGACTCGAGTACTGTGTTAGATGTACCCGAGTCCAATAAGCTCGAGTATGGCTCGGGTATTATAACCAAATTTGCCGCTTGGTACTCGAGTTTACTGGACTCGAGTACTGTCTTAGATGTACCCGACTCCACTAAGCTCGAGTATGGCTCAGGTATTATAACCAAATTTGGCACTTGGTACTCGAGTTTACTGGACTTAGGTACATTTAAGATAGTACTCGAGTCCAGTAAACTCGAGTATTGCTGGTGCATAACATGTATATTAGAAAAATGTCAAACCAAACTTAGTCTTTCAAATATTGAAGATTGAAGCACAAGTCAAGCACACAATCACTAGATTATGTCACGTGCAATATTGCTCATGCACAAACTAATAAAAAGGCAAGACAGAATGTATCATAGCTTGCAATAACTTCATTCGCCTGCTGACTCGTGATTTTCAATGCAATATAATGCTGGCCATTACTTGGAAGAATAATTTGTATACATCACTATTCATTTCAATCAAAATTTCCTTGTGCCAGAAATAACTATCAAATACAGAATTTTATACTCATACTGCACTGAGTTAGTACACTTGTATTAAATAAAAGAAAATCAGGCACATCTACAAAAAGAATATTCAACTACAATATACAATTATATGCAGAAACATTAAAAGTCATTAGCAGTGGCCAAAAAGTGCTACTTTCCGCAGAGCTCTGCAACTAAACCGAAGGTTGCCATGACATCAACTGGAGAAGGGAAACTCAATACAAATCCCAACTATATATATGTACTGGAGGCAACTGCCTTTCAATGCATTCTGGCTCTCTATCCATTTACAAAGCAGGCTGATTGAATAAGATGACAAAATACTTGTTCTTTACTCCAGTTGTTTTTCTACACATGTTCAATTGACCCACTTTTAAGCCTCTCCATCCTGGCTTGAAGCCCAGACAACACTTTCTCATGCATAGGAAGATCCCCACTCTGCACCGTATTCTCTACACCAGAGCGGTCTGGAGCATAGGGAATTTGACTAGAAAGTCCCTGGCTTGAGTTGTCATTCATGGACATTAGAGGCCTGCTTCCTGTGTTTGGGTTACCAGCTGTAGCTGCTAATTGCATGCTCTTCATCCTTTCTCTGATTGCATCTAATCTCCCACTATTTACTGCAATTTCCATGACGTTTTCCACTTAGTTTTTTCTTAATCTAGAAGTATAAAACACACACACACACACACACACAAAACTACAAATAGTATAACACAAGTCAAACAAAGGACTAATACAAGTCATCGTATAACACAAGTCAAACAAAGGACTAATACTGTAAGTTCGTTTAGACCCCTTAAACCCAAACAGATTAACCTAGAGAATTAGCCAAGTGATTAACTTAGGTAATTTAAGCAGAACTAGGTTAACACAAATAATCAAAAACAGTAAAGCAGCGGAAATTAAAGAACATAAAGATCTGATGACCCAGGAAAACCAAACCGATAAAAAACCTGGGGAGGATTTAACCTAGCTATCCTCAAGGTAAAACTGAATTCACTATGAAAGAATTGAAGTTTACACAATAAGACTTAGACCACTAACATCCTATTGCTACCCAAGTGTAGGAAACTTACTACCACGACCACGTGACAGCTCCGAGATCCACAGACTCCTTCTTTCTTGAATTCTTCAGCAATCCACAAGCGCACCTGCTTGTATTTCTTGAAGATCTTTGATTCTGCAACTGAATGATTTACCAAGCTCTAAACATAAGTCTTGAGTTTGTAAACCCTAAGTGTATGTGAAGGCAAACATCTCTAGATCTCACAATGAGATTCACAAACACAGCAAAACAGAACTCTAAAAACGTGGCTAGGGTTTTCCCTTATATACTTAGGGCAAAACATAAAACCCTATACATTAAATGGACTAGGGCTAAGTTGGAAAATTCTGCAGAAAAACAATCTGCACGACTTTCGATCGATCGAGTCTAATTTTCGATCGATTGAGTCAGACAGAAAGTGCACAGTGAATTCTGCATAAAACTCGATTCCAACTTTACATAAAGAGCCATACTTTGAGCAAGTCTTACACAAGACTAAACATTGTTTTGATCATGGTTTGTCAACATTACAAATTGAAGTTCTAATACATTAGTTCCTAATTCTTAGAACCTAACAAACTCCCCCTTTGGCAATCCGTGACAAAATACAGACTTAACAAAAAGCTCAAAGTTTACAAAATGAAACAGCCCATTACAAAATAAAAAGCCACTTAAACAATTCAACCTAACTACTATCTAACAATTGCACAATAGACAGCAGCACGACTGAATCAACCTGTATATTCCTGTAACACTTAACAAACACATAAACGCATATGTGGAAAAAAAACAGGAAATATATAAAAATATCTTCTTGATTTCACATGACACAAAACAAAGACATATATCATGAATAATATCATAAATATAAATCAATAAGCAGAGTAGCATAGTGAAACAAACATATTCAAAATGTATCTCAACAAAATATCTCCTAAACAAGAGCTAAAAATGAAATACACAGTGAAGCGCCTAGATACAATCTAATAACTCCACAAGCTCCGCAGTATCACTACTAAGTACAAAACTCCCCCTAAAATGAAAATCTCCACAAAAAATATGAACTACACAATAGAAGGCACTCCCCCTTTTTGTGACGAATTGCCAAAGGGCACTCACTCGTCATCAAAAGGTGGTGGAGGAGAATGATGAGAGCTCGCCAAATCTGCTCGCAATGCACGTAGCTCATCAAGGATGTCCACCAATAACTGACGATGAGCCGCCTGAATGGTCACGATAGTATCTAGAGTCCGACGAAGGTCAGAAACCTCATCAAACGATGGAGGAACATCAGCAGCAGCAGCAACAGCAGGATCAGAAGACGTCCCAGCTGCAGGAGTATCTGTAGAAGAAAAAGGGAATGGAATGACACCGGAAGGCTCTACCCTAGGATGCTTAGAGCTAGCTCGAAGTTGAGCAGCCCTTTGCCTCAAAAAGGTAGCACCTATAGGAGCAATAACATGAACAGGCTCAGACGTAGGAAAATCACCTAAACCAAGAAAAAGGAGAATCTTATGAATAAAAACGGGAAAGAATAACGCATGAGCCGTAGAGCTAGACCGATGAACCTCGTTCAAAGAACGAAGGAACAAATGAGGAAAACTGATAGGAGCATCAGTAACCAGGGCATACAAAAACACACATCGCTCAAGAGGGATGGTGTGGACATGAGAAATAGGCCACAAAGAATGACACGCTATCCTAAAGAAAAGATAGTGAAGCTCGGAAAGCTCAGCAGAAGTGATTCGAGGATCAGAACCCCACTGGATAGAAGACCCAGTGATGTATGACAACACGTCATCAAGAGGCGGAGACTCCTCATAAGGAAAAACGGGATGGTCAACAATGGGCACCCCAAGAGCATCAGACACAACCGTAGGGGTAATGCGATACTCTACACCTCGTAACCAAACCTTAACTAAGGTGTTGGTATCATAGATGTGGATAGAGAGGTTCGAATAGAACTCTCTAATCAAGGTGGCAGGAGGAGGAGGATGCTCATACTCGAGCAAAGATAACCAACCCCGACGCTCAAAGTTAGGCCTCACCTCAGGATCTACCTCAGCTAGTATGACCCTACGCTTAGCCCAGATATGACGCCTAAGGTTCAGGGTCTCATAGGTCTCTTGGTTCTTCTCACTAGGGAACCGCTCAGTATCAAAAGAAAGTGAAGGGTCAGAAGTCCTATGGGCTCTAGTTTTCCTAGGCATGATGCTAAGGAAAGAAAAGAGAGACACAGAAAAAGAAGAGCAAAAACAAAAACCAAGGGCAGACTGCAAGTTAGCACAACACAAAATATAGAAATGTCAATTCTATATGATGCATGAACAAAATATGCAAATGATGCATGAACTAATGCAGTGACAAGTTCAAATATAATCCAAATTAACAAAATTGACTTGAGCATTAGGTTTAAATGAAAAATACCCAATTTTGAAAAACCCAATTTTTCAAAACATAATTAATTGATAAATTGATCAACACAGCAGTCATACAACTCAATATAATGATTAAATTAATCAATCTAACAAGTCAATTTCATCAATTTCAATAAATTTGAACAAAAACCCCAAAATCCCCAATTTCAAGCCCTAGAAATTTAAAAATTTCACAAAGCACCAAATTAATCAAATTAAACCACATACAAAGCTTGTATATAGTGTCCCCACAAAAACCCATAATTCTTTTGAAAAAGAAAGAGCCAAAATCACTCCCAAAAATACCAAAAACTAAAATGGCGAAAATACCCCAAAAATGCATGAATTAATGCATGAAACATGAAAATAAAAGCAAAAGAAAGGGCATAAAGGACATACCGGTCTTGGGAGAAAGAGATTATGCAAAAAGATTTGAAGAAAACAACAAAATCTCCAAAAATAGCTCTAACCGGTTGGTGAGGAGACAAAAGCTTTTGAAAAAGTTTTGAAAAGTAAAGAATCCACGTGAGAAAAGTCCTTTTAAAAGTCATTCAACCCGATTTTCGATCAATCGAAAAACAGATTCGATCGGTCGAAGATCCTTCGATTGATCCAGTATCAATCGAGAACCGATCGAAACACACAGAGACTTTAGAGGGATTTTAAAAACATTTTCGATCGATCGAAAAACAGACTCGATCGATTGAAAATCTGGAAAAATTGAATTTTTGAAAATTGAATCAAATTAGCTCAAAAACTCCTCAAAGCATTAACTTTTATGAAAAAGATGCATGAGTATGAGATGAAATGTTTTTCCAAAAACCCATGTTTTCAACCCAGATCACTCAGATTAAGCTTTTCTCATAATCTTCCTCAATCAATCAAGCAAGCAAACATGTTTTGCAACAATTTCCAGAAAATTTCAAACTTTGTTGGTCAGGCCAAAAACACACACAATATCATGTACACAGTTTAGCAAAGAATAACTTGTGTAGTGTGTGCAACTAGCAGAAGTTTGAGAAACATGTGAGGTGATATGCACATAGTAATCAATCACAATATCTACAAAATCCATCACATGAAATTGAAAGAGACTATTACTTAAAGAGTTACATCATATAACTCTCACATCTCTTAGAATAAAAGCTTGCAATCATGTAAGTTTCTTGATTTGCCTCATTATTCAATTTAATTGATTAGAAACTTCATTAAAGCCGGGATAATGTACACACCAATTTTATGAATTGTGAAATTATTTTAGCCCAATAATGTACACACCAATTATAATAGAGGCTACACCTTATGTTCTTTTTGTGCATGTGCTACACTTTCTCGAGTACAAAATCTTACGATATGCACTAAGGTGTTCATGATTGGCTAATAATCAGTGGTGAGATGGTTATTTATTCCTTTCTCAATAAGACCAAGTCCGACAATCAAAGACATAAGACTTCAAGATCAAGATCATGTGATCAACAAATATAGCATCTTCCCACACAACATGCACAACAAAACTTTAGCTAGTAAAGTGCAATAGAAATAAGTGCATCAAAGCTAAACAAGGTACATTCACATGATATGCAAAATTTGATTGACCAACCTTGTCTTCAGATTCAAGAAAAAAATTGCAAAAACACAATTTGCAAAAAAAATTTTTTTTTTTTTATATATCAAAGAAACAAACATCCTAGAATGAATGCATGAATGTAATGCAATGCAAATCCTAGAAACAAAGGTCACAAAAGATAGAGCAAAGAAGCACAAGGACCATGAAGTCAAGAATGACTAGGGACAAAGAATCACACCAATGACTTGACGAAGAGTCTCAAACTTTCCTCTATCAAGCGGTTTGGTGAAAATATCGGCATTCTGACCTTCAGTTGGAATATACTCAAGAGCAACAATTTTCCGTTCAACAAGATCTCTAATGAAATGATATCTAATCTCAATGTGTTTGGTCTTAGAGTGTTGGACAGGATTCTTAGAGATATCTATAGCACTAGAGTTATCACAGTAAACAACCATGGTGTCTTGTGATATTCCATAATCACTCAAAAGTTTCTTCATCCAAAGAAGCTGAGAACAACAACTTCCAGCAGCAATATATTCTGCCTCAACAGTAGATAAAGAAACAGAATTTTGTTTCTTACTCATCCAAGCAACCAGATTAGCACCAACATAAAAACAACCACCAGTTGTACTTTTTCTATCATCAGCATTACCAGCCCAATCAGAATCAAAGAAACCAGCAAGAGAAAGATTTGACTCTTTGCTATAAAACAGACCATAATCACAAGTTCCAGCAACATACTTTATAATCCTTTTAACAGCATTTAAGTGAGAAACCTTGGGATTAGATTGAAATCTAGAACAAACACCCACACTAAATGCAATATCAGGTCGGCTAGCAGTTAAATACAAAAGACAACCAATCATGCTTCTGTATAGGGTAACATCAACAAACTCACCTGATGGATCGTTTGTTAGTTTTGCATTAGCAGCCATTAGTGTCCTAGCATGTGCAGCCTTGTCAAGACCAAATCTCTTGACCAAATTTCGTGCATACTTAGCTTGGTTGATGTAGATTCCAGCATTCGTTTGCTTCACCTGCAATCCCAAGAAATAAGTTAGTTCCCCAACCATACTCATCTCAAACATGGCCTTCATTTCATCTGCAAAAGATTGAGCAAGAGAATCATTAGTAGCACCAAAAACAATATCATCAACATAAATTTGAGCAACTACAAAATAATTCTTATCCTTTTGTATAAACAGAGTGGTGTCAGCAAAACCTCTCTTAAAGCCATGGTCCGTGAGATATGCAGTTAATCTATCATACCAAGCCCGTGGAGCTTGTTTCAATCCATAGAGAGCTCTCTTCAACTTGTAGACATCATTTGGCCTGTGAGGATCAACAAAACCTTTCGGTTGTTCAACATATACCTCTTCTTGTAACATGCCATTTAAGAAAGCACTCTTGACATCCATTTGATACAACTTGAAGTTCATATGACTTGCTATAGCCAAAAGAATTCGAATGGATTCCAATCTTGCTACAGGTGCAAAAGTCTCATCAAAATCAATTCCTTCTACTTGTGTGTATCCTTGAGCAACAAGCCTAGATTTATTTCTGATAACAGTTCCATGTTCATTTGACTTGTTCTTGAAGATCCACTTAGTTCCAATAACATTGACTCCCTCTGGTCTAGGAACTAATTCCCACACATCATTTCGAACAAACTGATGAAGTTCTTCGTGCATAGAATTTACCCAATCAGCATCTTGTAGAGCTTCATCCACCTTTTTCGGTTCGAATTGGGATAGATAGCATGAGTGAGTAATCACATTTAATGCTTTGGATCTCAATCTCATGTTATCATTCAAACTTCCCAAAATATTAATAGCAGGATGATTCAACCGAACTCTTGAGGATGGACCTTTGACCAATGAAGTAGTGGTACCTTTCTGATCTGATGGACTGTGAAACTCTCTCTGTTCTTATTGAGCTCCATGAACTGGTGTTGAAGGTTCTGAACTTGATGGCACAGAAGCTGTATCATTCAATACCATTAACTCTTCCTCTGTATGCTTTCCCACATAGTTTTCAAGTAGAGAATCCTCAACTTCCATAATCTTTTCTTGAACTTGAGGTGCAGGTTTTGAATGGCCTTCTGAGTTTAATTCATCATTGATCACTACATTTGAAGATTCCATGACTGTTTTTGTTCTTAGATTGTATACTCTGTATGCTCTGCTTGTGGAAGAGTATCCCAGAAAATAACCTTTATCACTCTTAGCATCAAACTTTTCCAGGTTCTCTTTATCACGCAGAATGTAACAGTCACTGTCAAATATCCAGAAGTATTTGACTACAGGCTCCTTTCCTCTCCAGAGTTCATAGGGAGTTTGCTTGGAATTTGGTCTGAAATATACCCGATTGAGAGTGTGACATGCAGTATTAACAACTTCTCCCCAAAAAGATTTAGGCATCTTCTTATTATGAAGCATGACACGGGCCATTTCTTGTACAACTTTATTTTTTCTTTCCACAATTCCATTTTGTTGTGGTGTTTTGGGTGAAGAGAATTCCTGATGGGTGCCTTGATTATTACAAAACGTAGCCAGTTTTGTGTTCTCAAACTCTTTTCCATGGTCACTTCTTATTCTGGCTATCACAGTTCCTTTTTCCATGGTCACTTCTTTCAACAGTACAACCCATGTGAATCTGGTAAAGTCATCCACAACAACTAGAATGTACTTCTTTCCACCTAAACTCTGAACTCTGGCAGGACCCATGAGATCAATGTACAGCAACTCCAAAGGTCTCATAGTTTGAACATCAGCTACAGACGGATGTTTGGACTTCACTTGTTTACCCATCTGACACGGTCCACAGATGCATTTTTCAATCTTCTCAAACTTGGGCAACCCAATTACTGCATCACATTTTGAAATCTTCTCTAATTGCTTGAGACTAGCATGTCCCAACCTTTGATGCCATAAGTCAACTTGATTGATCTTAGCACTGAAGCATTTGTTGCTTATACTTAGGGTGATACCATAACAGTTATCAGCTGTCCTCACACCAACACACATACAGTCACCTCCTTCATCAAGTATTTCACATTCTTGTTTGGTGAAGAACACATTCAGTCCATTGTCACAAATCTGGCTTATGCTGAGTAAGTTTGCCTTCAAACCATCAACATACCACACATCTTCAAAAACTAGTAGTCCTGGAATATCCACAGTACTAATGCTTCTGATCACAGATTTACTTCCATCTCCAAAGGTAACTGTTCCAATCTTTCCTTCGAAGAGTGTCTTGAGCAAGGCTTTATTTCCTGTCATGTGCCTGGAACAACCACCATCCAAATACCAAAGACAAGAATCACGTGCCTTTAAGGCGATTAAAGCAGTATAGCACATGTAATCATTATCATATGTGATTATAACAAGACACTCAAGAAAAATTTTAACAAAGATGGTAAAGGACAAGCACACCAAGTAGCTACCCGCTCTGATACCACTTGTAAGTTCGTTTAGACCCCTTAAACCCAAACAGATTAACCTAGAGAATTAGTCAAGTAATTAACTTAGGTAATTTAAGCAGAACTAGGTTAACACAAATAATCAAAAACAGTAAAGCAGCGGAAATTAAAGAACACAAAGATCTGATGACCCAGGAAAACCAAACCGGTAAAAAACCTGGGGAGGATTTAACCTAGCTATCCTCAAGGTAAAACTGAATTCACTATGAAAGAATTGAAGTTTACACAATAAGACTTAGACCACTAACATCCTATTGCTACCCAAGTGTAGGAAACTTACTACCACGACCACGTGACAGCTCCGAGATCCACGGACTCCTTCTTTCTTGAATTCTTCAGCAATCCACAAGCGCACCTGCTTGTATTTCTTGAAGATCTTTGATTCTGCAACTGAATGATTTACCAAGCTCTAAACATAAGTCTTGAGTTTGTAAACCCTAAGTGTATGTGAAGGCAAACACCTCTAGATCTCACAATGAGATTCACAAACACAGCAAAACAGAACTCTAAAAACGTGGCTAGGGTTTTCCCTTATATACTTAGGGCAAAACATAAAACCCTATACATTAAATGGACTAGGGCTGAGTTGGAAAATTCTGCAGAAAAACAATCTACACGACTTTCGATCGATCGAGTCTAATTTTCGATCGATCGAGTCAGACAGAAAGTGCACAGTGAATTCTGCATAAAACTCGATTCCAACTTTACATGAAGAGCCATACTTTGAGCAAGTCTTACACAAGACTAAACATTGTTTTGATCATGGTTTGCCAACATTACAAATTGAAGTTCTAATACATTAGTTCCTAATTCTTAGAACCTAACAAATACATACAAAAGGGTGAAAACAAACAGAAACAACAATGGCATGAGTAGCACTCACCATCCCACTCTCACTGCATTAATCCAGTTGAACTCAGATGATATCTGCCTAATTCTCTGAACTTCAAATCTGACCTTCCAGCATAGAACAAAACTAGGCCACACATCCGATATGAAAAATACTTCAAAAGAGACGATAAAAATGAGAATTCTGCTACTTCCAGGTGGGTGCACGTTCTTCTAGGCAAAACATACCTCAAGAAGAAAGTTGGAACCTGCCACTTGGTTTTTTTCTCCTCCATCCCTAAATTTTGAAGAAATCAGCGTAAGACCTTTACTTTCAGGCAATGCATGACATGCACTGAAGAAGAACAATGAAGAAAATGTCAGGTCAGGGCAGGGTACTTACAAAGGCAGCATAATACACAAAGGCCAATCCCGCAAGAGCAACAAATGCAATTTGAAACACATTGTACCTGCAATACAATAATTAATACTCCAAAAAAAATTAGTAGAATAGACATAACCAATCAGAATTAACCATTGTAACTCACTTGTACAAATATCTAATTCCACGAAGAGATTCCAGCGTGTGGCCAAATATTTCCTGTGCTGCTGTTGCTTGTGCATAGTATGCAAATGCAATAGAGCAGAACTGAATCACACTGAAATAGTGAAAACCAAAGTCAAAATGACTTTCCATGTAATAATAGTAAGATGACTGTCTATGGCCATTGGGGGAGAATTAACTATTTCTTTTAAGGTATTTCTCACCATGGCATTTTGACTGATAGGGAAGGAAAAAAAAAAGGGGTAGGGGTAGAAAACACCTTTGACATCTTATCTTAAAAGCTAATAATTTAAGAAAATGTTGTTTCAATATGGTTACACCATGAAGAGGGTTAAAAGCAATACATTAAATTGTTTCATGCTACACAAGTTAAACAACAATGGGTCGGGTATGGATCTTCTACAAAAAAATCAAGGGTCAAGCACACATGTTCTTCTCTGCTTTTCTAACCTATCCAAAAACATACTCTCTATCACCTCTTTAATTTATGTCCTTTTTTTCATGGTGCACAAAATAAAACACTTAAAAGATAAGTGGGGTGACTTGTGGTAGAAAGATTCATAAGACCAGCTTTCCGTTGAGTGACTTGCTCAAAAAACACCACCTATTTTGATCAAATGCTGCCCTATACTAAATTATGACCCAGGCTATTTAAAATATCAAGAGAATGCAAATGAGAACTGCAAAGGATCTAAGATGCTAACCTGATGGAGCAAAGGAGAATAAGACCGACATTAAAGAGAAAAGACTTCATAAGAGTAGCTCCCCATCTGTGAACAGATTAATTCAATCAATGAGTGATCACTAGTGTCAGCCTACAGCAACAAACAAATAAAACAAAAACAACACGCCAATTCTACAAAAATCCATTACTTCATAGGGTGAATCGTAACGAAAACTAATCTCAAACCAAGCATCATTGCCCCAGCAATCACCGCAAGCAGAAGGTAAAAGCAGAAGAAAGCAAAAGCTACAGTACCCAGAAGACCTGATCAAGTAGCAAAGCATATATATTAAAATAATACTCAACAAAAAAATAGTCATTATGTAAAGGAAAAATAAAATATATATTTCCAAAGTTACCCCAGACACTGTCCAGCTTGATGAAAACCTCATTCAGAAAAGGAGGCAGAGGAGGACTAATCAACAAATAAATGACAATATGTGCAACCCAAGCCACTGAAACAATCAACCTGATAAACGAGCAGATAGAATTATTAGGCTGAATAAGACGTTTCATGGACCAAATCATAATACTAGATGAACTTCAAAATCATGCATAATAATACCAAAATAAATATATAAATAATGGGCACCTATATCACCTCCAAAAGAAATAAGCAATCATCTAAAATCCACTTCATCTAAATGGTGGCTATAAAACCTATGATCACATGACCATTTTAGGTAAATCCTTACCTACTAAGTAATCCATCAAAGCTACCTCACACTTAAATTTTAGTTACTGTCAGTTCGTTTAGACCCCTGTAAACTTAGATTGTTTAACCTAATTAATTAACCAAGTGAATACTTAGGTTTATTATTCAGATCTAGGTTAAAACAATAACAATCATATCATGTAAAGTAGCGGAAAAATAAATAACACAATGATATGATGACCCAGGAAAACCAAACCGATAAAAAACCTGGGGAGGATTTAACCTAGCTATCCTCAAGGTAAACTGAATCCACTATGAAAGAATCGAAGTTTACACAATAAGACTTAGACCACTAACATCTTATTGCTACCCAAGTGTAGGAAACTTACTACCATGACCCCATGATAGCTCTGAGATCCACGGACTCCTTCTTTCTTGAATTCTTCAGCAAATCCACAAGCGCACCTGCTTGTATATCTTTATGCTCTTTTGATTCTGCAACTGTATTGATTTACACAACTCTTGACATGAATCTCAAGTTTGTAAACCCTAAGTGTATGTGAAGGTAAACACCTCTAGATCTCACAATGAGATTCACAAACACAGCAAAACAGAACTCTAAAAACGTGGCTAGGGTTTTCCCTTATATACTTAGGGCAAAACATAAAACCCTATACATTAAATGGACTAGGGCTGAGTTGGAAAATTCTGCAGAAAAACGATCTGCCCGATTTTCAATCGATCGAGTCTAATTTTCGATCGATCAAGTCTGACAGAAAGTTAACAGTAATTCTGCACAACAACTCGATTCCAACTTTACATTAAGACCCATACTTTGAGCAAGTCTAACACAAGACTAAACATTGTTTTGATCATGGTTTGCCAACATACAAATTGAAGTTCTAATACATTAGTTCCTAATTCTTAGAACCTAACAAACTCCCCTTTCGGCAATCTGTGACAAAACACAGACTTAACAAAAGCTCAAAGTTTACACATTGAAATAGCCCATTACAACATAAATAGCCACTTAGACAATTCAACCTAAACTACTATCCAACAGTTGCAAAGTAGACAGCAGCTCGACTGAAAACAACCTGTATATTCCTGTAACACTTAACAAACACATAAACGCATGTGTGGAAGAAAAACAAGGAATATAAAAAAAACTTCTTGATTTCACATAACACAAAATAAAGACATATATCATGAATAACATCATAAATATAAATCAATAAGCAATGAAGTATAGTGAAACAAGAAACATATCAGTAACCAATGTATCACAAAACATATATCTCCTAATCAAGAGCCAAAAAAATAAATACAAAGTGAAGCGCCTAGATACAATCTAATAACTCCACAAGCTCCAAGGTATCACAAAACTACAAAAGCTCAAAACTCCCCCTAAAACAAAAATCTCCTCTACAAAAATCTCCAAGATATACAATATGCACTCCCCCTTTTTGTGACGAATTGCCAAAGGGCACTCACTCATCATCAAAAGGAGGTGGAGGAGAACGATAAGAGCTCGCCAGATCAGCTCGCAAGGCACGTAGCTCATCAAGGATGTCCACCAATAACTGACCATGAGCCGCCTGAACGGTCACGACAGTATCCAAAGTCTGACGAAGGTCAGAAACCTCATCAAACGGTGGAGGAACATCAGCAGCAGCAGCAGCAACAGGATCAGCAGATGGCTCAGCTGCAGGAACATCTGTAGAAGAAGAGGGGGGTGGAGTGACACCGGAAGGCTCTACCCTAGGACGCTTAGAGCTAGCTCGAAGTTTAGCAGCCCTTTGCCTCAAAAAGGTAGCACCAATAGGAGCAATAATATGAACAGGCTCAGAAACAGGAACATCATCTAGACCGAGAAAAAGAAGAATCCCATGAATGAAAATAGGAAAGAATAAAGCATGAGCCGTAGAGCTAGACCGATGAACCTCGTTCAAAGAACGAAGGAACAAATGCGGTAAACTGATAGGGGCATCAGTAACTAGCGCATACAAAAAGACACACCGCTCAAGAGGAATGGTGTGGACATGAGAAATCGGCCACAAAGAATGACACGCTATCCGAAAGAAAAGATAGTGCAGCTCGGAAAGCTCAGCTGACGTGATCCGAGGATCAGAACCCCACTGGATAAAAGACCCAGTGATGTATGACAAAACGTCATCAAGAGGTGGAGACTCCTCATAAGGAAAAACGGGATGGTCCACAATGGGCACCCCAAGAGCATCAGACACTACCCGAGGGGTAATGCGATACTCCACACCACGTAACCACACCTTTACCAAGGTGTCGTTATCGTAGACATGGATAGAGAGGTTCGAATAGAACTCTCTAATCAAAGAAGCAAGAGGAGGACGCTCAAAATCAAGTAGAGGTAACCAACCCCGACGCTCAAAGTTCCGTCTCACCTCAGGATCAACCTCATCTAAGATAACCCTACGCTCACCCCAAATTTGACGCCTAAGATTAAGGGTCTCATAGGTCTCTTGGTTCTGGGCAGTAGGAAACCGATCACTATCGAAAGAAGGTGAAGGGTCAGAAGTCCTACGGGCTCTAGTTTTCCTAGGCATGGTGCTAAGGAATAAGGAGAGACACAGAAAAAGAAGAGCAAAAACCAAAGACCAAGGGCAGACTGCAAGTTAGCACAGCATAAAATATAGAGAAATAGCAAATCTATATGATGCATGAGTATGAACACCAAATGATGCAGGTACTAATGCAGTAACAAGTTCAATCATGATTCAAATTAACAAAATTGGCTTGAGCAATTAATTTTTATCAAAAATACCCAATTTGAAAACCCTAAATTTTCAAAACACAACAAAGTGATAAATTGATCAACACAACAGTTAATTGACCCAATATAATGATCAAATCAATCAATCTAACAAGCCAATTTCATCAATTTCAATCAAATTGAACAAAACCCCCAATTTTCTCAATATCAAGACCTAGAATTCTAAATTTTCCACAAAACACCAAAATAATCAAATTAAACCATATGGAGTGCTTGTGTATAGTGTCCCCACAAAAACCCATGAAAAATTTTAAAGAAAAGGAGCCAAAATCAACCCCAAAAAGACAAAAATCCTAAATGCCGAAAATACCCAAAAATGCATGAAAATAATGCATGAAACATGAAAATAAATTCAAAAGGAGGGGCAAAAAAGACTTACCGGCCTTGGGAGAAAGAGATTTAGCAAAAAGATCGGAAGAAAACGACAAATCCACCCAAAAATAGCTTGACCGGTTGGTAAGGAGACAAAAAGGTTGAAAAAGTTTTTGAAAAGGTAAAGAGATCACGTGGAAAACTCCTTTTTAAAAACATTCAGCACGATATTCGATCGATCGAAAATTACATTCGATCGGTCGAAAAACAGCTTCGATTGATCCAAACTCAACGTGGATCGATCGAGTCAACCAGAAACTTTTCCATTGATGTTAAAACATTTTCGATCGGTCGAAAATCAGTTTCGATCGATCGAAATTCTGGAAAAATTGATTTTTTGAAAAACACACAAATTTCAGTGCTGTCACTTCTCAAAGCATCAGATTTTATTTGAAAAATGCATGAGTATGAGATGAGATGTTTTCCAAAAACACATGAATTCAACCCAGATTCCTCAAAGAAAAATTTTCTTTCAATACCCCAAAAAAAAACTCAAACAAGCAAACATGTTCTGCATCAATTTCCAGAAATTCTCAAACTCGGTTGGTCAAGCCAAAGAAACACACACAATAACATGTACACAGTTTAGCAAAGAATAACTTGTGTAGTGTGTGCAACTAGCATAAGTTTGAGAAACATGTGAGGTGATATACACATATTGATCAATCACAATTTCTACAAAATTCATCACATGAATTTGAAAGAGACTATTACTTAAAGAGTTACATCCTATAACTCTCACATCTCCTAGAATAAAAGCTTGCAATCATGTAAGTTTCTTGATTTGCCTCATTATTAAATTTAATTGATTAGAAACTTAATAAAAGCCAGGATAATGTACACACCAATTTTATTTGAATTTGTGAGATTATTATAGCCCAATAATGTACACACCAATTTTAATAGAGGCTACACCTTATGTTCTTTTTGTGCATGTGCTACACTTTCTCGAGCACAAAATCTTACGATATGCACTAAGGTGTTCATGATTGGCTAATAAACAGTGGTGAGATGGTTATTTATGTCTTTCTCAATAAGTTCAAGTCCAACAATCAAAGACATAAGACTTCAAGATCAAGATCATGTGATCAACAAATATAGCATCTTCCCACACAACATGCACAACAAGACTTTAGCTAGTAAAGTGCAATAGTAATATGTGCATCAAAGCTAAACAAGGTACATACATATGATATGTAAAATTTGATTGACCAACCTTGTCTTCAAATTTAAGAAAAAATAGCAAAAACACAATTTGCAAAAAAAAAAAATTTTTTATTATTTTTTTATTTATTTTTTTTATATATAAAAAAAAAAAAAAAAAACAAACATCCTAGAATGAAATGCATGAATGTAATGCAATGCAAATCCTAGAAACAGAGGTCACCAAAGATAGAGCAATGAAGCACAAGGACCATGTCAGACAGACTCAATTAGATTGAGCCTTTTGCATCCAAAACTTTTTAGATGCAACTCTTGCATTGGAGTTATGATTCATATTAGAATTCTGAGCAACTCCAGGATTGGAATAAAGGTTTAACGCCTTTACCAATTCACCAATAAGTACCATAGGATCATGTGCTTGGGGCACAGGTACTTTAGTTTTATTTGCTCGCTTCGCAGCTTGCAATTTAAAACAATTTGGACGAATGTGTCCAGGTTTTCCACAAAAATGACAAACCCATGCAGGCTTATCATGCAACTTGCCCTTAGTAGAAGTAGAAGCTCTAGAATGAGAAGCTTGAAGATCAACCCTAATCTTTCTAGGTGGAGTAACATCTATAGGCTTGACAGGTTCACTCACCAAGGGTTTGACAATCTCACTCTTAGGAGGTTCAGAAGAAGGAACAAATTTAGTGGAAGAAGGTTCAAGCACAGAAATACTTTCCTCATAACCTAAACCTGATTTATCAGAAGGAGACTTTTGAATACTCAGCATGTGATCAAGTTTGGAGCTTGCAGACCTATTAGTTTGTTCTCTAGCAACAGATAAATCAAGTTCTAAACATTTAACTTTATCAAGTAAGAGCATGTTCTCAGTTTTCACATTATTCAAAAGCTCATTTGCATCAAACAATTTCACAAGTAAATTTTTCTTTTCAAGTTCAAGAGATGCAATTTTCTTCAAGCCTAACTCAACATTCATGGCATCCTTTGCAGCAACTTTGCAAAGTTTATTGTAGGCTTCCTGTAAATCTGCATCCTCAGAGAGTTCCCCATCAGAAGGGTTCTCTTCAACAGACATGCTTTCATTAACTACCGTAGTAGCAGTGAAAGCAATGAAGTTTCCATCCTCATCACTAACGGATTCATTGTCGGAAACTTCATCATCACTAAGGGTTACAGCCATAGCTTTACCCTTAGACCTCAAGTATGTGGGACATTCAGATTTTAAATAACCATACCCTTGACAACCATAACATTGTTGTCCCAAAGAATTATTAGAAGATTGACCTACTTTCTCCTTTGGTTTTTCAGTGTTATTGACTTTAATGGGATCATTCTTCCTAAAATTTCTAGGTTCAACAGTGTTCTTGCCTCTTGCCCTTCTGTTATTGTTCCTAAGAAAGTTTCTAAAGTTCTTGGCAAGATAGGCAATCTCTGTAGCAGAGAGTTCATCATCAAATCCACCATCCTCAACATCATCAACAGACTTAAGAGCCATTGATTTAGATTTGTTAGTCTTAGGGAGGTCTAACTCATAGGACTGAAGAGATCCTATAAGCTCTTCAACAGGGATGGAGTCCACATCCTTGCTCTCAGTGATGGTAGTCACTTTGGGTCTAAAATCTTCAGTCAAAGATCTAAGAATCTTCCTAACAATTTTAGGTTGATCATAGATTTCACCCAAATTATAAGCAGAATTAACAATATCATTCAATTTAGCATAGAATTCATCAAACGATTCATCATCATTCATTCTAATGCTTTCAAATCTAGTAGTTAATTGCTGCAATTTATTTATCTTAACTGCCTTTGTGCCTTCATGCACAGTCTGGAGGATATTCCAAGCAGTATGAGCAACCTCAACATTAGAGATTCTCTTAAATTCCTCCATGGAAACAGCATTAAAGATAGCATTCATAGCTTTGCTATTAAAAGCAGCTGCCTCCTTTTGAGAAGTTTGCCACTCACTCACAGGAGTAGTGGGCTTCTCCCATCCATACTCAACGGAATTCCAAACTCTCTCATCAATGGATTTCAGGAATACTTTCATCCTTACTTTCCAATAAGCATAGTTGTTTCCATCAAAGTGAGGTGGAACAACAAGAGAGTGTCCGTGTTCCATGACAACAGGAGTCAAGGATCAGCTAAAAGATCAAAGGATCAAAAAACAAAAGCTACCCGCTCTGATACCACTTGTCAGTTCGTTTAGACCCCTGTAAACTTAGATTGTTTAACCTAATTAATTAACCAAGTGAATACTTAGGTTTATTATTCAGATCTAGGTTAAAACAATAACAATCATATCATGTAAAGCAACGAAAAAATAAATAACACAACGATATGATGACCCAAGAAAACCAAACCGGTAAAAAACCTGGGGAGGATTTAACCTAGCTATCCTCAAGGTAAACTGAATCCACTATGAAAGAATCGAAGTTTACACAATAAGACTTAGACCACTAACATCTTATTGCTACCCAAGTGTAGGAAACTTACTACCATGACCCCATGATAGCTCCGAGATCCACGGACTCCTTCTTTCTTGAATTCTTCAGCAAATCCACAAGCGCACCTGCTTGTATATCTTTATGCTCTTTTGATTCTGCAACTGTATTGATTTACACAACTCTTGACATGAATCTCAAGTTTGTAAACCCTAAGTGTATGTGAAGGTAAACACCTCTAGATCTCACAATGAGATTCACAAACACAGCAAAACAGAACTCTAAAAACGTGGCTAGGGTTTTCCCTTATATACTTAGGGCAAAACATAAAACCCTATACATTAAATGGACTAGGGCTGAGTTGGAAAATTCTGCAAAAAAACGATCTGCCCGATTTTCGATCGATCGAGTCTAATTTTTGATCGATCGAGTCTGACAGAAAGTTAACAGTAATTATGCACAACAACTCGATTCCAACTTTACATTAAGACCCATACTTTGAGCAAGTCTAACACAAGACTAAAGATTGTTTTGATCATGGTTTGCCAACATACAAATTGAAGTTCTAAAACATTAGTTCCTAATTCTTAATGTGTGAAGCCTTCGCGGCCGTTCCTCAATGTGTGAAGCCTCTAGTGAGGGGGTGGGTATCAGGACAGCGCCAGGGGTGGGCATGAATCTCATCTCATCTCTACCATGTACATCTGCGGGGGCAGTACTGGTAGTCGGTGGAGGAGACGTACGAGTGGTGGGCAACGGAGATCCACTAGAGGATGTGGATGGGGACTGAGATGTGTCCCCATGGACAAACGTATGGGATGGACCTGCATCATCATGTGCCATGGAGCCCATGTCATAACCAGTGTCCAAACACATCTCATCTGCTGTCTGACTTGCCTCCTCCATGGTGTGGTCATGCATGGGTGTGTGACGCCGACTAGATGTGGGCACAGGTATGTGACGCCGACCAGATGTGAGACACCGACCAGATGTGGGACGCTGACTTGATTGACGGCGGCCTCATTGCCCTTGACGTCCACCTGCTTGCCGACCACGCCCTACAGTCGGTACACTAGTGTTCCCCACAGCGCGTGCATCATCCAAGGTCAACCGACCAAGCTCTTCAACAGCATGCAAGGCATTAATACAATCGGTGTAGATCTCAAACCCTAGTTCGCACTTCGCCATAATCTTCAACTGTGATTCAACCTGTCACAAGTATATAAGAGTACTGTTAGTAGATTGAACTAAACTATGCAAAGCGAGGTACATTTATAACATAGCAGTCTTTGTAAACTTACCAAAATGTCCCAGTACGAGGTTACTTTGGTAATATGGCGAATAGTGCGGGGATGAAACCACACCATATACTCGTCATTGTAGCTCATCTCCCCATGAAAGGGCAATGCATCGGCAATAATGGCGTGCGCAGCCCATCCAGCAATATGTGCAGCATGTTCTTCAGCCCAGTTTTTATCCTGCTTGCCCTGGAGTGTTATCTTGTGAAGTTCAATTGAAGTATCAACGTCGTCCGGTATGCCTTGCATCATCCCAAACTGTCGAAGAACACGTTCGGGGTGATGGCCTTCAACCACCCAAAAATGTATGAGCGGCACGATAGACCTCCATATGTGCTGGCCTGCGGTACAATATGCGGGCAGGAAACCTAAATAATTTCCGTATGGCTCCCAGAAAATCTACAATGATCCAATAGATGCAAACAATCATATTAACAATATAATTAGAAAAAATGTGTAACAAATGTGAACAATACATGGCAACAATGTTGAACTCTGAAAAAAAAAATGTCAAAGCGAATTGTAAGTACAACAAGTACATGTCAAAGCAGTTCCCACTTGTAAGGCACGATACCTGATTTGGTCGTAGCGAAGCAAGCGACATACGATAGGCGCATAGGACGTGTGTTGCATGTTCAGTTGTTATCTTAGCCCCTTTCCATCTAGCAAACAACACAAACATAACCTTCATATTACTTACTTACAAAATTCCCATGCGAAAGAGACAAGGCAAAAAATGTAAAATGATAAATATCTAAGATCGTACATACTTGATAGCAAGTGGACCTAGGGGCACTGCCTGGTGTGGATGCCTCATCACAGGACATATGTGTGGAAACCTCAACCATGCCCACAACTACACCAATAGTACGGCTCCGCCAATCTGCTTGGCTGTCTTCTCTGATGCGTTACAGAGGTGTCTATATAGCCAACTTAGTGCTGCACTACCCCAACTATAATTCTTTCCGTTGCTAATTGGATTGAAAAATTACAGATACATAATTGAGTGCCATTCGCCAGACTTGTCCATAAACAGCATACCAGCCAACATCTCCAGTATGTAAAACCGAGCATACTGCTGCACAAGCACATCAGTGGCGTCAGCCGGGAGAGGATTGCTAAACTGCTTCTCAAGCCATTTGGCTTTTACCCTCGGCCCTTCCATCACTGCGGTGTTCGGACCACGACCGACTACTCTGTCCGGCGGCCTATGCCCTAGCAATTCGGCGCAGAGGTTGCTCCAATCCATACGAGTAAGACCCACAACCGGCAAGCCAACTACAGGTACCCCCATTATAACCTCCATGTCTTGCAGCGTGATGGTCATCTCACCATGGGGCAAGTGGAATGTGTGAGTCTCCGGCCGCCATCTCTCCACCAATGCCGTGATCAGTGCATGGTCAATGTCTATATTTGGGACTCGAAGTAGCCCATCTAACCCCGCATCTGTGATATAAGCAGCAATCTATGAATCTACCCCACCTTCAAGCAGACCTTTCTCTCGGTGACGACATTTCAGTACACCTGGCACTTCCTACAAACAGAGTAGCTTAGTATTAATAATAGCTTCACTAAGCATGTAATAATTACACTTCAAACTTAAATGCCAAAAATCTTTCTACTAAATATATTGACTACAATTTTGGACAAGTGCATACCTCGCCCTCCAAAGGAGCATCCCAAAGCAAACTTGAACGATGCACAGCCTGCCTCCTCAAGACATCCTGTATAGAGGGTCCCTGTTGATGTGGGTCCATATCTGGCATAAATTAAAGGTGATTAATGAGACCACATAGATGAGACCACATAATTCTCATCCTAAATGCTCAAATTCAAACAAAACAGCAAAACAACACCACAGATGAAACACAATAGCCTGAAACCAAAGCACTCAATCGCATAGACAAATACAAAAGAAAAGGTGTGTATTGTAGAATGAACTCTAAAGCTAACAATGTGTATTTAGCAATTACTATATAAGGAATCTATCAAACATATGACGATAAATCTTATGTAGGTTTATATAGAAATGTTGATACTGTGAAACAAAGTATGTTTGCATAAATGCCATACTTTAATGAGGTTTTATCATAGAATTGACAATACTTTTTTTCTTTCTTTTTGAATTCAGTTAAAAGAAATAATATGTCTGCATTGTTAAAAAATGAAAAAGAAAATTAATCAATATCATTCCTTATCAAGTAATATGTCAGCATTGTTTTAGTTTGGGTCTAGGCACTCCTCACTCCTCATGCTGATCAGTTGCAACCAAGCCAATTTCAAGGCTGGCATGGACTATTCAGCCCCGTAACAAAAAGCTTCTCAAAACAAACTATTACTTTTTCCACAGCATTTTTAATTCCAAAGTCCAAACCCATCAAATTGCTCAATGCAAGACTTGTTCTTACCATTGTGAAACTGTGGCTTCTTACTTTATAGCTACTTGTGGGAAAAACTTAAGTAGAGATATATTGTAGTGGGAACCCTATCCTAAATACTTGGGGCTTGTTTGAATATAATGTGGCAATAGTTTTAAAAGATAGACATTTTGCTACACAATATGCTAATAAGGACAAATGCCCATTTTTTCTGAATAGATACATGATGTATGTAACGCCACCTCATGGCTAGTGCCTCTAACGCAATCATCATTAAAATCTTGTCCAGGTAAAAAGAGTAAACGATTCTCATGTGATGCGCATGGTTGAGGCTTAAAGACACCACAAAATGCCATTATGTACGAGCAGAGCATCTACCTAGCAAGCCTACCAAAACTAAATGCCAAACTTTTTTTTTTCTTTACAAAAATAAAAAGTAGTAGTAGTAAACTGTATAAATGTTTTATATCTATCTATCTCTAGAATCTTCGATGGATCGTTGAAATATCAAAAACCAAAAAACCAATACAAATCACATTTGCCACTCCAAATTCTAAGTTCTCAAACTCCTTTCCATGCGCATAAAATGTTCTATAAAATAATTGTTGAAGAAGATTAACAGAGTTTATATATGGTAAAAATTCAAAATCCAAAAAATTGAGACATTCTACAGATCTATTTTGTCACTACGAACATGTACGTGCAAAAGTAGCAACATCTTGGGTTCTATGCTTTGATTTCTTGTATTGTCTTGCTATTCTAGTACACATCACCTAAGCAGGACTGTAGTTTGCATTGCTCAATTGAGTACATTATGCACTCCACATACAATGAAAAATTCAAAGCTTAAAAGTCCTTTTACTTTCTTTTCCTACAATTTCTTCCTAAACAAACATTCTCTATAGTCATTCAAATTCAACAAAACCTTCGACAGAAAATATATCATCTTAAAGTCCATATACAAGCATCATGCTGGAACATCAACCCAGACAAACTCAAAATCTCTCACAGATCCGTACTCCTATTGAGTTAATGCAAAAAAGCAACACAAGAAAAAGAATCAAGATATTCAATTCAATCTTCAATGTTAAGACCCCAAAACACCCTTCTTCTTCTTCTTTTTTGGCTTTCTCAGCAACCAAACAAAATATGGAAGTAAAATCAGACAAATACAACAATGAAAAAAGCAAGACAAGTTGAAACTCATGAAACCCATATTCCAAAATGTAATTTTTGTTGCTTTCAGAGAGATGAACTTAACACCCAAAATTGAAAATCATGAAACCCATTTTCCAAAATGTAAATTAGTTGCTTTCAAAGAGCTGAACCAAACACCCCAAAATTGGGTTTTCAAAACAAAAGGCAAAGCAGTTCCAAATAACAAAGTGGGGAAAGAAAGAAGAGTAACCTTCGTTGTTGTTGTTGTTGTTGTTTTTCTTCTTCTTCTTCTTCTTGTTGTGGTTTTTGTTGGGAAGGAGGAGGCAAGCCTTCGAAGAGGTTTTTCAACCGCCAACACTAAAATGTTCATTAAGAACAAAAAAAACAATTCAAATATTACACCACAAATACCCACAAATACCCACAAATAACCCTAACCCCACAATAACCCTAACCCCCCAATGCTCAAACAAGTATGGCTCGTATAAGGAGACATACCTTGTGATTCCAAACTCAAGATGCAGAACGAGAAAGAGCGTGAGCTGGGAGACTACGGACTGAGATGGAAACCGAGACCGAACTGAGACGGAGACCGAGACAGAGAATGAGAGCGAGAGGGAGACTACGAATGAGAGCCAGAGCAAGACCGAGAGGGAGATTGAGAGTGTGTGGGAGAGTTTAGAGTGAAATGATAATGAGATTGAGAGAGTGAGAGTGAGACGGAGATTGAGAAAGTGAGAGTGATGAGAGTGAGTTTGAGAAAGTGTGAAAGTGAGTTTGAGAAAGTGTTTTAAGTGTGAGACGATATCAGAGTTTAGTGGATACCCGAGTTTGGTGGACTTGGGTACTGCTAAAACAGTACTCGAGCTCCCCAGACTCGAGTATCAACGGGCAGGAATTTCAAAAAAGGGGCGCCAATACAGATTGATACCCGAGTTTGCTGGGCTCGAGTATCATTTTTTACAGTACTCGAGTCTGAGAAACTCGAGTGCCAATTTATATTTTTTTAGTGCCCGGTGCCATGTCAGCCAGTGCCAGCATGGAATAGAAAACGGGGAACTCATGCATGTGAAATTCGAGTATGCAAAAAAGTGGTAGATCGCCATATAGTTTCGAAACAGTGGTTTTTTGCAAAATATTTTATAAAAAAGTGGTATTTGGCCATTTTGGCCGACCCAGAACCGTAAAAGAAAACAAGTAGGACCATTCATCAATAAATTGGTCAATTTATTAATTTCAATTAAGAATGTTGCAGCAGTGACCGGAAGTTCATTAAATGTCGAACTAGAAGCCCAATCTAAGCTTTAGTATCAAACCCTCACTAGAGAGAGAGAGAGAGAGAGAGAGAGAGAGAGAGAGAGACTCCCTAGTCCCAACAATACATAATTAACAGTCGTATGTGATAGTATCTAGAAAGTCAGATATATATTCTACTCACAGCATGCTTATAAACTGGCTCAGGCTTTAGATGCCTTGCATCATTCCATAAAACCTTATAATCTGAACCAGCACGAATTACAAACTGATCACGAGCTTTTTCATCAGCCAGCCATTGTTGAAGATTTCCCTGTAATGAAACAATAGCATATTTAACAATATAGACATTTTAAAGGGAAAATAAATAAATCAATACCACAAATAAAGAGGGAGTTTGTTTGCATGCAATTTGAAGACAGCATAAACCATCCACTTGACCAAAAATGAAGAAATCTAAAGCACACATATTTACATTTTAAAATGGGCAAAGAAGGCACCTTTGCGTATTTTTAATATATTTTAATTTATATTAGTTGTAGAAGAGCTACAAGTAGTTGATGGTAGTAGAGAGCTGACTTGAAGGGTATACATATGAGTAAGATGGTTGTTTTCTAAAGTCTCTCTTCCTTCAAGGGCAAATCCCAGCTGCTTCAGAGAGTAAAGAAATACTAGAAAGCTAAAGAGGATAAACCAAAGGAAGGAGGAGGAGGAAGTGGGAGTCGCCATTATTGTTTATCCTTCTCTCTCAACTTTCAATTATGTTGCTCTTACTATATGTGTGCACTCTTATGGTCTTTTGTTACAAACCCATGGGTAGAACTCACCCTTGAAAACCGGCTTGCAAGGGGAGGGTGCCTAAGAGCTTATAAACACATGGTTTAGCTTATACTTAATCCACGTGGAACATTAGGATCATAACATACCACCACACTCCGCAGCCGACGTCCACAACGACTCACTCTAGCGACACTGACCCGTTGGTAACCTTTTCTCCTTTTGGTGGCTCCACTCAACTATCAGTAATTTTAACTAGCCTCTAGGTCACCCCTTCCAAGATCTGACCACAATGCCGCAACTCATTTGATCCCATACTCAATAAGCTACGCCCGATTAATCGGGGTGGTGATTGGCTCCAATACCAAATGTTACAAACCCATGGGTAGAACTCACCCTTGAAAACCGACTTGCAAGGGGAGGGTGCCTAAGAGCTTATAAACACATGGTTAAACTTATACTTAATCAATGTAGGACATTAGGATCATAACATCTTTTTTGGCCTTAATATAAGCCTTTTTTTTAATATAATGTTAGGTTAAAAAAGTTTAAAACAATTAGCAAATTGTGAGCACAAACTTGTCTAGATATAGATCTTAGAGTCTATAGGAAATATTAGACAATGTTCAAGGTGCTACAAGTCTGAATACAAGAATAAGCAAGCTGCAGGTTCAAGAATTCGAAACATGTCAAGTTCGACCGATTGAAAAACGGGTTCTGCAGAATTTAATAAAAGCCCATTAGCCTGTTAAGCCCATTAAGTGATTAGGGTTTCAAATCTATTATCCTACTATATAAAGGGAATCCTAAGGCATATTTTGTGATGACTTTGGAGGTGCTCTTATGAGATCTAAAAGGTGTTGTTCCTTCTTTTAAAGTCACTACTAGAAATCATTTTCATACCAATAGAACCAGTAGATTTGAAGTTGCTGCAACAAAATCATACATAACTAATGATTTAAATCTTCAAGGGTGGTCTTGGAGTCACAAACTAAAGAGTTTGTGATGCTATACCTTTGAGTGGGATCTTAAAGTCACAAACATGGGATCCCAAAGTCACAAACGTGGGAATTTGTGTTTAGCAAATTCAAGATAGAAAAGTCTGTCGAGTCGAAGCTGCACATGGTTGCATTACAAGAAAATTGAGCTATTGCAACGGGTTTTTTGCGGCGGTTGCGAAAACTGCCGCTATATATCAATTATTGCGGCACTTTTTTGGCTCACCCTGTAGATGATATATATTGCAGCGTTTCATTGGACCGTCGCAATAGATCAAGCCTTTTGCGATGAACTACAGTGGCGCTATATAAACCGCCACAATATACGTGTTTTAGCGGCATTAGAATTAGATATAGCGGCACTCCATAAACCCGCCGCAATATATATGTTTTGGCGGCGTTTGATATAGTTATAGCAGCAGTATTATCAAACTGCCACAGTATATGTCTTTTTGTAACATTTTTTAGTTATAGCAGCGGTTACAGCGACCACCGCAATAAACCTGTTAATTGACCAAAAGTCCAATTTTTTTCTCCTTTTTTTTGTTTTTGTTTTTTTTTTCCTTTCCCTCACATAAATATATCAATTTAGAACCCCCAACCTTTTCATTTCTCATCCGTTTGTCTCCCTCTAAAAAAAAACACTATCTCCCTCTCACTCTCAAATTAAAATCTCACGTCATTGATCTCAAAACCCAACGATTGATCTTCCCACCACTGCCACACATTCTCACTCTCAAACCCTAGATTAGGTCTGTCTTTATTAGCACTCACCGCTGCCACTAGCAGATTGAAGCCCCAAAAACAGCCAATGAGGCTTCACTGGGAATATAGGAGTGACTTTACAACACGTCCACAACCCATCCCACAACTCATCACCGGACCCAACTAACCACCACTTCCACAACCACTAATCACCACAGTCTACCATAAAGGGATGAGGCAGAAAGAGAGAGACCCATCGAGAGAGTGACCCACTAAAAGAGAGACATTGATTTGAGCGAAAGAGGGAAGCACTGATCTTTGAGAGAGACACATCGATCTGAGAGAGAGAGAGAGAGAGAGAGAGAGAGTGAAGGACATTAAGACATATTTGGGCTTGATTTTAAGCAAAAGTGTGAGATAGAGAGAGCGGATAAATGAGCGATATGTTCGAAGAGTGAAGAGCAAAGATGGCAATGCTTGGTCATGGAATTAGAAAGAGATCTAATAATTTGGAAAATAGAGGGAGTGAGAAGGGAAGGATTGCGAATGTCTTAGTTAGATGAGTTGGAGAATTGGTTTAAGAATGAGGTTTTAAACTAAATTTTTTTGAGTGTATGATTGTGAGAGAAAATGCTTAATAAAATGTGGCCTTTTAATTAATTGTTATTGATCGAAGAATTTATGTTATATTTTGCGGCCCTCTACAGTGGTGGTATTAATAGTGGCATTTCTGTCACTTATAGCGACGGGCTGAATGACAGCCGCAATACTCACTTTTTTGTGGCGCTTTGTCTTAGTTATAGCTGCGGTTTGTATCGCCGCAATAGACATTTTAATTGCCCTCTGTTGTTTTTTCATTTCCCTCCCCTCCTCTTTTCATTTTCCCTCCAGCTCTTAGAAAGAAAAAAAACCCACACACTCTCTATCTCTCTCTCTCTCACTCTCTCTGTCTCTCTATGTCAAAATCTCTTTCACTCTCAAAGTCTCCAAACCTTAACTCGCCGAAGACCCACTGCTACCCACCCAACTCGCCGGAGATCTAACTCGACGGAGACCCAAATCACCTCAAGCCGCTGCCAATCTCGAGACAGCATCTGAGTTTTTATTTGGCTTTATTTCTCAAATGGGTTTTCTTTAAATTTCAAAAAAAATTGTTCGGTTCTTGTGGTTTTATGTGTTTCTTTTCCCAAAAAATTGATTATGGGTTTGGATTTGATTTTTGAAGGCTCTCGTTGATGGGTTCTACTTAGCCTCTCCTGTGAACTTTAAAATCACCAAATATCCAAGGGCTGAACCACGTGAGAGGGAGAGACTAAGAGAGACCTTCGGCCGGCTTAGTTAAAAGAAAGAGAAGAAGGAGGCAATCAAGCCAGAGCCACTGTCGCCTGTCACCGCACCATCAACAACCACCATTTTTTTCACCGCCACCTCGCTGCCGCAGGTATGGGTTGGCTTTTTTTTTTTCAGCTCCTTTTTTTTCCTTCGAATCATCCATGTGCAAGTCACTACTTGAGTTTCATACTTTGGTTTAAATTTTGGGGTTACCAAATTTATGAAACCTTTGGTGGATTGGGTAGAGTTGGCTGTGGTAAAATGCTCATATGATCAAAACTAGTTTTGCAGTACTTTTAAGAATGCTATTCAGTTGTTTGATGAAATGCCTGAAAGGGATATATGGCCAGTGCTATAATTGGATTTAGCTGTTTGATTAAACATGTTAAAATTCAAAGAAAGAAAACCTGGAAGAAAGGATTGATTAGAAAATGTAATTCATTCATTCTCAAAGACTAGACTACAACTTATATACAAAAAAACAGAGCATGACCAACTCTGTACATTTATTCACACTAAAACTAATTGACTCTCACTAACCAATTATTATCAATAATGTATGTAAACAATACAGATGTAGTTTTCAATGTTAAGTATAAAAAGAACTAAGCTACAGGATGTATAATTTCATCATTCGCAAATTGTTACATATACCATGTGGATTTGATTGTAGTTTATGTTCTTTTGAATTGCTGGGTGAATTGTGGTATGGGGTGGGGGTTGTTAGGGTTATCAATTTGTTGATTTTTTGGTATGAAGGATTATAAATTTTGAAGCTTTTGATAGTATAGGTAATGAAGTGTGTATGAAAGTAATGGTACAACAGGAAAATTTCTTTGATTTGCCAAAAGACTTGCACAACATTACATCATTGTTAGTATGTTTAATTACCCTTTTTAACTAATGTTGCATGCATCACTTATAAATGTTGTAGGACTATGAATACTCTAAATTTGATGGATAGTTGATGATTGTTGCAGTTACTTTACGAACTAAGCTCCAACTTTAGATGCTTACATGTTGATGGATAGTTTTGGCTAACATTCTTAATTAGGCTGATTTGAGAACGCAATAAACTATATATCAGTTTCAGATTTGAGAATGAACTTAAGTTTATATATATATATATATATATATATATATATTCTTTCCTTGTTGGCAAATTGCAAAATGTAGAGGTATTACAAGTAGAGTTGGATGAAACTTACCAATAGAAGGTCGCAAGAATATTTAGATGGAGTCCAACAGTTTCTGAATTTTGCATCTAACCATGCACAACCGGATGGAATGATTTCATGTCTGTGTAAAAAATGTGTGCATACAGATTCATGGCCTACAGATGTTGTACAGGGTCACTTAGTGTCACATGGGATTTGTAGGAGTTATGACCCTTGGGTTTTTAACGAGGAATCATTGTTTGCAAAGATTTCTACTGAAATTCCTAATAGTCATGTCCAAGAAAACCAGTCATGTCCAAGAAAACCCGATAGAGTATGCCGATCTTCATGACATATTGCATGACATGTTCCCCATACATGTTATGACATCTAGGCCAATGGAAGAAGTCCCTAGTGTGCTGCAACCCACAGAAGGTCCTAATGAAGATGCACTTCAGTTTATGAAATTGCTTGAAGATGCTAATTAACCTTGTTATGAAGGTTGTAAGCATTTTAGCAAATTCTCAGCCATTGTGCATTTGCACCAAAGTGTCTTAATGGTTGGACCAACAAATCATTTACCATGTTGCTGCAATTTTTGTTTGATTTTCTTCCTTCAAATGCTAAGTTGCCAAACGATTATTATGAGGCTAAGAATATTATTAAGGATCTGGGCTTGAGCTATGAGAAGATTCATGCTTGTCCTAAAGATTGTGTTTTATATTGGAAGGAGAATGCCAACCTTGAAGCTTATCCAAACTGTGGAGTTTCAAGATGGGAAAGTAATGAGTCTAAAGGTCAACAAAGTACTCATGCTTCCCCCAAGAAAGGAAAAAAGAGAGCTGCAAAGATCTTACGGTTGTTCCCCTTAAAGCCAAGATTGAAACGACTTTTTATGTCTCTTGAAACAGCCAATCATATGAAGTGGCATGCCAATGGTCGTGTGAATGACGGATTATTAAGGCATCATACTGATTTTGAAGCTTGGAAATCATTTGACTCTAAGTACATAGAGTTCTCATCCGAGCCTCGTAATGTGAGGCTTGGATTAGCAGCCAATGGATTCAACCCGTATGGAAATATGAGTACTAGTCATAGTACGTGGCCTGTCATTTTAATCCCATACAATCTCCCTCCATAGATGTGTATGAAAAGGTCTTATTGCATGCTATCATTATAGATTCCCAGTCCAACCTCTCCCGGAAATGATATAAATGTGTACTTACAACCTCTAGTAGAAGAACTGAAGGAGTTATGGGATGTTGGAGTAGAAACATTCGACGTGTCTTCCAAAAAATCATTCTAAATGCATGCTACATTATTGTGGACCATAAATGATTTTCCTGCATATGGTGATACCTAGGGTTGGAGTACCAAAGGTGCTCTTGCATGTCCCCTTTGTAACTATGATAGTCAGTCTCGTTGGTTAATATGTGGAAGAAAATTTTGTTACATTAGACATAGGCGATTCTTGGATAGTGATCATAAATTTTGTAGGCAAAAAAAAATCATTTGATGAGCATGTTAATATGAGATCAACTCCTATTATAGTATCCGGAGGGGAAATCATATTACTAACAAATGTTGTAGCCGACCATGTGTTTGGGAAGAAACAAGATAATTTGGGCAATAAAAGAAAAAGAGGGGAGGAAGCCTTAACTGTATGGAAGAAGAGAAGTATATTTTTCACATTGCCTTATTGGGAGGACCATGTGTTGCATCACAATCTTGACATGATGCATATCAAAAAAAATGTAGTCGATAATATAATTGGCACATTGTTGAACTTGGATGGCAAGACAAATGATAACTTGAAGGCACGCCAAGACTTAAAGGATATGGGTATAAGAAGTGAACTTCACTTGGAAAAGTTTAGGAATGGTCAGACACGTATGCCACATGCCTGCTACCATATGAATGCTAGTGAAAATGATGGTTTTTTGCAAGTTTTGAAAGATGTAAGAGTGCCAGATGGTTATTCTTCAAACATCTCACGTTGAGTCAAACTCAAAGAATGCAAGATTAGTGGGATGAAAAGCCATAATAATCACATCTTAATACAACAGCTTTTTCCGATAGCAATACGTGGATCTTTGCCCCTGAAGTGAGTAGGCATTTAATTAACTTATCTTGTTTCTTTAGGGAGATATGTTCCAAAGTACTAAATGTGGACGAACTTGGGGCTCTTGAGAAGAGAATTGTAGTGACATTGTGTGAGTTGGAAAGGATATTCCTTCCCTTTTTCTTTACAATGATGGTACATCTAGTCATGCATTTGGCTAGCGAAGCCAAAGTTACTGGTCCAATTCATTATTGTTAGATGTATCCCATAGAGAGGTAACGCATATAGTAACTTGGTCTATTTGGTTTTGTTTAACTTACCAATTTCCCGTTGTTGATCTTGGGTTTTCCAATAGGTTCTCGTCAAGACTTAAGTCTTACGTGCATAATAAAACTTATCCAAAAGGGTATATAGCAGAGGAATGCTTAACATTCTGCTCACGTTATTTTAAATATATTGAAACTATATTCAATTGGCCTATAAGGAATGTTAAGTAATCCATGGGCGAGGTGGTGAGCATTACACTAGATTTAACTTCATGGATCCAAGCACATTGTTATATGCTATTCAATTGTAAAGAAATCACCCCATTTCGCGAGTAAGCGATATGTCCTTGCGTATCCTTTCACAACATTCCCATACAATACTCTAACTAACACTAACATGTTTGTCTACACAATGTACACATAGTAGAGATCAAGGTTGATTTCCCTTTTTATGTGACTGATGATGTTATTCAAAAGCAGCACATAGAAAAATTATGTGCTTTAGGGAATATGTAAGTAAAGCATATATATACATATATATATATAACTATTTTCAGTTGTAACACTTTAGATAGCATACTTATAATAAAAGTCTTTCTCTATAATATATAGGTGATGTTAATGGAGGCCTCTGAGAAAAAGGAACTCTCTGATAAAGTTAGGTGGCTTGCTCGATATCCAGATAATGAAACAAAACGGTTCAAGCGTTAGTTTGAAGTTTCGCACCAAAGAGTCTGAGGCAACTAGGAACTCAAAATAGTGGAGTTTGTGTTATTACTGAAGGTGGTGCTAATTATAAGGGTGTACTAATCGATATTATTGAGTGAACTACTTTAACAAGTATCGATTTGTATTATTCAAATGTCAATGGACTGACGTTATTAGTGGGAAAGGATGCAAAAAAGATGAGATTGGATCCTTGTGTCAATTTTTCAAGATTGATACACACAGGTGATCGATTAATTGACGAACCTTATGTATTAGCATCCCAAGCTTCACAAGTGTTTTACGTGGAAGATGTGAGACATAAAGATTGGGTAGTGGTGGTCAAAACAAAATCTAGGGAGGTGTTTGATGTTGGTGATTATGCTTCACATGATGATGATGACGATGATGAAGTGGGTACATGGAGAATGTCCCTTATAATGTAACTACTAATGATGCATGTGATGATGCAAATGACAACCATACTTGGGTTCGAGTTGAGGGAGAAGGAACCATCTATGATACACCGTTGATTTAGGAGGATGAATTGCTTGAATAAGACTTTATCGATGATGAAGAGCTTAGTGATGATGTTTATGAATCTAATGATGATGAGTCCAATGATGATGGGTCTAGTGATGATGAGATTAGTTAATACTTTTGTATCACTCATTATATTTTGCTTTTATAATTAGAAGTTGTACTTGCAAACTACTAATATTTTGCTTCATTTTATAAGAACGTTAAAGGATAAACTATTTTTTGGCATCCTATTTTATACTATCTTTCTTTATATATACATAGTGATCATTCCTATCTAATTTACAACTATTATTCATATATTTTTCTTAATATAAAAATTGAGTGGCATGAACTTGAACCGTTTAGGAAATTTAGGGCTTAAAGACTTAATCGAAACTACCTTGCCTAGATTTTGCCCATATTGTTCCATGTTTAGGTTTCCTAGGATTAATAATGTGTTTGTGCTTTCTCCATTTCTGAATTGATCTTTGTTGGCTTCATCAAATGACTGAATTGAATCATTTAATCACTATGCCATGTCTATGTTGATAACAAGTGAGGAAGGACTAGACCAAGCCAGTTGCAATGCTATTATTTGGTTGGAGGAATTGGTTTAGGACAATCCTCGATTATATGGAATTTGATGCCAGCTTGCTTGATGTGGATAGTGTGGAAAGAGAATAGTGCGGATAGTGTTGATTCAATAATTATTTGACTGGTCTAAGGCTTAGGGTCTCACACATTGTATTTCTATTTTGGAGTAATACTCTCTTAGAATTTCAACTTGATGCTCTGGTAATTTTTGAAGATGTTTTGTGTTCATCATCTTAGTAATTTGGGAAGCTAACCACCCAAATTGTTTTTTGAGTAGGCAGTATCTTGAAATTTTCAGACCTGCCTCAAAAACATGGAAGTTTTGGTTATCTTCTAGGATTCTAAAGAAAGTGGGTAGGGTAGTTGATGTACATAGTTGGATCTAAACCCATTAGCTTAAGCTTTTGGGTTGGAGTGGTGTCCTAACATGTATATAAATTGGCTCTTGGTGGCCTCCTTGGGTGTCTCTCCCCTGATAGTAATATTCTGAACTTCTACTATATAGGTTGACTGACAATCTTAGGACCATGCCCTTTTCCCCTAACCTATCTTACTTTCTCGTGCAAATATGTAAACTTTGGGGAGGATCCATTAAATTTTGAAAAATCTGAAATAGATTTCTTAAACAATGATACGGAGACCCACCCAGGCTTAGGTAATAAAGTATGTTTTTGTAAAATGGGAGACTGTTTGTTCCCTATTTAGGAAAGCTTGGTGTTTTTGACCACTTTATTGAAAATGGTTATGGAAAGAAAAAAATGCTATGAAGAGGGATCTTCTTCGCAGAATGGTGGTAAGGGCTGAATACAGGGAGTGTAGTAGAAATCTTATTGCGGTTGCTTTGAAGGTTTTTCTTCTTTTTGGGATTTATTGGGTAATGCCGGAGTGGGTGGTGGGTTTATTGTGGTTTATGAAAAATCGTTTTTTTAGTAGGCATAGAAGTAGCATTTTTTGGATTGGTAAGTCTGTAAGAGGGATCCAGATCCAACAATCTAAACCATGATTCTGTTGTGATTTTTATTATCTAAGTTGATCCATAGGATTATAAAATTGTAGGATTTCAAGATCTAACTATGATTAGTAGAGTAAAAGCATATTCCCTTCATATTTGACTAAAATTATACTCCCATCATCCTTGAAGGAATGTCCTGTGCCATTTTTCATTTTTTCCCAAAATCTTTTTGAAAGTTAATGCTTGAACATATAGCATCTTTCTGTTATCCTCATTTTGAATTAAAGCCAAAGGTCACGTAGTAGAATAATTAGAAGTGAATATTTACATGTCAAAAGCAGTTCCTTCTCTATGTGGAGATTTTTTGAAAAGAACTTCATGCTTAATTTAGTGAGTCATTACAAAAAAGTTTGTTTTATGATCAATGGTGATATGTTATAAGACAACCTTTTATATATATATATATATATATTGCCTTAAGTTGAGGTCTAGACTTTCTTCTCAAACATGTTACAGCTATACATATTCATAGTTGCACTTTTCATTTCTATTTCTTTTAGTGTCATCACCTTCTATAACAAGAATGGGTAATTCTCAATTCTAAATTTGCATTATTGGAGGTAAGCCATGTTGTTTCTACAAGCCTCAAATAAAAATTGCAAATACCTTAAAACTCTTGCTAAGGTTCTTTGAGCTCATCCATGTTGAATGGTTGACCATGAAAGTGTCAGCGGGATCATGGGCAAGTTAAGATTTATTTTGTGTATGGTATTCTATGTCCTACTTTTTTGAAATTGCTACATATCATGATTTCATTAGACTTTCAACCTTGTTTTCAAATGTTACTATGGAACATGGCTTAAGTTTGGTCTCTTAAGGAGGCAATCCTTTATCTCACCAATATGTCTTCTCATTGCTGCTAACCAAGGTTCACGTGCCAACAACATGATCAAAGGGACCAAGAAAGAACAAGTCCAAAAAATTATTAAATATTAGAGAGTCCTCCTATCATCCTATGTTGTTCTAGTAATTGTTTCAAACTTTGGTTTGGTGATTATTACTACTTGAATGTGCTAATTAAGGAGTTCAAGGAGGCAAATAAGGTAGATAAAGTGGTAGTGTTGTGGATTGCTAACACAGAGAGGTACAGTAATGTGATTGTGGGGCTAAATGACACAGAAGAGAACCTCTTAGCTTTTATGGAGAAGAATGAGGCTGAGATATCTGCTTCCACCTTGTATGCCTTGGCTTGTGTTTATGAAAATATTCCTTTCATCAATGGAAGCCCTCGGAACACTTTTGTTCTAGGTTTTTAAGCTCACTAGTTTTTTTCTTTTTTTCCTTATTATGTTAAGTTCATTGTCATCAAGTTTGTAATGTTGCTTTTATCATTTTCAAGACTAATTGACTTGGCTATTAAGAGGAACAGTTTGATGTGCTTGGTGTTCGAGGACTTTTTTGTGTACAAAGAACTACATTTGAACAACCGCATTTTTTTTCAAGTGTTGAAGGATATTTTTAAACACTTTGGAACTTTTGTAATTATGGTATTAGCTTAATTTGAGCGGTTGTTTTATTTAGATGACCACATCTTTTTTTGTTAATCTTATGATGATGGTTATAGACAATGTTATGTATTTGATAATATATTTCTATGTTAATATTATGTTAGTTTGGAGACATTTGTGGTGTTGTTAATCAGTTACATTTGAGGTATTGTGTCAGTAGAGCAAAAACTAATACAGGTTCTTTATAACAAGTCTGTGAACAATTTATCAGCAAATAGGGGTTTTCAAACTAAGTGGAAAAAACAAATTAACCTATAGCGGTGGTCAAAAAGCGCCGCTACAAGGTGCATACGTTTTGTTTTACAAGAAGCCCTATAGCAGCGCTTATCGCCCACCACTAAAGGTTGTCACATATAGCAGAGCTTTTTGCCCGCCGCTACAAGTGCAATTAGTTCATTTTAATTGATGCCCTATAGTGGCACTATGTGCCTGCTGCTACATCTTGACACCAATAGCGGCGCACCTAGCCCGCCACTAAAAGTCAATTTACCTGAATTCTAACCTTACATGGCAACAGTTTTATGCCTACCGCAATAAACCAAAACCACCACTAAAAGGTGCATATACAGCGGAGCTTTTTGTTACCACCGCAATAGATCTATTGCGGCTCTACAACACTAATGAGATGAACCGCCGCAATAGAACCTGCCGCTAAAGGTATTTTTGGGCTTTAGCGGCACTTTTAGCCGGCTGCAATGGCTCGTTTTACTTGTACAGTTATGTTAGTATGTTCTACAAGAGTTAGTTTTAGATTTAGGGTTTAAATATATTGTAAACTTCCATTCTATCATAGTGGATTTATTTACCTTAAGTATAGCCAGGTTAAATCCTCCCCAAAGTTTTTACCTTGAAACAGTTGATTTTATTGGCTTTCCTAAGTCATCATATTACTGTCTTCTTTACTTTTCTGCACTAAGTAATATGTTTGCATGTGTTTAACCTAAATCTCATAATTAACCTAAGTAAATACTTAGCTAATTCATTAGATCAAACTAATCTATTTTCAAGGGATCTAAACAAACAAACATATAATTATTATATTATTTTTATTTTTATTGAAGTGATAATATAAGCTTATTGAAGATAGGGATGGTAATTTTGCCCCACTATGCTTGAACCGCTCCTTCCTGCTTCGTCCCGCGCAGATTTTCCCTGCCCCGCAAAAGTGATGGGTAAGAATAGGGCGAGATTTTAGCCCAGCACCACAGGCTGGGGTAGGGATGAATTTAGACTTTTTAGACCCATCTTGTCCCACTCCGCCCCATCCCCACCCTACCTCGCATTGATAAGGGTTAAATTGTAAATTTTTCATACCCTAAAATCCTACTCTTTAAACAAACATATTTTTAGCTTATTTTATTATACCTAACATGGTTCTCTACCTCTTTTTTCTTTCTAGCAAGGTTGGAAATAAGGTACAAATTTTAATGTTTTCTTTTATCTTTATTAGAAACAAATATATATACTATTAAATTATTGATTTTATACTATGACATTTTTGTTTTTATTGTGATATTGTCTTGTTAAACACTTAGATAATATTTTTTAGTTTTTGCTAAAAGTTAGTTTGATTTGATTGGATAAATTTATGTTTCATTTCAAGTATATTTTTACTAATGAAACAGGATTAATTAAAAAAAATTGTAATAGTTGTAAGCAAATCAACAAGAAGTAGAGTTTTACGAGGTGGGGCAAGGCTTCATGGGACCCCAAGGGGAGGGGATGGGGCAAGAAGTTCTTTTCCGTCATGCGGGGTGGATCGAGGATGGGGCAAGACAAAACCATGTGGGGTGGCGGGGTCTTCGACCCCGCCCCACCCCACCCCACCCTACCCTATTGCCATCCCTAATTGAAGATACAATAGATTATCAATCTCACACGTCACCCACTTTAACAAGCATGTTTAGTTGAGGACAATTTTGTATTTATTTATGTTATTTAGCTATCCCTAATAGTTGAGCTTGCTTGACATAACTTGGAGGAATTACAAATCCCTAAAAAACGCATAGCCAGATTAAGGTTATTCTTGTCCATTCAAGGAATTGGTGGGTATCTGAAGAAACTTTTCTGCTAATCACTTCTTAATTTGGCTACATGAATTTTTTTTTTCACTTTCATTTTCCAGTCCACCTTCACGCAAGTGCCTTATAGTTATCGTCTACTATTTTGTAATACGAGCAATCTTCTTAAGACCCTTATACTCCTAGGATTTTCAATCTCCTATCTTTTATGCCAAAAAGAAGTTGTGCGTTCCTTGTATACAAATATGTTTGACGCTTTTCATGGTTACAACGGGAGAGAAAAGATTTGAACCTTAGATATTTCTCTTAAAAATATCAAAAGTGGTCAATCAATGGAACTACAAAGCTTTAAGCATGTTTACCATGTCTTAAATAAAATATCCTTTCCCCAATCTAATTTTTCCAGACAAAATAATTAATAACACTAGTAAGTTATCCGTGCGATGCACGGATAATGTTGTAATATTTTATGTAATTATTTTTTAGAATATTGTACATATATTATAGCATATTTAATATAAAACTTTGTTAGTAATAACTTCATTATAAGAAGAAACAATTATAAATTGTATACATATATCCATTATAATTATTTTGTTCCAGTAATGAGCAATAAAAAAAATTAGTTTTGGAGTAATATTGTATGATAAAAGTTGATAAAATCATGTTAATTCATTCCATATTATTTATCTTTATTATGTGATGTAATAAAGAGTTTCATTGCAAAATCTTGTTTTTTTGTTTCTTCAATGCTTTGTCTTTTGTGATATGGCGACGCTTGTAAAACTTGTTGAGGGGTATGTTATCATCATCTGTTTCTTCATCTTTAACGTTTGAAGTTTGGTCCATCCCTCTTGTTCAATTTTTGACCTTTCATCACTTTTTCCTTTTGTTGCATCATTTATGTTGATCACTAATTATGAATTGAAAATGGAATATTCTTGACTAATCTTGCAAAATTTGGACTTGCAAATTTGTTGTCGCTAAGATTTTGTGTAGGTATTTGCATTCATATTAAATTTCGAAATGTTATTTACATCAATCTAAATGTGATGTGACATTTTTTGTAAATGTTTTTAAACTTTTAGTTAGTTTAGGAATAGTGTAGCAAAAGAATTAATATAGCACATTGGATTGTCTCTATTTTTTTCCTTCCATACCTTTTTGTCATATTAAGGTGCATCAAAAATCTTAGCAACTGTGCAAATTTAAAAATCATCCTTTAGATTGAATTCATTCAAACGAAATAGGAAAATGTATTTTCTTCAGTTCATGTGAGATTCCTACTCCAATATCAATCTGCATATGGGGAATTTTATGTATATTATGATCAATAGTTTTACAATAATAAAAATAAGTTGTATCGCTACTTGTTTTTCAGTAAGATTACTTGCAAATTTATTTAGGACTTTTTCAGCATCTCGATCAAATATCACAAAAGTTGTTTTGTCAGTTGTATCAAAAAATTCAATTTGAATTTTGTATATGAAGTTGTTTGCAATTGTATAGTAGTTATAGTGAGATGAATATGTTATAAATATTTGGAGAGTATGTAGTTAATGTGAGTGCCTCTAAACTTGGGATAGGGAGATTTTTTTTTTTTTTTTTTTTTTGTTTCAAATTTTGCACACCAAAATGATCCTGATTATGGTTTGACCTTCCTTCCACTAAGCACGCATGAAATGCAATACCAACCTATCATTGTATCAATGTTGCTTATTGTTGCAATAACGTAGCAATTCACATCCTGCAAAGAATTTTGAAGTTAATATTTATTATTTTTTTTTAATGTCAGTGATGAGTATGATGTATGTTTTTTTTTTCATGTAAATGATGAGTATAATTTGAAATGATTAAAAAACTTGTTTCATAGTACCCCGATCAATGCATTTGATCTCTGTTATTGTCTTCATATTGTTTAAAGATAAATCCTCATATGAAAATTGTTTTGCAAGTATTTTTGGCATTTCTTGTATAGGATAATGTTTTTAACCATTCCTATCATTGAAGTATTTTTAAAGAAAATATTATGTAAATGGTATTTGTGAGAAAGTATATGTTGTTAATACCACATTTTGTCCGCCCTCAATTTGCGCGCCAAACCCCGAAAAATCTAAATATATTATTTTCTCTCCATGGGGCCGCGAGAGCATCCAGAATAATGTAGTACAACCCATACAGACATCGGAGCACCCGAAGTGCCTTTTTTAGCTAAAATGACTAAAATTCCCCTGGTCGACCCTAGGTTTGACCGAAGGTCAAACAAGGTCAAAATCCTTGCACAATAACATTTTTCATAGTTTTACATCAAACCCGAGCTTCTCGAAGATTTTTAACAACTTTGATCAAGTTTAACCTGAAGTCTATCTTAGGTAGGCCCAAAAATCCTAATTTTGATCTGGCTGTCAAATCGGGTTAAAACCAACACCATTACGAAGATTATGAAATTCTCATTCCAACGACTATTCATGGGTCGAAATCGGAGTTAGGACGGTCGAGATATCATAAAAACCGGGATGACACACTGATCGTTGTACCGCTAACTTCTAAGAGCCATAACTTTTGATCCAACCATTGGATTTTCAAGATCCATATCTTTTCAAAAACAGGAAGTCAAGATCTTTCCAAGGGTGTTAAGATAAACCCGCTTAGAGGAGGTTTAAGGCTAGCAACCCTTGAAGGGACACCACCTCGAAAAGCATGTTGGGCCTATAAATAGCCCCAGGCACTCCTCAAACCGGAGACCTTTTTTTTTTTTTTTTGCTAAGTTTTGCTCTCTGCCTGGTTTCTCTACACGTTTTTCTCTCTTCCAAACACCAAAAACACACAAAAAAAAAAACCCAAAAACACATCAAAGCTTATTGATTCTTCTCTCTTCACCAAAAATACAAGGTATTGTTCTTATACCCAATCATCTTTTCCATGGTTCTACACTTGGGATTTCGGGTTTAGGGGTGTGGATGAAGCTTTCTTAGCTACCATCCACACCCCTAACCTTCTAAATCTTTTCCTAGCATTTATTTTGCTCATTTACCTTAATAACATGATTTATTGCTTTCTCTTGCATGTTTCTTGCCTTATTTGTGTTTCTGGATTAAATCTCTTTGCTTTTATGCTTTTTTCCATGTTTCATGCTTAGATATACGTCCTTACATGCTTATATGTTTAGATCTACATGCTTTAGGTTTTATGCTATGTTTTCCTCTGTTTTGTGCCTCTTTTTGTTCTAGGTCGACGTTAGGGTTTCATGCTCACATGCTTTTATGAGATTGTTAGCTATGCCTTGCTTGGATCTATGTGTTTTATGCATTTATTTCCATTCTATGTGGTTAGATCTTTGTCTTCACATGCTTATATGCTTGGATTCATATTCTTCCATGTCTATATGCTAAATTTCTACATGTCTACATGTACATTTCTATGCCTATATGTCTAGATCTATGTTTTCACATGCTTATGTGCTTAGATCTACGTTCTCTTCATGCTTTATGCTATCTTCCATGTGCTTGTGCGCTCCATGCCATGTTTGTGTGCCTAAACCTAGGCTATGTTTGTTATGCCATGTGCTATTGTATCCCTTTTGTCGCTTTGTCTTTCTTTCTTGTGTTTTGGCATAATAGTTAGGACTCGATCTAGACCTTATGGTCTTTGTCATCATCCATATACCAAGGCCCATATCAAAGGGTTTGGATCACCCCTTTTTGCATGTCTATTCTTGCTTGCTTCTATACTTTATGCTTGTGTTAGCCTCTCTAGTTCTATTATTTGCCATGTTTGGCGCCCTCTGCAGGCTTGACCTTATGTGGTTACATCCGACACTCATAAGGCTTTGTTCAGATGTGACCATTTGGAAAGCATCTCCAGATGCCGAGTTGCTCCACGTGAACCCTTCCCTTTTTCCGCTCCGCGCGATGTTATGCTTACCATGCTTGCTTACATGTTCATGCATGAGTCTTGCCTGCTAGTGTGTCGTCCATACTTCAACACAATGAAGTTATAGACATTCAATCCAAACCTACATTTGTCCCTCGCAAACACTAACTTTTGTTTGCTTGCTTGCTTGTTTACCTTCTCGTTTGTTTGCTTGTTTTCTTGTTCTTTGCTTGCCATGTCTATCATGCTTCTCTGCTTTATGTCTCCTTCCACATACTACGTTTGTTTCGCTTGTATGCTTGTTTGCTTTACACCCATTACGCAGTATCTACGCATCTCTTTCTTTCCATTGCTTGTCTACTGGTTTCTTGTCTTTGCATTTGCGTGTACATACACGGAGCGAAGACGCATGGAGCTAGGGCACGATCTCCCTGGCGCAAGCAAAAGGGGCACAGATGCAAGCATGTAAATATGAGCCAAGTAGCTATGTTCAGTAGATTTAGGGGTCTAGCTTCTCCGATTTGGATATGTACTCTTTTAAACCCCCTTCTTTCCTCCCTCCTTTCTATCTTAGATGAGTTGTATTAGGTATATCATGCCATGTACCATTTGTCCTCTTCTCTAGAGTATGGCAACCCTGTTTACTTTCCTGCACCTATATTTTGGGCCATGCTTTAGGGATGTAGGAATTTATTTTCCTACTCTGTGTGCTTGCATTGTGCGTGATGTATGTATATATATACCTGCTCACCCTTTTTCGGTGTGATTGTCACAGTCCATGTCACCTAAGGCAAGCAATGCCTAATTTCTGCCACTAAAGTAAGGTGACTTATCGCCAGATTTTTGCCGTAGAAATTTGGTACTTTGCCTGAATGCCTTAGGAAAGCATAGATTAGGACCACACCCATTCAAAAGCCAAACCTCAAAGCCCCCATGCATGCAAAGCCCCAACAACTAATGCCAAAATCATGTTTTTTTATTACCAATCTACAAAAATTAAGGTTTTGTCGAAACAAAGGACTGTCCTTGGACAAGCGTTGTGGGGTGCCTAACACCTTCCTCACACGTAACCAAACTTCCAGACCTAAGAATCAAGATTTTATACCATCCACATTAGATTAGGAAAAATGCCCTTTTCTTAGCCTAGGATTGGTAATAAAATCAATTTGAAATAGGTGGCCAATCACACCTTAGAAAAACCCAATTATTGGTGGCAACTCCACTTACCTTTGGTAATCCCTTAAAATTTGGCCCAGATTCTTGCCATAACACCAAAGGTAGACCAACCTTCCTCCACTGAGAGAGAGAGCACCCGAAGCCCCACACAAATCATGCCACACACCACACACACACACCACACACGTGCACACTTGCAGCACCATTCACTCGGGAGGGGCCTCTAACAGGCCCCCCGCGTGCGCAGGAGCGTTGCCACGATGGGTGGTCAAATGAAGGCCCACGACTACAACGGCATTTTTTCTGCTACCGTTTTTCAAGGCGGGGCATCAACATATGCTATTTGTCAGACTTTTTTTATTATCAATAATTTTAAAAATATGCACTTGTCAGTTATTTCAGTAACCTCAAGAATCTCAAGATTTATTTATATTTTTGTTGCACTGGTTGATGACAAAGAGAATTTGCCTACATAAATTGCATAAAACAATTTTTCATGAGGAAGGCATGTTTTCATGAAAATGAGATTTTCTAGAAGTGGGTAAGAGTTTTGGCCTTGATCTACAAGTGGGACCTAGGTCATAATATGTAAGGTAATAGCTGGGCTTGAAATTTTCATAAGGTTTGATCTATTTTTAAAATGTAGTCTATTTTGTAAAGAATAACATTTGTTCTAATTGTCAAGAGCGACCCATATTTTAAATAACCGTAAAAATAAGTTACTGTGATCTATTCGGTAAGAGTTAAAAAAACTTAACGAAAAGAGATTAAAAAAGCTAAATGCAAAATTTGAGCACCATATGGCAGAAGCTTATACACTCTCACATGAGGTCTCTACTTAAGGTAGGATAATTTTTCGTAACGGAGGAAATGACAAAATTTAGCTCCTTTTCGCATATCAACTCAAATAGACTTTTTGAGGTAAGATAATTATCCTGCCTGATTTCTATTCAATGACCCTAATTGGATTTTCTTCATTTCACTTGAAATGAATTGAAATGGAAATAGCCAATTTTAATTAAGGTTCTATTTTAAAGTTTAACAATGTACAAAATATCACGTCATTTAAACTTTAAAAAAATTACGTGACTTTGAATATTCCTTTTAAATTAATAATATTTAATTTAAATCATAAAATAGATCTAGATAAAATGGAGAGAATCTTAACATTGAATAACTGTACTTGCACTAAAAAATGAAGAGCTATGGGCTACTAAGCTTTTAAAATTACTCATTTGTTTTATTATTAAATTATATGTAATTAAGCCATAAATATGTCTCCAAGAGCCTTGAAATTCAATTGATTTGCAAATTTTGGTATTTCTAAGAAAGATATCCAAGGTTCAAATTCCCCCAGCCCGAACTATCAATGTACAAAAAAGAAGACCTAAATATGTCACTCTAGTTATTTTAACTTTCTCGTGCCACATGAACACTAATTTTTTACCCGGTAATATTATCTAGGATTGATCATGAAAGCAAGTTAAACTTTTTTTTTTCTAATAATGCTACAGATACAATAATTATGCTCACAAATTTTTTTACCATTTGCTAAGATAGTTCACAGTGACTTGTTAATGATTTTCTATGGTTTTAAAAACCGGTATGGTCAAAGAACCGATTTTGGTCTCAATTCTCGGTTTTATTCAGTTTTGGGACTTTTACCAGACCGGATTGGTGCCTGGTTGAACCAATTGAATCGGCTAGTCTAGTCCGATTTATAAAACTGTGAATTTTCATATTGACCCATCATTGACATCATTTTCTATAATTTACAACTTGCAGCCTCAGTAGTTTTGTAAAACAAATTATAAAGAGAGGTTTTACATCAATTTTTATTTTCCCCTAAAAGAAAGGAGATGTTAGAGTTTCTGTGGATGGGTGTAAAATGATCTTTGTTGTCTTTGTCAATCATGAATATAACATCATTTCTATTGTGAGGACACATGTTCATTAGTGGCTCTCATAAGTAGAACAAAAAAACTCTCATGTTAGCTCTACCCATAGTTGAGTATACGCTTTATAGTAGTGAATGAAGTGATTGTGCACATCCATAGTTGCACTAAAAGTAGTTCGTACACACCTTAAACTAAGCGCTACGATAATCCGAGCAATTGATGAAATCAAAAGAAAGTATTCCATGGGATCAATTTGACAATAGAAATTGGACCTACCATAGCAAAAATCCAACTAAAGAAGATGAAAATCTGCGTCTCTAGTTACAAATTAAATGAAGTAAATAACCCTTGCAAGCAATAATATTACGTTGTTATACATGACATACAAACTTTAATTTATTTACTATGCCAACGCAATTAACATCTTCATCGATTTTGAAAGCTCAATAGTGCGAAACACTATAGCCTGTTTAAACCCCCAATTTTAAATTTACAGCTAAATTACTTTTAACCTATTCAACTAAGTGCTAAATAAGCGCAATTAACCTGGACTACTACCTAGTGCATATGCATATATAAACAACAAGTAAACATAAAGCACAAGAAGTAAGGGAAGAGAAATGCAAATACAAGATAACACTGAGACGTGTTATCAAACAGGGAACCGAAGTATTCGGAGAAAAACCTCTCCCCGGCCCTCCAAACTGAAATGATCCACTAGTGAATAAAGTTGGATTACAAGGATATCAAGATGATCTTCCAAGCCTAATCTACCCACCATACTTGAACCCCCCGAGTTCCAGCTCCTAACGAACTTCACCAAGTTCTGCAATTAGCTCAAAATTGCATCCACTATAAAATGGCTTCTTCCAATGCTTCCCTCATGCACCAAAACACCAAAACAACTCTCAACACTCAGATTGGGTGAGGTATGTGTTTGGGTTAAAAACCTCTCAAGGATTTGTAATTAGAGAGGTAGGAGTAAAGGAAAATTAAGAGAAATGTGTAGATGATTGTGGGTTTACAATCTCTAACTCTCAATTGTATTTCTAGAGTTTTCTCTCTGAGATTCTCCTTACAATTTCGTGGTTAATGTAGACTTTTATAGTATGGGTAAAAAAATGAGTCAAGCACACTAAAACAGGCTGGCAATGCATTGCGCAGGTCATCTCGTGAGTTGGCCTAGTCACGAGATGAGTCGCGAGATGCCTCCTGGCACTTGACTCTTCAGCTTCCAACATATACTTCTCATGTGGCCTTTCACGGGTTGTCTACTCGTGAGCCAGTTGCAATCAAATCGCAAGTTATCTTTTCTTCATATTTCTTCACCAAATTTCACACACTCAACCCTTACATTAAATCTCACAAATATACAGGGAAATGATTGAATAAATATGAAAGCTCGGATTTGTGCTAAAACACAAGAGCTTATTCAGACCCCCAATAAAAAATTACGGCTAGATTGCTTTTACTCTAACTTAGACTAGGTGCAGAACAAGAGTAAATAAGTGCAATGAACCGATGACACTATCCTAAGCCATATTAATCCATCATCAACAATAAAATGTGTGAGACACCGCGCCCCCGGCCCCCGTTTTTATAGGATGTTGGGCCAAACCCACATGAATGGGTGGAGTCGTGTTATTGCTTCTCATAATGGAGGTTCGACTAGTTATATTTCCCCTTTAGATTAAGGGTTTTATAATGGAGTCGCCACTTATTTAATTGTTGGGATAAATAAGAAAACCAAAATTGAAAAATTCCTTATTTTATTAATTTTCAATTGAATTTACATTGATCATAGGAAAATTACATGGCTTTGGTCCTAGATACAATCTAAGATAAAGTACATAGCTTTGTTTCGTAGTTACAATCTAAAAATTAAAAATTACAAAGATAAACATTGGTCTATCAACCCTTGATCTAAGTTCGGAGGCTATGTTACAAGGTGGGAAGGTGTTAGGCACCCACCTTGCCTGGCGAAACCGATCTTCTAGACTATGGTGGCCAACATTCATCTCACATCATCCAATGCGTTATCAATCAATTTGCATGTTGAATTTAATGTGTGCGCATGTGATAAACCATAATCAATTTATTAAACATTGCATTTGGATTTAAAAATAAATTCTAGTGAATGTGTGTAGATGGTAATATCCTAGATTCAAGGATTTGAAAAAAAAAATTATTAAACAAACATGTTTTTCATATTTTTAATGTGGATTTAAGATTAAAACTAGTGTAATGCATGAACATGTGATGAACAACCAAGAACATATGAAGAACATATAAGAACAATTAAGAGCATTCAAACATATTCAAGGGAATTTAAAAGATTACTATCATGCTTTAATCTTAAACTTTCATCATGGCAACATACAAAAACAATTAGGGAAAAGAATTACCTTCATGCAAGATCCATATGGTGGAGGAGGAGACTCTTGATGGAGGTCTTAAGGGTGGAGGAAAAGAAAAGCTAAAAGAGGAAGAGTAAGTCTCAGGAAAACCAAGATATGACAAGACTACTCAACTTCACTAGAACTCAAGAGATGAGAAGAGAGGGGGGTTTTCTGTGTTTTTGTGTCTTTTGGAATGGAGGAGAGAGGGGGGTTTATATAGTAGTGGTTGAGGAAATATAAATGGAAGGCCATTTAATAAGGGTTGATAAAGAATCATGAACCTAGACCTCATTTTAGCCTTTGGGGAAATCTGGTGCATTAAATGGAAAGATTGGTGGGAGTGAGGAGCAAGCCAAAATTTGGTTTTCTCGTAGCTGCTGTAACAGCCTATAGAGCCAATTTCAAAAAATCATATCTAACTCAATTCTTATCGGAATTATCTCTTTCTTATGCTCAAATTGAAGCCCCAGATGTCTAGTTTCTAGGAAAATTAACCTCATTCACAGATTCAAAATATTCTGAGAGATATCAATGAAATGGTGAGCAGAGGTCATTTGTTAGAAAATGATTTTAGTACAATTAACATTAATAGGTCCCAAATTAGCTCCCAATTAACATTAAATGACTCCAATCACTCCCATTTCAGACTTAATAGGTTCCAAATTTACTCTAATTAAAAGATAATTGCACAAATTATTCATTGAATAATTAATGTTTAACTATCTAATTAATTAGGTGTGTGCAACCTTACCATAAAATGTAGTCCTAACCAGTCAAATTATGACACCTCATTGATCTCAAATTGATTATAATTATAACCAATTGGAATCAATTATTCATAATCACAAATAGTCGGACTCAATTTGTGATAGTGCATCTCGGCCATTAAAACTTTATTTGATGATAACTTTCAATCTGATGGTCCGATTAGGGCTTATGACCAGTCGATTTGATCGTTACAACATCAAGATCATTTTGGTGAAGTGAGATTAAGGATCTAGTGACCAGAATTAAGATGCATATTTTCAAGAAAAAATTACCCTTTTACCCTCCATGTGAGGTTAAATGCGGGTTGCAAAATGGAGTGTCAACAGAATACCCCTCATTGGCAGAGTTTGAAAAGCGAATGTCAATGTATAAAAGAGACACCTAACTTTGCAATCAGTATTTAACCGAGGTGAATGTATGATGCATGTAGATAAAAATACAAACAGTCATGTTGTGGATCAAAATGTGGACCGAATCTCGGGGGAGATTGCCTATGTACCTCTTGGTGGGAGGATCAGGTCCAAACGTAGTTCATGCATGCAATTTTTTTCTTTTTTCTTTTTCTTTTTTTTTTTTAATGAGTACAAGACATGCTTACCTGAAGTGAAGAAAATATGGAGATTCCGGTCATGTGTTTTAGAGAACCAGAGGTTCTGGATCTTAACTCATGTTTTCAGAAGACCAAGGATTTTTTTTTTTTTTTTTTTTTTGGGCTTTGGCTCATGTTTTCAAAGGACCAAAGATTTTGGATCCTGGCTCATGTTTTCAAAGGACCTAGGATTTTTTTTTTTTTTTTTTTTTTTTGGGCTTTGGCTCATGTTTTCAAATGATCAAAGGTTCTGGATCCTGGCTCATATTTTTAAAGGACCTAGGATTTTTGGATCTTGGCTCATGTTTTCAGAGGACCAAGGGTTTTTTAGGCTTTGGCTCATGTTTTCAGGGGACCAAAGGTTTTGGATCCCGGCTCATATTTTCAGAGGACCTAGGATTTTTGGATCTTGGCTCATGTTTTCAGAGGTTGGGCTTTGGCTCATGTTTTCAAAGGACTAAAGGTTTTGGTTCTTAACTCATGTTTTCAGAGAACCTAAGATTTTTGGATCTTGGCTCATGTTTTCAAAAGACCTAGAATTTTTGGATCTTGGCTCATGTTTTCAAAGGACCAAGGGTATTTTGGATCCTGGCTCATGTTTTCAGAGGACCTGGGATTTTTGGATCTTGGCTCATATTTTCAAAGGACCAAGGGTTTTTTGGGCTTTGGCTCATGTTTTCAGAGGACCAAGGGTTTTTTGGATCTTGGCTGGTGTTTTCAGAGGACCAAGGGTTTTTTGGGCTTTCGCTCATGTTTTCAAATGACCAAAGGTTTTGGATCTTGGCTCATGTTTTCAGAGAACTAAGGGTTTTTTAGGCTTTGACTCATGTTTTCAGAGGACCAAAGGTTTTGGATCTTGGCTCATCTTTTCAGAGGACCAAGGGTTTTTGGGGTTTGGCTCATGCCGATATGTGTGGGCCTTTTACCCTAGTACCTGCAAAATAAATATTTTCATTTTGTAACAAAGTTATTCATTGAAAAGAATTCGGCATACCTAGGGAATGCCCCTAGTTTAGGACATATTCCATGCTTCGATGAATGCTGAGGGTAGACAGTTGACTTGATGTTGCACCACTAAAGAATATGGAAGAGGATCATAGCTTTCTGTTCCTAAAGAAGAATTTAATGAAGATTTTTTTTTTTTTTTTTTTTTTGAAAAATTTGGAAATCTTGAATTTTTTTGAAGGAATTGAAAATTTTGACTAATGATTTTTTTTTTTTTTTTGAAAGCAACCTAAGAAGTATGAGCCCAATGCTTCTAGCCCCGAGGCTTTTTTGAAAATCCTTTTTTTTTTCTTGAGATTTGAAGATTTGTTCATTATCAAAAAGTGAAGAAGATCAAGATGAAGATGGAGTAAAAGTGATGAAGATTTATTCATGATGATGTTTTTTTTTTTTTAAAAAAAAAACCTATCCTTTGAATGAGAACAACTTTGGCTGGAAGTTGATGTGGATTGCTGAATAAGTCCTTGCTTAATTCTTGCAAAAAGATAATTTTAATTAACAATGGATTTATTCATTGAAATGAATTGGAAGTACTTACCCAATGCCCCCTAGTTTTGGGTATATTCCATGCTTAAATTGAAGCTGAATTCATTTGATGTTGTGACCATTAGGGAACATGAAAGAAGATCATGGTCCATCATCCTTGGTTCCTACAAAAAGGATTTCTTTCTCTAGCTTGTTAGAAACCAATTATCGTTAAAACATTTTTTGCCAATGTCCTTAGTGTGGACATGCTTGTTGAAAATTTTGAATAATGATTTTTTTTTTTTTTTTGAAAGCAACCTAAGAGGTATGAGCCCAATGCTTCTAGCCCCGAGGCTTTTTTGAAAATCCTTTTTTTTTTTCTTGAGATTTGAAGATTTGTTCATTATCAAAAAGTGAAGAAGATGAAGATGGAGTAAAAGTAATGAAGATTTATTCATGATGATTTTTTTTTTTTTTTTTGAAAAACCTATCCTTTGAATGAGAACAACTTTGGCTGGAAGGTGATGTGGATTGCTGGATAAGTCCTTGCTTAATTCCTGCAAAAAGATAATTTCAATTAGCAATGGATTTATTCATTGAAATGAATTGGAAGTACTTACCCAATGCCCCTAGTTTTGGGCATATTCCATGCTTAGATTGAAGCTGAATTCATTTGATGTTGTGACCATTGGGGAACATGAAAGAAGATCATGGTCCGTCATCCTTGGTTCCTGCAAACAGGATTTCTTTCTCTAGCTTGTTAGAAACCAATTATCGTTAAAACATTTTTTGCCAATGTCCTTAGTGTGGACATGCTTGCAAACAAATGGATTAATGCCTCAAATGAAAACATACTTCCATGCAAGAAGAACATATTTACATACAATATAAATAGGCCAATGCTCCAAGTTTAAACACACTTAATGCAAACAAATGGGCTTAACCTAACATGCACCCAAACAATTTTGACACATTGTTTTGACTTTGATCTCCAAGGTTGTTTGGGTGATTGGGACCGGGCCTCTGCAAGGCTGCCTACGTACCTCTCTCATAGAGGATCAGGTCAAGACATAGTTCAAAAAGATTGGATTTTGAAAAAGAATAATTTTTTTTTTTTCGTGGAAATGAGACTTCTCTTTCTTTCTTCTTCTTTTTTTATTTTTTTATTTTTTTTTTTTTTATGAACAAGAGGTGATCCTTTGAACAACCATTTTGGCAAATCAAAGTGTTTAAGAATCAAACAAATCTCTTTGATTAGGAAGAATCAAAATCATTAAACTCATGTAATCAAATTTTCTCCATCCTTTTGAACATCGTCAGATTAAATCTTCAAAGGCAATCAAGAAATGAAATGTGATAATATTTATGAATCACATTGTTGGGTGCAAACAAGGAGAGTACTCCAGGTTTGGAAGTTCTTTTGAATCATTTTAAGGATTTGAGAAATTTTGTCCTCGGACATATTATCCTGTGGGGTTTGACAATTTTAAGCATTTTTCCTTTTTAATTCAAGAGAAAAATATTATTAGAGTTTAAGATGCGCCTACAATTAGTAAGACTTTAAGGAGGTCTTATTCATGGGTTGTAATGTAGGCTGGATTTAGGTTATGAAATGAATGATATAAAAAGGCTCAAAATTTCGTATGATGTTTCCCCAAGTATGCATTACTCAAAAATCAAGTAGTAAAGGAGTTTTCTCATTTCTTCATTGTCATCTTCTCACTAGTCTTCATTTGTCACTTGTATCAACATTTATGCTCATTCATCTTGAATCATACCTCTAGACTTTCATCTTGTAAAATTCTTCTCTTTTTAGGTTGCATCCTCAAATTTCAAACTTGGTATGATTTTTCAATTTTTTTTTTTTTTTCTTCTTCTTCTTTTCTTTGGCCCTAACTTTTGCCTAGACCGCCCTTTTGGGTTTTCAGCCTAACGAGCTTCTTTTCTTTTTTCTTTTTTTCTTTTTTTTGCCCTAACTTTTGCCTAGACTACCCTTTTGGGTCTTTAGCCTAGCGGGCTTCTTTTTTTCTTTTTTTTTTTCTTTTTTTCATCTCTTGATTGAATGAACTTTTTGGGAATCTTTTGCCTCCCTTGTTTTTCTCAGCTTAAGTCATGTTGATGCACTCTCTATACATCTCTCTTGATTGAATGAACTTTTTGGGGATCTTTTTTTGATGAACTCTCTTTTAGATAAATCTTGTATTCCTCTTGGCACGATGAATTTTAGGCTCTTCAACTTTACGGACACTTTTTTCACATTGATGGAATTTCATTTCTCTTTCCTTGATTGTGTGAAACCTCATTTTTCTTTGATGATCTCTTGTCTTTAGCCTAATGAATTCTCCACTTGTCTTTCATGTCTTCTAGGAGAGATTTATCAATTAGCTTCAATGCTACAAGGTTGACTCCTCCTCAACAAGGGATTAAAGCATGCATACTTTGGTTTTTCCCACCCTAAGTTTAGATTTTAGTAGGTTCATGCGAAAAAGAGGCTAAGTGTTTAAAGGCTCAAATGGGCTAGCAATGGATAAGGATCGTTCTAGGTATTAGGGAATAATCTTGTTTAACCAAAGATGGCCTCCTATCCCTAGTAATGCTTGCTTGTAGCCACAAAGACTTAAGCTCTTTTAATAAATTCATCTTAAAAGAAAAGGTATGAATGCTCTAATGTTGTGAAATAAAAGTTCTTTGAAAATTGGATCGAGTGCATGGATTCTTGGGATTTTCTGATGGAGGGATTCTTTTTTATTGCCTTTTAAGACCATTTCTTCTTATATTCTAAGTCAAGTAGCAAAAGTCTTTACATGGATCAAATGAATTAATCATTCCTTAATACAAATTGATTGATCAAGCCTTTAAACATTAAGATTTAGAAAAATTTTTATCTAAGGGATCCTCATGTACCATTTTGAAAAGGAGATTTCTTTTCTTTTTCTTTTTTATTTTTTTTATCTTTTTTTTATCTTGAAAGAAAAAAAATTAGGTCTTTTTGAAAAAGTCACTAGGAAATTCAATGGCCCTAGTTCAAAGATTTTTTTTTTTTTTTTTAAATGACTCAACGGCCCAATGCCCTTAGTCCAAACACTTTTCTCATTTGGAATTTTTTCTTTTTCTTCTTTTTTTTTTTTTTTTTTTTGGGAAAGATTTGGGAATCTTGATATTTTATTTTTTTTGGAATTTTTTAAAATATATACATGAACAAAGTACATCAAATGCTACATGGATTTTTAAAATTCAAAGAAACATAGAAACATGGAATAAACAAACAAACTTTGAGCTTCACCATGATGTTGCAAAACAAATGTGGAGTGAAGCAAAGTTGGGCCATTTGCTTCTTCTTGAACCTTGATTATGATGAAATGGCTTGGGCTTGCACTTGGAAGGCTTGAACCTTAATTACGATCTTTTGGAATTTGCTTGAAACGGCTTGGGCTTACACTTGGAAGGCTTGAACCTTGATTATGATCTTTTGGTATTTGCTTGAAATGGCTTGGGCTTACACTTGGAAGGCATGCATCTTGTGAGCTTTTGGCCTTTGATGTTGATCATGTGTATACACCTTCGATGGGCTTCAAGTGTTGGGCTTAGACTCATTTAAGAAACAAATTGGGCTTCCATTTCAAGTAGAGTTCAATCATAGGCTTTTGGATTTGAGTTCATTTACAACTTACAAGGTTCAAACAATTATGATGGGCTCAAGCGTTGGACTTGGGCTCATCATGGTTCAAACAACGGCCAAACACATGCATAATGCAATGCAATTTACATGGACCGACCTAAAGGCAGGTTCTATAGGTCATTACAACATGGGTAGAAGGTAGGTTAAAGGTCCCCACAAGCTAGGACGTCGTACCTCCCAACTTGTGACACCAATAGTGCCGCGTTGGTCCGAACGGTACGATTTATCCTTATGAACCACCATGGCATAACCATGATGATCCTTGTCGCGGTGGGTAGTAGGTTCACTGTTGGGTATGTGAGTCTCAGGAAGACCACAATCCACAGCTAATACTACCGAGCTTCCGAGCTAGTACACAAATAAAATAAATTTCATTCAAGCAAATGATGCATGACATGCAAATAATGACATATTAGACATATTATATACAAAAAAGCAATAAAAAAACAATGACATGGTTGGCCACCATAATCTAATTGAAGCTTAACCCTCAATATCTCCAGTGGAGTCGCCACTATGAGAGACCGCGCCCCTAGCCCCCATTTTTATAGGATGTTGGACTAAACCCACATGAATGGGTGGAGCCATGTTATTGCCTCTCAAAATGAAGGTTCAACTAGTTATATTTTTCCCTTTAGATTAAGGGTTTTACAATGGAGCCACCACTTATTTAATTCTTGGGATAAATAAGAAAACCAAAATTGAAAAAGTCCTCATTTTATTAATTTTCAATTAAATCTTCATTGATCATAGGAAAATTACATGGCTTTAGTCTTAGATACAATCTAAGATAAAGTACATAGCTTTGTTGTTTGTAGTTACAATCTAAAAATTGAAAATTACAAGGATAAACATTGGCCTATCAACCCTTGATCTAAATTCGAAGGCTATGTTACAAGGTGGAAAGGTGTTAGGCACTCACCTTGCCCGGTGAAACCGGTCTTCTAAATTATGGTGGCTAACATTCATATCACATCATCCAATGCGTTATCAATCAAATTGCATGTTGAATTTAATGTGTGTACATGTGATAAACCCTAATTCAATTTATTAAATATTTTATTTGGATTGAAAAATAAATTCTAGTGAATGTATATGGATGGTGATATCCTAGATTCAAGGATTTGAAAAAAAATTATTAAACAAACATGTTTTTCATATTTTTTAATGTGGATTTAAGATTAAAACTAGTGTAATGCATGAATATGTGATGAACAACCAAGAACATATGAAAAACATATAAGAATAATTAAGAGCATTCAAACATATTCAAGGGAATTTAAAAGATTACTATCATGCTTTAATCTTAAACGTTCATCATGGCAACATACAAAAACAATTAGGGAAAAAGATTATACCTTCATGCAAGATCCATATGGTGGAGGAGGAGACTCTCGATGGAGGTCTTAAGGGTGAAGGAAAAGAAGAACTAGGAGAGGGAGAGTAAGTCTCACTCAATACCTTAAGTCTCAGGAAGACCAAGATATGACAAGACTACTCAACTTCACTAGAACTCAAGAGATGAGAAGAGAGGGGGTTTTCTATGTTTTTGTGTCTTTTGGAATAGAGGAGAGGGGGGGTTTATATAGTAGTGGTTGAGGAAATATGAACGGAAGGCCATTTAATGAGAATTGACAAAAAATCATGAACCTAGACCTCATTTTAGCCTTTGGGGAAATCTGGTGCATTAAATGGTAAGATTGGTGGGAGTGAGGAGTAAGCCAAAATTCAGTTTTCCCGTAGCTGTTGTAACAGACTGTAAAGCCAACTTCAAAAACTCATATCTAACTCAATTCTGATCGTAATTGTCTCTTTCTTGTGCTCAAATTGAAGCCCCGGATGTCTAGTTTCTAGGAAAATTAACCTCATTCACAGATTAAAAATATTCTGAGAGATATTGATGAAATGATGAGTAGAGGTCATTTGTTAGAAAATGGTTTCAGCACAATTAACATTAATAGGTCCTAAATTAACTTCCAATTAATATTAAATGGCTCCAATCACTCCCATTTCAGACTTAATTGGTTCCAAATTTACTCTAATTAAAAGATAATTGCACAAATTATTCATTGAATAATTAATGTTTAACTATCTAATTAATTAGGTGTGTGCAACCTTACCATAAAATATAGTCCTAACCAGTCAAATTATGACACATCAATGATCTCAAATTGATTATAATTATAACCAATTGGAATCAATTATTCATAATCACATATAGTCGAACTCAATTTGTGATAGTGCATCTCGGCCATTAAAACTTGATTTGATGATAACTTTCAATCTGATAGTCCGATTAGGGTTTATAACCAATCGATTTGATCGTTACAACATCAAGATCATTTTGGTGAAGTGAGATTAAGGATCTAGTGACCAGAATTAAGATGCATATTTCCAAGGAAAAATTACCTTTTTACCCTCCATGTGAGGTTAAATATGGGTTGCAAAATGGGGTGTCAACAAAATAAAAGCTTAAAGAGTAGGGAAGAGAGATGCAAAATCAAGATAACACCAAAACGTGTTATAGAAGAGAAAACCGAAGAACTCGGCGAAAAACCTCTCCGCGACCCTCCAAGTCGAATAACAAAAGACCCTCCAAGCCTAGTCTATCCCATGTACTTGAGTCCTCCAAACTCCTGCTACCAACGGACTTCTCGGAATCTTGTCTTCTCTAACTTTCCAGATCCCACAATTCAGCCCAATTGCATCCGCCAATGAATGACTCCTTCCAATGCTTCCTAGTTGATCAAAATCTCACTTAACACTCAAAATGGGTGTCGTAAGTATTTGGGCTAGCAACCTCTTAAAAATCTAGAGATTGAGAGGTAAGAGTTGAGTAAAAGCACAAGGAAATGTGTAGATGATTGTGAGTATAACAATCTCTAACTCTCAAGTATATTTCTAGGGTTTTCTCTCTAAAAAACACTCCTTACAATTTGTAAGTAATTAGGATATATATAGTGTGGGTAAAGACTTGGTAAAGCAAAACACAACTTCTTGCCAAACAGAAACTTTCACGGGTCCTTCGCGGGTTGGCCCTTCTCCAAAACAGTCGCGAAATTGATAGCCTAGCACGACTCTTTATCTTCTAGTCATGTACTCCACACGTGGCTTTTTCGCAAGTTGCTTCTCGCGAGCTACTCGCGAGCCAGTCGCGAAATTACAACCAAATTTGGCACGAAATTAAAGCCCACACAGTATAGTTAGGAATCACAAGTTTACAAAATACAATCAAATTTGACGTTGAATTAATGCCAACAAAACATTATTGAAAATTACAACATTCCAGATTTTAACAACATATGATTTATAAACTGTATATTAAACCCAAAATCCGTAACAAAGTAACCCTTGTTAATTATACAGAACTTGCAAACATGGTTTTATTTAGATACACATGTGCATAATTAAGTCACTAATATTAACCACTCCCAATCTATTTTGCTATGGCAATTAACATTTCCACTGATCTTTATCAATGGTTTCATATTACATGACTATTTGATCACCAAACTATTTCAGGTACAACCAGCAGGACGAAACCCGACTCTCCCTCCTGCAACATCGTACACCACCTCCAACCTTCTCTGCTGCACATTCCCAAAAATCCCAACAGAATCATTATCACTGTTTCCAGCAAAAGCCAAACAAACCTGCGAGATTTTTTGAGCGAGAATTATCCCCGACACATCCAAATCCACCTTCACATTACCACTAAACAAAAAGCTTATCTTTGGAATCGAAACTGTCTTGTATTTGCTAAGATCATAACATGTATCAAGCAACGATAACCCACTTGTCAAAGGGTAACTCTTCATTTTATCCTTAAACGCCGCCTTCAAGGCGCTATAAGCATCCGGCGGCAAACGTGTTATGACAGTCCCAGAATCGATAACGGTGCCTGCATTCGAAAAAACTGAGGTTGCAATCGATAACTTCTCGCCACCTACAGTGATCCCGAGTGTGTTGAGGCCGTAAAATGAGGTATTTTCAGTGAGTTTCGACAAGGGAGTGAATTTAATGGCACTTGAAGAACTAGCAGTTTTTCCAAACGTGAGGTGACCAGTAGCGCTAGAAGTTGAAGGAAGGCAATAAGAGAAGACACGGTTGTACTTTGTTGCGGTTTGTTGGATTAAGGAAAGTGGGTCGCGACCGAGACCAAGTAATCCTGCTGCACCACCGAAGAGACCTTGGTTGTTTTCGCCACAGCCGAATAAGAAATTTTTGAACACGTCTGATGATGTTAAGGTTAGCTTCTCTTTGCCGAAAAATCCCACAGAAAATGATTTATCGCCGTATTGTATGCTGTATACACATGTCGAGGAACTGCAACCTGGCGAGTATCCTGCATTATCACAAATTTTTTAATGATAATTATTGTTCTAGTATTACTATTTTTGTGTGTGTTTAATAAATATTACTGTTTATTCAAAAAAAAAATTATTTTCCTTTTACATTCGTTAACATACACTTTCTTTTTTTTTTTTAATTATTCTATTTATATGGATCACAGATATAAAAAGTAGTATTAATTTATTATAGGACTTTCATTAACAAAAATACTTTCCAAATTTACACTTTTCAGTTTTCACTCTTGTTAGCTTTTGACCAAAAAGAAAAAAAGAAAACTAGTAGCCTGTTCTATGTTTAAGAAATTATTATACTTTATTTCTTAGAATAATATTTTAAAAGAAAATTTTGAAATATTTTGAATTATTAATTAATTAATATGCAACATACTTTTCAAGTTTTCAAAATTTTAATTGTTAACTAGCTTCACACACTCACGCATGTGCTCAAAAGCTTTTTTATTTTTTTGATAAAGATTAATAATTTGATAGGAAGATAAACGTGAGGATGATTTTTTATATTTTGTTTAACTTGTTTTTTTATTTTATAAAAAATAAAACAGTAAACGTATAGTTGCTTTGAAAAAATGAATTAGCAGGAGAGCGATCCTATTTTGTAAGAAATGTTTTAAGAGAGAATTAAACATATATTTTTACAGTGTTATCCTTAAGTTTTGCCCCTACTTAAACGTAGACTGTAGGGGTATTTTAGAACCAACAAAATGTTCAGTCCAAACAAGAAAAACCCCTTAAATAATAGTATACATAATATAAATATTAAATAACAAAATATTTCTTAGAAAATAATAGATAGTCTATATGACTATGTTTAGATAAGATACCAATTAATTTTTTGTGTAGCATCAGATCAAATCCTAGATTTCTTATTCTACTATAATTGTTGCTATGTCTATGGTTACCTACATTTAAAGGTCTCAAAATTATAATCTCAAAAAAAAAAAAAAAGGTCTCAAAATTATCAAATACCCGTGGCAGAAGAGAGTTGAGAGCACACAGATGAACTACACGAAATATTTGAATAAGTCGATGATTTAGATGGATCAAAGGTTGGTTCCTTTTGTTGGTAGCAAGATTTTAAGCAAGGTCGGCATTGAGTCCAAGTAATGTCGCTACCAGTATCAAATATGAGTGTTAAGTCTCTTTTTGGAGTGCCAAGGCCAATGGTCACAACGTAGTTGCTCGAGCCAATGGTGCTACCAGACTTGGCTGGGATGGTAGTGGCCTTTGATCCACGTAAACCATTAAGACCCAGCTTTTTTGAGAGCCTGGCGTGAATCGAGTTGACCCTGGATTGGTCTTGTTCAAGGATTTCAGTCATAGTAGGTGCTTTAACTTTGTCTTGGTTGAGTTGAGAGCATGGGCCATGTTTGTCTACCACTGTTAAGGATGCCTTTTTATTAGAACCTGCATTTTAATTTGACATCAATTAGAATTTGTTTTGACATATAAACAAATTCATACAACTGTCGATTATTGTATGTTTTCACCAAACACAACTAAAATAAAATTGTTTATTCAGGAAAAGGTAACAATAAGTGGTTAACCAAAAGAATACATGTCAAATATCAATGAAATGGATTGACCAATTCACACGCTTATAGGATTTTTTTTTTTTTTTTTTTTTTGGGTTATGAAGAAAAAGATAATAGGACGATTATTCAAGAACCCGTGACAGCCAAAAAAAAATCCTAATTTGACAAAAATTTTTAGGGCCTATTATTTGTCAACACAAATTTTACTCGCTTTTGTCCTTCCTCCGAACCTCATCTAGAAAAAATGAAATCTGAATAGGGCAGGCATAGTTAGGTTCATTTCCATAGTGATTAGATGGGTCATCAAAGGATTCTTGCTAGCCATCAGGTCATTAGTTCCAAAAGTGAAATCTTTGAGGTGTAGAAAAGAATTCTTATCTTATGATTACATCATTTATCATAATATTTGTCACAATTTAATAAAATTGTCAACTATGAGAGATGGATAATTACTTTTATAAAAACCAATCGTTTTTCATTAAAAAAAAAAACTTTTGTTTTTTCAATTATTATTTGGAAAGGGAGATGGAGGGGTAAAAAGAAAAGGAAGAGAGTGACAGGTCGAACCTATGGGAGATAGGGGAGATGTTAAGGGCTAGTGGGCTAGATGCCCATTGACTCAACAACGCGTATATCTATTAACTTCCCATGACAACTCTCCTTGAGTGATATGCTTGACATAATCGGACCCATAGAAGTGAATGTGAAATAACGAGTGTGAGAAGTTGAACGTAAGAGTATAGAAGCCCCGAATTAGGTTTGGTCGAGTGCTTAACATTGAACCTATTGAAATTTTGACTATTATCAACCCTTGCCCCCTATTGCAATAGTCACATCCGCTTTGTAGGACCACCTACCAATCATAGCCTTTTATGACACACCAGAAAATGCCATCTCAAAGCCGTCAAGTGATTATTAAATCATTAACTAGCTGTGGCAAAAATATTTTGCTCTTTCCCAATTGCCCCATGAGAAGGATACCCCAGCACCTCTTGTAGTGTTTGACTACTGAGCTTCTACTCTCACCAGCCCTCTTCTCCTATATTTACCTTTAAAAAATATAAATAACAATCCCAAAACTTTATGGAAATAAATGTCAATCCTATTTACTAAATAACGTCCTCTAACATTTTGTGAAAGAAAAAAGTTTTACTATTAGTATTGCTCATTGGCAATTTGTTTCTAAACCTACCCACACTTCTTTTGCTCGAGTAGGTTTCTCCAACTTACAAGAATATAATAAATTATAAATTATAAGACATTAAGGGTGTGGTTGAATACCGCTTATTGCTGAAAACTAAAAACACTGTAGTAAAATAATTTTTAAATATATGAATAGTATCGTGGGACCCATTTTTAATGAAAGTTTTAGTAAAAAAGAGGTTTGTAGGTCCTGTGAACAATGCACGAGACCCACTGTTTAAGCACCTAACGCCCAAACGCAGACGCCAGACACTATCCAAACGTTATCCTAAGACTGAAAAAATAATAAATTATAAGAGTTGGAATGACTATTATAATAGTAGCATTACGAGAATCTAGAGAGAGAGAGAGAGAGAGAGAGAGAGAGGTGTGAAAGTTGTATGAGAAACCTTTGGTAGAAGGGCTGCAAGTAGTTGACGGTATTAGAGAGCTGACATTAAGGGTATGCATATGAGCAACATGTTCGCTTTCCAACTCTCTTGGTTGAAGGGCAAATCCCAGGTTGTCCAGAGTGCAAAGAAAAACAAGAACGCTAAAGAAGAGAAACCTAAGGAAGGAAGTGGTGGGAGTGGCCATTGTTTATATCCTTAGCTACTACGTTGTTATCATACTAATATGTGTGCTCTTACTTAATATTTATAGGCTTATTGGTGATAGATGCAAATCAAAATCATGCAATAGGTCACCAATTTTTCCGAGTCACCCACTTCAACATATACAAGCGTATTAACTTTACTTGAGGACTTCTTTTTTCTTTTTTTCATAAACGGGATTAATGGATTATTATTAACAGCAAATCTAGAAGTCCACAAGAAAAAATCAAACAAACCGTGAGCTACACGAACACAAACAGCAAGTAATTTTTTTATTTATGCTATATGGCTACTTTATGCAATTGTACTTGCAACGATAAATGGGGAGATAAGGGCCTCCAAGCTTTAAAATTATTGCTCATTTAATTTCTTGTTAAAATTTATGTAATTTTATTAAAATGTGTAATTAATACCTAATAAATGTCATTCTAAGTACTTTTTAACCCTTTTTTTTAACTGCACCACATGAACATCATTTAAAAAAAAAGCACTCATTATCGGTAGTGCTAAAAAACCATATTACTATTTTTAGCCCCACCTATTACAAAATTGGGGCTACATTGGTAGAGCCAAAGTCAAAAATTTTGACTTCTTAGCTACAGTGCATAGCCAAAGATGGTTGTGCACGGTAGAATAAAGATAAAAAAATAATAATAATATTTTATGTTGTGTTCACACTAATTAGAATATTTTAATATTTTCTTTTCTTTTTTCTCTTTCCTTGTTTCCCATTTCTACTCATTGCTCCTCTCTCCTCACTCTCCACAGCCATTTGCGCTTCATCTTTTCCATCAGACCTCGTCGATCTTGCCAATCTCACCTACCCAACCGTCGTTCTCGCAAAGGTGAGAGCCAATGAAACCACCAGCTCCGATCATGCGTATCGTAAGAGGCTTGATTGGTTTCCTATCCAGATCTACCCTCACCACCATTTTTCTCTTTGTTTGAAGCTTTTCTTGTTGTTGGTTTCTTTGTTTTTTGAGCACTGAGTGATACAAGTTCCATGATTGGATCAAAGCTCAATTCTGTGAGACAACAACACGTAAAGGAAAAGCAAGTTCCATGGTGAATTAGTCATCCTCTGAAGTCGATCACAAGAACAAAGGTGGTCGATCCAAAGCCAGCTCTTTGCCTAGTGGCTCCATCATGTTGAGAAGAGTGAAAAGCAAAAAGACCAAAAAGTCTTAGGCTCAGGTTCTAGTGGTTTTTTTTAATGTTGCTGTGGGTTTCATTTTTGTGGTTGTGGGCTGATTTTCTTGGGTAGTTATGGGCTAATTTTGGTGGTTGTGGTGGCTATGTGAAGTGATGGTTGACCGATCGTGGTGGGCTGTATGTTTTGTATTTGTTTATGTACGGACCATAACCTAAAGCCGGCCCAACACCCCAGCCTACTATCTCACACTAGCCTAGCCCATCTCAGCAATAAGCTGAACATTGCCAAGATCACAAGCCGGACACCCGTCTAGTCGTGGATGAAAGGTAGTGCCTTGGGGGAGTCCACCCACCAAGCACACCTTCGCGTCTAGTGTAAGTTCCAAGAAGGTCATCTCAAAAGCAAGCAATGTGTCCCTCAGGACAAGAATATGGGGGTGGGAGGGGCCCACCTACTTGGGAAAGACAACCCTTCATCATGCTGAACCCACTAATAGGAGATTATAAAAGGAGAAATGGGGAGGTTAGAGAGGGGGTTGGAAAAATTGGAAAGAAGAGAGAGAAAGGGAGAGTGAGGCACGAGTGTGGAAAAGAAAGATTCTTTTGGGGAGGGCGGTGAGGGGCTCTGTTCGAGTACCAGATAGAGGGCTCAGTAAGTCAGCCCATGTCTCAGCTGGGCCAAAGCCATGAGAGTTTGAGGCCCAATAAATATTCACTTCCATCAAAAACCCGTAACATCATCTCTTGGACCTCCCACTATAGGATAAGTCCAACCAAGAACATAAATAAATTGGAAGTCTGAGCCCAAAGTTTCAATCCTATTAGACTCAGCCTCCACAATTAGCGTCATTGGTGGGAAATCCTACTTCGCTGAAGGTTTAGAGGTGACAAAGGGGATTTGTCAGAGGAAGAATCCACATGCAAAAGAGGAATCGGTGGGGTCTAGGGGAAACCGGTCAAGGGGATCGTCCCGGGCTTAGAGGCTGATAGAGCAAGAGCGTAGGAGAGAGCATCACAATCAGGAAGGGCACGAGACTCGGGTGGATTCACATATAGCCTTGTTAAGAGGAGAACGAACCGTGTCATATGAGCCAAAGGCGTTGGATTACAGTGACCGAGAACGCGAGATGGAGAGCTTGCGAAGAAAAATCAAAGAGTTAGAGCTCGAAATGAGGGGTAAAAGCCGAAGAAGGAACCCCCAGGAGTCCTTCCATAGGCAAAACTCCACAAGTGGGCACACCAAGGGATCGTCACACCAGGGACATTATCAGCTGTTGAGGGATAGATTGAACGAATCTAAAGGCCACGATTCGCTGTCACCAAGGAGAGAAAGACACAGACACCTTAGCGCTACCTTAGATGCCATGAGCCGAGCATTCATAACGTGTTGTTCATCTGTTATTATGGTAAGACCAATCCGGTTGAGCATGTTAGCCACTTCACTCAACTCATGGCCCTCTATTCTCGAAACGATGGACTTTTGTGTAAAGTGTTCCCTTCCATCCTCGAGCCTACAATGATAAGATGGTTCAATGTCTTGAGGAATGGTTCCATCCATAACTTCATGTAATTAGTCCAAGCATTCAAAGCACGCTTCGTAAAGTGTAACCGAGTCCCACAGCCCATTAATGCCCTACTGTCTATGAAAATGGGAAATGGGGAGACTCTCTGATCATACGCAAACGAGATTGAAGAAGGTAATGAGCAAGTGGCAGTGACCACTTTCATATTGGGGCTCCCCCAGGACTCTGAGCTGAGAGACTCCTTAACTATGAGGCCTCCGGAGAGTATGCACCAGTTAATGAGGCAGATTGAAGAGCATAAGAGGCTAGAAGAGAACCGATTACAGAGGAAGGGGAAAGGGAAGGGGAAGGCCCCTATTGCTTTCAATATCAAAAGGAGCATTGATCTGGGGGTTTCCAACCAAGGCCTAGGAAAGATGCAAGGGGAAAAAACCCCGATGGTAGAGCTAAGGGTATAAATGTAGCATTCAAAGAATCAGTACATAAGATCTTGGAGAGAACAAAGCACGAATCTTATTTTCAATGGCCGAACAAGATGGGCAGGGATCCAGCCAGAAGAAACCAGAGCTTGTATTACACGTATCACCGAGAAAGTGGCACACCACCGAACAGTACACAAAGACCACTTGGAGCAACTTGTCAGAGTTGGGCATCTGAAGGAGTATACGGTCGGTCAGGGAGAAGATACAATAGGACGGACTTCCAGAAGCCAAAGGGGTGCCCTGCCTCCCCACCCCCCCTCAAGTTCATCAAGGTTATCCACGTGGCATCCATTAGGTTAGCACCAGTCGTTGAAGGGGGATTCTGAGCATCACCCCTCAACAAGAACCAGAGACCTTGGATTTTCCTGAGAAGAGGCCTAAGTCAGCCAAAGAGAAAATAGTCTCTAACAATGTCGACCTAGAAGGGACCATCTAGCCGCACGATGATGCATTACTTGTGACCGTCAGGATTGGGGGTTTCCTCGTGAAAAGGGTAATGATTGATTAGGGGAGTGGGGTTGACACAATGTACTCAGATCTATACAAGGGATTGTGTTTAAAAGCAGAGAACCTCACAAAGTATGACACTCCACTTGTGGGGTTTGACAGAAAGACGGTAATGCCAAATAGGCAGATTACGCTCTCGATGGTAACTGAGGGAAAAGAGTTGATGGTGAACATTATAGTGGTAAACGCATTCTCACCGTACACAGCAATTTTGGCTAGACCGTGGATCCATGCAATGTGTGTTGTACAGTCCACGCTGCACGCGAAGGTAAAATTCCCCACTGAGCAAGGTATTGTGGTAGTGAAGGGGGACCAAAAAGCAGCCCAGCAATGCTTGGTGGCTACTATCAATCATAAGATCAATACAAAAGGAACAAGTAGAGTTGGGCTCGTTATAACAATTACAGTGCCCCGAGGAATCTAATGAGGCTAACAGTGCCAAGGAGCTAGTCGAGGCCAAAACTTTTCCCTATAAGGATAGGTACTTCTAGATAGGTAAGAGCCTCCCGACTAAAGATCAAGTGAAGATGCTATTATCTTAGCCCGTATGAAGTACACGGGGTAGATCCAAAGTTCATAGTGCACAAGCTAAACATGAGTCCCCTATTTCCTTCCAAAAGGCGAAAGCCGAAGCGATCCGCCAAGCACCACACGGAAGCCATGAAAGAGGAAGTGAAAAAGTTGAAGTGGGCAGTGTAGACACCACATTTTGTACCCCTTACGACTCGGGCCCCCGTTCCCCAATGATGCTCTAACTCTAAGGCTTAAGGCCAGTTTAGAGCCCAATCAGATATCAAATTGACTTAAGGAGTGTTAAAATGGAAAATATAACATTTTAAATGAGCAAAAATCTAGTTTTGAAAATAAAATGACCAAAGTGGCCCTTGGCCTGTGTACGTGGACCGTGGCTTGCGTACACGAGCCAAAGCATGCGTACACAAGCACGTTCTTGCGTACGTAGCTAAGGTTTCAAAAGTATAAGAAAGGTAAGTTTTCTGCAATAATGGTTGAGGTTTGGAATGAATCCCACATCATCTGGAAGCCGTTCCAAACCCCATTTTTTCAACTATAAAAATCCTTACATGGTACATTTTCAAAACACACAAAAATCCCATGAGAAAAATCTAAGATTCACTAGAAAATAGTGAATCAAAAGGAATTTTTTCACAAAACACCCTTAAGTCAATTTTATTTGATTGGGACCTTTTTCAGCCCCAATCATTTTACTTTAACGTTGCTAATTACTTTCTTATTGGTTTGTGAATAGACTTGACTGATGGGAATGGTCAAAATCAATCTTGGAAAGCTTTTGTTTAAGGTATTGAGTTTAACCCTTTCTCTTTTTTTCTGCTTTTCTTTCTGCGTTTTAAATTTTGTTTCTTGCGTGGTTTATGTGGGTGTATATCTGCTTAAGTTAGTTTTTTAGTTCTTTTCATGTTTTGTGCACGTTAGGTTGTTAGATTTTTCATTTTAAAGTTCTGCTCTGTTTTTGCGTTTTTAGGTTTTCTAGGCAAGGACTTGCGTATGCATAATCTTGCCTGCAAGCCTAATTATGCGCACGCAAGCCTGTCTAGCGTGCGTGATGCCGTTACCCAAAAACCATAAATTTTTGTTTATTTGTTTTGCTTCTGCTTTAACATGTTTGTTTGTTTAGTCTCTTTTCCATGCTTTTATGCTTTCAATGCCCATGTTTCACACATTTAATTGCTTGGTTTGCTATCACATATTAGAGTTAGGGTTGTTTAGTGTTTTCCTTGTTTTGATAACATGAACATGCATTCACATGCTCATGCATAAATGCCATAGGTGCTGAGTTGCTGCAAGGTAAGTAAAAGGTATGTCATGTATTGGAAATGTTCATGCATTTGTGATATGATCTTGTTTTGGTGTTAGAGATGAATGTGAATGCTTGGATGAATCACATGTTACTTGGATCTTTCCTTATGCTTATGCTTCTGCCTTTATTTGATTATAAATGTTGCTACCTTGAATATGCTTTGATGCCATGTTAGATGAATGCTAGGGTTGTATATGTGTGGTCGGTTTCTTATGCTTTATGGATGGATATGTATGTGTTTTGAGATGATAATGCCATGTTGTATGCTAGATGCATGTTAGTGTTAGTGTGTGTGTGTGTGTGTGTGTGTGTGTGTGTGTGTGTGTGTGTGAGTCTAGGACATAAGTGTTAAGCTACTTTTTAATAAGATTAAGACACAAGACACAATGATAGGAGGCCAACCTTAGGGTTGGACGATCTTGGGTGCCTAACACCTTTCCAAGAGCGTACCTAAACTCCAAACCGATACTCTGGTAGTAAGATCAAAAGGTTCTTCCTCGAAGGGATGCTATATATGTTATTCCCAGACCAAAGTAAAAACTAGGTGGCGACTCCAAAAACGACCCCTTGTGTCCACAGGCAGGGACTATTAAAGAAGTGTTCTCCCAGATTGGTTAGCTAACACCATGGTGGTGAAGAAAAAGAACGGGAAATTGAGGGTTTGCGTTGACTTTACCGACTTTAACCAAACATGTCCCAAGGACCCATTTCCCATCTTGAAGATAAACCAACTGGTGGATACCACTTATGGTCACCCGAAGATGAGCTTTTTAGACGCTTTCCAAGGATATCACCAAATAGCCCTGGCCCCGAAAGACCAAGATAAAACATCTTTCATCTCCCCCGAAGGCAACTACCATTACACGATTATGCCCTTTGGTTTAAAGAACGCTGGGGCGATTTATCATCAATAGATAAATCACTGTTTATCCTAGCAGTGATTAGTTGGTCCTGATAAGTCGCCCCAGCGTTCTTTAAACTAAAGGGCATAACCGTGTAATGGTAGTTGCCTTCGGGGGAGATGAAAGATGTTTTATCTTGGTCCTTCGGGGCCAGGGCTATTTGGTGATATTCTTGGAAAGCGTCTAAAAAGCTGATTCTCGGGTGACTGTAAGTGGCATCCACCAGTTGGTCAATCTTCAGGACAGGAAACGAGTCCTAAGACATGCTTGGTCAAAGTCGGTAAAGTCAACGCAAACCTTCAATTTCCCGTTCTTTTTCTTCACCACCATGATGTTAGCTAACCAATCTATGAGAACACTTCTTTTATGGCCCCTACCCGCTTCAACTTTTCCACTTCCTCTTTCACAACTTACACGTGGTGCTTGGCGGATCGCCTCGGCTTTTGCCTTTTGGGAGGAAATAGGGGATCCATGTTCAGCTTGTGCACTATGAACTCTAGATCTACCCCGAGCACTTCATACGGGCTCCAAGAAAAAACATCCAAATTTTGAGCCAAAGATAACAACATCTTCACTCGATCTTCTGTCGAGAGGTAATTGCTATAACGAGCACTGCTGGGCTCGTTATAACGAGCCTATCTCTACTTGTTCCTTTTGTTTGATCTCATGATTGATAGCAGCCCCCAAGCACTGTCGAGTTACTTTTTGGTCCCCTTTCACTACCACAATACCTTGCTCAGTGGGGAATTTTACCTTCACATGCAGCATGGACGGTACAACACCCATAGTGTGGATCCATGGTCTTGCCAAAATCGCCATGTATGGTGAGAACACGTTTACCACTATAAAGTTCACCATCACCTTTTTTCCCTCAGTTACCACCAGGAGCGTAATCTGCCCATCTGGCATTACCATCTTTCCCTCAAACCCCACAAGTGAAGTGTCGTACTTCATGAGGTTCTCTGCTTTTATGCCCAAGCCCTTATATAGATCTGGGTACATTATCTTAGCCCCGCTCCCCTGATCAATCATTACCCTTTTCACGAGAAAACCCACAATCTTGAGGGTCACAAGCAATGCGTTATCGTGTGGCTGGGTGGTCCCTTCTAGGTTGACGTCATCAAAGACTATCTTCTTTTAGGCCTCTTCTCAAGACAATCCAAGGTCTCCGATTCCTATTGAGGGGTGATGCTTAAAATCCCCCCTCTGACGACTAGCGCTCATCCAATGGACACTACATGGATAACCTCAATGATCCCGAGGGGAGGGAGGCAGGGCACCCCCTTGGCTTCCTAAAGCCTGTCCTATGGTATCTCCTTTCTGATCGACCACGTACTCCCTTAGATGCCCGGCTTTGACAAGTAGCACCAAGTGGTCTTTGAAAGTCCTACACTGTTCAATGGTGTGCCCCTTGTCTCGGTGATACGTGCAATACAAGCTCTGGTTTCTTCTGGTTGTATCCCTGCCCATCTTGCTGGGCCATCGAAAATAAGATTCGTGCTTTATTCTCTCCAAGATCTTATGTACCGGTTCTTTGAATGCTACATTTACCCCCTCAGCTCTGCCATTAGGGTTTTGTCCCTATACATCTCTCTGAGGCCTTGGTTGGAAACCCCCGAATTGGTGCTCCTTTTGGTATTGAAAAGCAATAGGGGCCTTCCCCTTCCCCTGTAATCGGTTCTCTTCCAGCCTTTTATGCTCTTCAATCCATCTCATTAACTGGTGCATACTCTTCGGAAGCCTCATAGTTAAGGAGTCTCTCAACTCGAAGTCTTGGGGGAGCCCCAGTCTAAAAGTGGTCACTGCCACCTGCTCAATGCCTCCTCCAATCTCGTTATACAACTCCCAATATTGGTTTGCGTATGATTAGAGAGTCTTCCCACTTCCCATCTTCATAGACAACAGGGCATTGATGGGCTGCGGGACTCAGCTACACGTTACGAAGCGTGCTCCGAATGCTTGGACTAATTACATGAAGTTATGGATGGAACCCTTCCTCAGGCCGTTGAGCCATCTTATCGTCATAGGTCCGAGGCTGGAAGGGAACACTTTACACTAATGACCATCGTTCCAAGAATAGAGGACCATGAGTTGAGTGAAGTGGCTAACATGCTCAATCGGATCAGCCTTACCATAATAACAGATGAACGGCAGGCAAGTAAAATGCCTCGACATTTCGGTACGTTCTATTTCCTCGGAAAATGGTGACCTAGCAGTGATCGGTTGGTCCTCCAAGCAGTGACCCCATAGCTGACAGCTGCTGAAACTTTTCTTATTGGAAGCCTCACACTAATTATGGCTTATAGTATGTTTAGTTTATGATTTGTGTTTAATAAACAGATATATATTTTGTAGTTTAGTCCTTGTCTTGAAAACCAGGAATTGGTCATTTGAAAGGAATTGAAATTCATTTACCCCAATTCTTGAGATAAAAATTTCAATTCATATATTTGGAATCTAAATAGTAGCCAATAAAAGTTATATTATGCTCTTTTCTTCACTATTTCTTCAATTGAATAGCAAAATATACTAAACAACGTAAACATCCAACATTAAGCTCAAAAAAAAAAAAAAAATCTAAGGCATACAAGTATTTTGATTATTTTATAAAAATCTCAATTGATAAACTAACAATTTCATTACTTTAATTTCTTTTTAAAACAGATTGTTGTCAACATCGTATTTCGCACCACCAAATTTGATTATCGATAAAAATAAAAAATAAAAATTCCTGTGCGTACGCTTTAATTATAATCTAGTTCAATTCGTATGTTTGAAATCCCAACTTCCTTACATAAAATGAGGATCAAATCGCTTTAAATTTGATCCAATTTCCAATTCATTTATAGACAAGTGATACCCTTTTTTACTGACTACACTAAATTAACATCCATTTTCTGCATCTCCATATATCAAATACCAAAACAAGTTCCTACAAAAATATATATATATATATATATATATATATAGATATAGATATAGAGAGAGAGAGAGAGAAGAGAAACAATAACACTAGTTGACCCAAATCCATAGATTTAAACTTTATTAAATTTTGTCTCAAAAAAAAGCTTTATTACTAAAGTAAAGAATTGAACGTCACCCATACAATCAATCTATGCATATGAACTTTAGCCCAAAAGTTTGGTTTCCAAGTCCTCCACTAGAACTTAGACTGGAAAGCTCAATCTTAGATTAATGGGGGCCACCACTTCCATTGCAGAACACTGTCGGCAACTCATAGTCTACCTATTGTATAAAACATTATGTACTCGGTGACCACTCTTGCCCATCCACTAATGAAACCAAACTTCCACATCGGACCAACCTAGATCTAATCTTACCACTCTCACAGTTTCTCAAAAATTATTAAAAAAATAAAAAATAAAAAAAGCTACTCTCACCCCCTCTATATTAATCTCTTACCCCGTGCTCACAATATAGTGTCGGGCTTAAAAAGGTTACTTGGATATAGGCTAAATTTACATTATTACTAAGCAACTTACCATGTAACCCACGAAACGGCTTTTTTTTCTTTTTTCTTTTTTTTTTTACCAATGGCATCTAGTCCTAATACATTAATTAGTTTTTAGTGTAAGCGAAGATTTAACTTCATATTTCTTATTCAACTATAAAATACTTAAATTAACTCACGGCACTTAAAGCAACCACAAGTCTCAAAATGTTGGGGTCAACTATGTATCATCAATAGACAAATCAAGGCTAGCTACATGTTTTTTTTTTCCCCCCATTTTATTAATGTTATTTTAGATTTTTCTCTGTTTTTCCCCTTTTTTTTGTTCTCTTAATTTAAATCAACTCACTCCTTCTCATTGGTACATTAATTGCTCTCCTACATACATGATCAAATCATCTCAAGCAGCCCTTCCTCATCTTTCCATAAATAAGGGTCACACCTATCTTTAAGCAAATTTTCTCATTTCGAATTCTATTTTGCCTTGTATTATTTCCACTTAACCATCTTAATATTCTTATTTCAACTACACATTTTATGAACATGTTACTTCTTAATAGTCCAACATTCAATACCATAGGATATAGCTAGAACTCTTATAGCAGTCTTATAGATAACATTTTTCATTTGACTTTATAGGTATTCAACAATCACTCAATACTATCAATACTCGTCTCCACTTCATCTATTTTGCTTTTGCCCTCTAATTCACAACATTTTTAATCTCTTCATCCTTATAATTATTAATCCAAGATATTGAAAACTCTCACTCTATGGTATTTCTTAACCATCAAATCTTACAACCCCTTCATCTTTGTTTCTACTTTTACTTAAGTACATTCCATGTACTCTATTTTAGTTCTACTTACTGAAAGTCTTTAAACTCCATCTCTTCAAATTTCTTACATGACATCAGCTCCACATCTATTTTCATATGCTAAAACTATCTCACCTATTTTATACATTTCATGTACTCTGTTTTAGTTCTACTTACTGAAAGTCTTTAAACTCCATCTCTTCAAATTTCTTAAATGACATCAGCTCCACCTCTATTTTCATATGCTAAAACTATCTCACCTATTTTACATACATACATACATATATATATATATATATATATATATATCAATGGTCTACATCTTGAATTGATCCAATGTGCTTAACCATGATCACCACACCAGTGCAAAGTGATATGGATTTAATATTGTTCTTTTATATAAATTTATAGTGATAGCAAATTTGCTTGTGATGTCTCCACTTGTTCTCATACTAATTATAATTCAATTATACATATTTTTAATCAACTTAATATACTTTATATAAACTCCTCTTGTTTCTAAAACCCATCACAACACTTCTGTAGCCTGTAGGTATCATATTATATGTGCCTTCTCTGGAAATAATAATCAGACGGTGATCTTTGTTGGCTTTTCTATATTTTTTTTTTTTTTTTTTTTCATTAGACACCTACGCAAGAAAATAGCTTTCATACATAAAACTAAATTGATTCTCTAATATCGTTGTTTCATGTCTAAACTAATGTTGAATCACTATCTCCCAAAATATCTTCCAAATGCAACAACTTAATTGATATTATCATCAAAGTTCACTTCATCACTTACCAAAGTACTTGAATTAGTTATTATAATTATTTTACGAATATTCAAAGTTAAAAAAGTAAGTGATGTCTAATTCAAATGATATATTCCCTCTCATAAACGTGGGGTGGAAATATTGTAAATCCAAGATCTGTGCAATTTACCAATAAAAAGATGGACTCAGGACAAGGCATCATTATCATGGAGGTATGGAAATTTTTGTCGATGGCCACCAACTATTGATCAAGACTCAAGTGGAGATCTAGTGGCCCTTATAAGCACTAATTCAGAGTTCTCATTATGCTTACAATCTTGTTTGGTCGTGGGCCATAATACACGTTACTTGTGGGCATACAATAGCTGGATTCTTGAGAAGAGACAGAGAGAGAAAGAAGAGAAGAGATGGATTATCAATTGTGATTGGAATCTTCTTTGGCGGTAGGCCAGAATCCACTCCTAGTTATAATGGTGGAAAAAAGATAAAATATGTCCCGAAATATGTGAGAGAGAGAGAGAGAGAGATTATTTGGGATACCTTTTCCTGAACATTACCGAGGGGATCATCAATGCTTTATCATTTTTTTTTTTTTCTTTTCAATTTCTTTCTCATCAATAATTTTCCTTTAAATTATTAGGGTACAGTATAAAAAAAAAATTAGGGAAAACAATAAAGAAAAATCTCATTTATCTTCATTAAAGAACAAAACAGTGACTTTTTTTTATCACACCAAAAAAAAATCAAATATGACAACAAACAATTACTAATTATAATCAAAATTAATTCCCTGGCCCATTATTTTATGTCCATTAACCTATTTAAAACTTACCTTCTTAATCACATAATCTAAAATACAAAAGGATGAAGTATTCTCCAATCTCCATGTAACATACCATAAAGTATTTTCGAGCAAATTTGTTCATTATTATGATGACATCTGCTTCATGATTTCCATGTACACAATAGGATTTTTGAAATTTATCACGACCGCTTCATAATAGAGATAGATTGTTTTAGGTATATGTAAGATTCTAAACCAAATCCTTGATTCAAAAATAAATGACTTTACAGTTGAAGTAATTAAAATGGACAACAGTCCAACTATTTTTTATTAAATAATTTTCATTTAAACCTTATAGTTTTGAATAAGTTTTATTTCAACCTTATAATTTCATATTGTTTTTATTTATTTTTTGGTATATATGCTCATATAGTTTTATTTAAACTTTATAGTTCACATAGCTTCATTTAAACTTTCATAATTTCAAATAATTTCATTTAAACGTTATAGTATTAGTATGATTAAATTTTATTTAAAGCAGTTGTCACGTGAGCTTCTAATGGCATACATGAATTCGTGACAAAAGTTTTTAAACGAAAGATTTTGAAAGTTTAAGTTTAAAAGATTTTATATTATCATTTTGATTAAAATTATATTCCAAAAAGTTCTAAAATTTTATCATTTATTTTAAATTATTTTATTCATCTCTAACGATTTTAGTTTTTTTAAAATAAAATAAAAATTAATAAACAAATAAAACCAAGCATAATAAAATCAATCATAAATACTTATTATTTTGTTTTGTTTAGTAATTATTCTTCATTTTTGTAATACTTGTTAAATCTGTTTCTTAATTTATATATAAATTTTAGGCCAAAATATATTATTAGTCCCAAAGCTCTCTCTCTCTCTCTCTCTCTCTCTCTCTCTCTCTCTCTCTCTCTCTCTCTCTCTCTCTCATCAAGGCAAGATTTGAGTGTCTGAAATAGTGTAGCAATAGTGGAAAACAAATCAAAGTCAACATGTGAGACAAATTGGTGTTTCAATCATCATTACGGGAAAAAAAATATGAGAGTCGGGGGATAAAACAAATCCGACCAATAATTAGAAGGTCTACAAACCAACTGTTTAAACCACATAAATTGGCGTTTCGGTCATCATTATGAGAAAAAATATATATAAGAGTCGGGGGATAAAACAAATTCGATCAATAATTAGAAGGTCTACAAACTAACTGTTTAAACCACACAAATTGGTGTTTCAATCATCATTAAGGGAAAAATATGGGAGTTGGGGGGATAAAGCAAATCCAAAGGTCTACAAACCGGCCTATTAAACCACAAATCAAGAGATTCAAATGCCTTTTTTTTTTTGGCGTTTTTAAAGCCCAAACTAGTGACTAATTCCCAATTAACCCAATCCGACCGATCATTCTAGTATGGTTTTTAAAACCATGGTGATCACTTTAATATCTACTATCTAATAAAGTGATGACATAAAAAAATTTTATCACTTCTAATCTAATCTCTACTATCTAATAAAGTGATGACATAAAATGTTTTGTTAGACTACATCAACTAAGTAATTAATAATGATCAATTTAGACTTTTAAGAATTAAAATCACTCGTTAAAATCTAGGGACAAATAACCTAAATTTTATTAAATAGCGTACTTAGAAATTACAATAAAACTTGTCTAAAAACTTTATTCTTGTTAAATTTCCTACCAAAACATAAGGAACCTTTAATACTACCAAAATATAACAAGGAAACTTTCTATACCACGTACCCTCAATCAATTACACTGACTAGAGAAGAGATTAAACCCATAGCCTAGTATACATTGAAACATTCGAAACAAATTTATATCTTAGCTATTACACCATGCAATTACCATTTGATTGTGAATTGTAAAAGATAGTTATATCTTAACTATTACATCTCACAATCAAATGGTAATTGCATGGTGCAATGGCGCTATTGTTAATTGTAAAAGATAGTTTTAGTAATTATCATGCAATTACTATTTGATTGTGAATTGTAAAAGATACCTATATCTTAGCTATTTCATCTCACAATCAAATAGTATACTGTCTTTTACATCTCACAATCAAATGGTAATTGCATGGTGCAATTGCACCAAATCCAAAATCAAAACATCAGCCATTACAGAAGACAATGATAGTGCCTCCAAGAAAGAATTGCAATCTTTATTGCCCAATTTTTCAATTTTCTCCCCGCCCATCCCCAGTCCCCACGCTTTATATTTCGACAGGGTTGGAAGGTGAAATTTTTCTTCGAAATACATCCCAAGCCTACCTTTCAACCATTGTTGGTATCAATTGTACATTACAGTAATGCTACAGACAAACTATTTTACAATATATTTACAAACTATTGATGTGATAAATTCTTACTACAAACTGCTGATGTGTCGAATTCTTACTAGTTCTAATATAGACCCATCACTAATATCACATTTTTATTTACAATAACTATTTGAAAAATGCTAAAGCCACATCAGCAGTTTGTAAAAATGTTGTAAAATAGTATATGTCTGTAACATTACTCTTGTACAGGTCAGAATTCCCAAAACAAAATAAAATAAAATAAATTACACTTTTTTACCTTAAATTATCATTTCCCAAAACAAAATAAAATAATACATTTTATATTTTTCTACCTTAAACTATCATCTCAAATCTCGATTATACTCAATCCTCTGAACTATCAAAATGTAACCCCCTACTATTTGTTTTGGTGTTAAGCTAATAGAATTTAACATTGAATATCAATTGAACTCTCTCCAAATAAACATTTAGGAGGTAAATTAGTATTTCAATACTAAATTTTGTTTAACAACAAAACAGACAACAGAAGCGAAATTTAACTATAATATATTTTTTTTTAATTTGTGGGGTTCAATTGTGAGTTTCAATTTTTTTTTTTTTTTTTTTGACTAGGTAAATGCAAAGCCTCGAACCCCCGAATAATAGGTTATTTACAAACCGGGTACCAACTCGCCTGGAAGTGGCGGTGGTTGGGGAGTTAAGTGTAATTGATGTGACAATTTATAGTGAAAAGATGTAATTTGCCTAGTGCACAAGCCAGATTATGCTGTTCAGACTAACAAAACTGTAGTCAATAATTATATTAAAAAAAACAAAAAAAAATTACAAAGAAACATAACATCCGCTCACCAGATGACGGTATGAAAAATTCAAGGGGTGAAAAAAAAAAAAAGGATAACCTCAAAATATTTAGTCCAAGCGCTCTTCATCTGGAAGAGCGCTGTTGGTGAGTAGTGCTCTAAATATAGGGATCTAAAAGCTCTCAAATATTATCACTGATATCACTCCTCAAACGAAAGAACCTCCTCTGAAACATCCAATATCTCCTCAACTTCAACTTCTTTTGCCTCGTACTCTTCCTCTTCATCGCTGGCTTCTCCATCCCTGAGTTTCTCCCTCTCGAGTTTTTCTACTTCGTGCAAATGCTTCCACTCATTGACCCACTTCTCCCATTCATCCTTCAACATCTTCCGCTTCTCACGATCTTGCTCACTCAATAGCATTGATACATCCTGGTCCTCTGCCTCGTACTTCTTACTGTACTTCTTTAAGTTCTTTGCTATCTCTTCCTCTTTCTCAGGACTCAAGAATGATGGTGGTCTTGGGCGCCACAAGTACTGTCACAAACAGTAGGAGAACAAGTATACAGCAAATAATTTCAAATGTAATAGAGAAAACCGAAATTGAGTTAGTGCGTATACAAGACAAAATTTAAACCAATAACTATTAGTAAGATTACCTGAAAGAAATGATCCTTCAGGATCCTATAAAGTAGCTTGCCATTGAAGGACCATATGTCGAAACCATTTTCCATCTCATGTACGGAAGTCACTGCAGTTGCAACATACCTATAGATGCAAAAAGGCCAAATATTACAACCAAGATAATAAGTAAAAGAAAAAAGCTAATTCAGTGCAGATATATTCTATCCATGAAATACATATAGCAGTTCTATGCAGTGCATTTTAAATTGAATATATCCCAACAAAACACCCCTAATATTGACATGATCAAGAAGATTCTCAAAATTACCTTCCGGTCGGATCCCATTCAATATCTGTTGCCATAAAATGCTCAGCTGTTGCCATGGTTTCAAGCTCATCAACATTGTAAAACTCCAGCTGTCCATTGAAACCCTTTAAGCCTGCGAGTATAATGAAGCGCCCAGTAGGTGACCAGAAAAGAGCATTTGCCTGCTTCCCTTTCAGAGTAGTGAGCTTTTTAACCTTCTCTGTATTGTTTGCAGAGCGCATTGAGTAGAAACTTATATCGGGTCTTGGGTTATCACCATGGATAACAGCAAACCTGTGGCCCTTTGGCTCCCAAGCGAAGGCAATAATCTTGTCATTCTTATTCTCAAGCTCAAAAACCTCAATGGGAATATCTCGCTCTCTTATACGGAAAAGCTCAAAGCCTGTGTATGTGCTTTTTTTCGTTTTTGTATAGCGATCAACCTTAACAGCGAGATAATCCCCATTGCTTTGCCAGTACATTTTGCAATCACTAACACTGAAAAGATTCTTCTGCCTTAACTCATCTTTACTTGGGATTTGCATTAGACTCACCTGGGAATTAATTGAATGAAGTAACATTAATTTACCTTAATACGGAAATTAGAGAGAGAGAGAGAGAGAGAGCACAACTTGTGAATAAAAATAAATAAAACATATCCATAGTAAAAAATACAGTGCTCACCCTAGCAGGATGGTCCCCCAATTCAGGAACAAAGAGTGCAAGAATTGGATCTGTAGGTGACCAACTGAAATCCACTACATTTTCTACCTTCAGGGATTTCTTGTCAATAAGTGAAAAGGTCTCTGTTTCATAGACAGAAATAATATTTTTCCCAATTCTAGCAAAATATTTGTCCTCTTTACCTCCTGCCCATCTGGGAAAATAATATCAATCCATTAGATTAATGAAAAATATTGAAAATATTATATGCGGAAAGGAGAGCTAGAGCAATCACCAGGTTTATGAAGATTAAAAGCAAAGAAACTCACCTGAAAACAGGCCATGACACCCCTGTAACACCACCAGTTCCTCCAATAGCAAAGTCATCAGCACTTCCCTTGAAATCTCTCATCACTTTTCCAGTTCTCACATCAAAAATATTTATCACAACCCTCTAAAATATAAATTCACATTATCAATGGTTCTAGGCCCAATTAATTTACAGTTTTAAGTAATAACTGACAAAGTAGAAAAACTCACATTTGCATCACGAGGATTACTTGGTTCATGGCTGCTATAGGTCACTAAATATTTCTCACCGGGGGAAAAATCAATCAGTTTAACCTGCAGTTCATACATCAATTAAATTAATATCAAGGATAAATGGTACCAATTTGAAACTGAAAAAAAAAATATTTAATAAATAAATAAATAAACCTGAGGATGAGCATAACGCATAAGGCGATTAAAGGTGCTGGCACCACCCCAAACAGCGGCACCTTGCCTGTGAACTGTCGCCAAGTAAGTCCCCAATGGGGACCACTGCACAAAACTTTCGGTCCAGAACTGTAAAGAAAACAAGTAGGACCATTCATCAAAGTGATATTTATAAAATAAAAAAGGTATAAATTGGTCAATTTATTAACGTCAATTATTAAGTTGCAGCAGTGAGCAGAAGTTCATTAAACATCGAAGCAAAAGCATGCAACACTAAGCTTTAGTATCAAACTATGCGATAGTATAGAGAAAGAGCGAGAGACTCCAAACAACGCATAATTAACAGTCTTATGTGATAGTATCTGGAAAATCAGAAATATATTCTACTCACAGCACGCTTATAAACTGGCTCAGGCTTCAGATGCCTTGCATCATTCCATAAAACCTCAGTATCTGAACCAGCACGAATCACAAACTGATCACGAGCTTTTTCATCAGTCAGCCATTGTTGAAGATTTTCCTGCAATGAAACAACAGCATATTTAACATGATAGAAATTTTAAAGGGAAAATAAATAAAAACATACTGCAGATAGAGGAGTTTGTTTGCAGGCAATTTGAAGACAACATAAACCGTCTACTTGGCCAACAATGAAGAATTCTAAAACCGCACATATTACATTTTAAAATGGGCAAAGAAGGCACCTTCGCACATTTTTAATATATTTTAATCTATATAAGATCTAATTTATATTAGTTGTAGAAGTATGAGCTACAAACAAAATGCTAGATAATTTATAGAAAAAGGTTCTTTAGCATTAAACAAGCTATAACATTTTTTCTTTCACCATTGGAAAAAAAAAATAAAACATTACACCAAAGAACTTTACAATATTCACAAACTTTCTCTAGTAGCATCAAAAATACTAGTGATAAAATGGAAATTTAAATACACAATACAGTTTTGGCTTGATATGGGGTGTGTAACTTATTACTTAAAAAAATATATTGCTTTTGATAGCCAAGGACAAAGATACTTCTATGTTATTCTAATTTGGATTCTCAAGAGGATGGGGGAATCATCTAACAGAATCTCATGTTTAGTCAAGCCTCTTAAGTTCTGAGTGATCACCATTGTGAACATGATGTCCTTTTTAAGAAATAAATCTTTGATGACCTATCAAAAAAAAAAAAAATTTGCAGTGTCTAGAGAGCAGTGTGAATGATCAATTGAGATTGGAACCTAAACCATAATGGTAAATTCACTGTACACTCTTTCTATGAATCTTTAAGAGGACCTAGGGGCAGTTTCCATGAAAGAGTATTTAATTATAAGCTAAAAAGTTGGCTTTTGTTGTTCTTTTTTCTGTTATGCATATAGAGTCATAACTACAGAAAAACCATATTGAGCATGTCACCCTAGTAGATTGGTGTTGCATGTGTGAACATAGTGGTGAATATGTTGATCATCCGTTGCCCATTGCTCCTTTGCAAGGAATTATTGTCCTTTGCTTTTATGTTTTTTGGGTCCAAAAGGTGATGTCAAGGGTGGTGTTTGATATGTACTTTCAGCGTTGTTTAGTATAATGGATGGAAACAAGAGGAAAGGAAAGGTGAGAATGATGTAGAAAATACAGGAAAAAATATATCATCACTTTTCCTTATATGTGTTAGGTAAGAGGGATGGAAAAGCAGAGATTGAAAAAGCACCTTCTATTAATTGTCATCTTGTGTAGAATTTTTTTCAACAAACTAGAGAGTAAAACCATCAATTCACCTATGCATTACATTTTGTAAAATCGTCAAATCCTCTCTTTAATAAAATATATAGCTAAGGCTAAAAGAAAAACTAAAACCCAAATAAACACTACATTTGACAGGCTGACATATTTCCAATAAACAAGTTAATGAAATATCAAAACACTTAAAAGAAATCTAATGCTGAATTTACCAAAGTGACTAAGCTGGGGAAAAAAAATCTCCACAACAAACCAATTCAGTAAAGCAGAAATCTATAAAATGAATTTCATAAGCCACCATACAAAAGATGATAAGAAAATAAATAATTTCACACATGCTTACACAAATACAATGAGTAAATTTAAAACGGACAATCTATATATCGTTAAAAATCATAAAAATGATAACTTCAGAAAACTCAAAATGCATGAAATATTTTTGCTCTTTATATGATAAGTAATATTTGTAATAAAAAGATCATGACATCAGAGAATAGTGGAAAGATGCCAAAAGAAAAGGAGCAGAGAGCTAAATTACCCCCATATAAATAGTGAATGGTGAAAATTCAAATCATGGTTTTTAAGGGTAGTAAATTTTAAAGGGAATAGTAAGCAGCTCATAATAACATTTCAAGTATATTTTAAGGACAATGACAGAAAACATGAAGCAAACTGAGAGAAGAAATTACCCCTGGAGTATATGGCTTAAATTCAGGAGGGGCCCACTCATCTGGAACTTTCATGAACCTATCAAAATCATCAAACATGTTCACCGCAAAAATGTGAGCCTTGTCCAACTTGTACCCATTTGTCTTCTCCTTTGCAAGCTCAGCTTCCTACAATAGTGATAAAAATAGAAAAAAATAAAAAAAAATTAACCAAATAAAAGTAAATGAATTAAACTGCTGTACGACACAACATTATTCCCCTAGCAAGGACTTAAAAATGTTTTCCTAAACAGTAACAAAAACCAGCAACAGGAATATAAAACAGAAACTTTAACCAATAATCCAATTGCCTTGTATATAAGTATCCAAAGGTTATCAGTACACAACACATTTTTCAGTCAAGCTTTTGTCCCTCCACAGGACAATGGACAAGCAAAGTTTAGAATAAATGAAGCAAATGCCACAGCATTGGACAAATAAACCTAATAACCAATGAAGCAAATTCCCCAAAATGTCTAACGATGTAGGAATGTGAAACATTGATCACGAAGTTTATGGGCAGTCAAATTCAATCCATAGACTTTCAGATTTGAATCAGATATTCTATAACCCATTAAATCTAAATATCATGGATCAATTTTTACACCCATTAATTCCTTGGCCATGGGATGTGGATCGTTCAATTCTCTTTAACATTTAAAAATAAAAAATGAAAAATAAAACTTCCAATAACTAAATAAATAAAGAACTACCAGATATGCTATATGTAATCTCTTTGAAACAAAGTCCTGAATGGGTGCGCAATTGTTTAGAGTAGATGGACACATATAATAGTGTAACTATGAGTACTAAGGCACTTTCAACAGGTTCAACCCAAGAATGGGTCAGGTTGGATTGGTAAGGTTGATGGGGGAGGGGAGATTTGAACCCTGGTTCTCCTAGTAAACAAGAGCAGACTATGCCACTAAGCTACAAGACTATTAGCAGACATAAAAGGATAACCCATTGTCTTAAATATCATAGTACAAATATTTGGAAGACCTTTAAGCAAACAAAGAATTCTTTTTCTAAATCACAGCAATGACGAGAGAGAGAGAGAGAGAGAGAGAGAGAGAGAGTGGTACCAGAGGAGTATTAAACTCAATAAAGCAATAGCCTAAGGTTTTCTCAGACTTAGACTCGGGATCATATTCGACGGGCATCCAAAGGCCATCCTCCTTGATCATACCAATCTGACTGTAGATTTTACGAACAACCGTTTCAAGCTTCCCAAACTTTTCCCGAGTAACGACAGGGAGATTATCAACAATGATAACATTGCCAAACCCAGTGTTCAACTCCAGATTATCCCCTTGATAAACATCTTCATCATCACTACAAGATATTGCAATCAGTAATCAGAATCAAAACAATCATACATCATCAACTGGAACAAAAAAAACCACATGTAATTACAAAAATAAATTGAGTAAAAAAAGAAAAATCAGGCTTTAAATCTTTAACTATTTTCTCAGCAAATCAATTGAACTAATAGTTCAAATAAGCTCAAATTGGTAAATTTCCTCAAATTCTCAAATAGCGAATTCAGTTAAAAACATACTGCCCACTCTATTGGCATGCTATATCCAAAATATACAGCATTATACAAAGTGGAACTTTAGGTACCATGAACCAAACAGAGCATTAGGTTTTCTCGGGAAACAAACAGAAGGCGAAGTATTCTCAGTTAGTTTTTTTTTTTTTGGTTTGGTTTTGAAATCGTTACCTTACGATGCCGAAGTCTTCGCCGGGAGGGAGGCGAATGGAGTCGAGGTCGAGTTTGTCGAGATCGATTCCGAGGTGTGCCGCCGTGGCCTCGATCTCTTTCATCACCATCACGTCCGCCATGTTTGCGTTTCTTGTTCTATTTAGGCTCTCTCAAACTCCGTTGAGAGCGCCAGAAATTGGAGCTGTGTGAGAAATATTGTGTATTCCAGAGAGAGAATGTAATGGGAGAGATAGAGTTCCTAGGGTTTTTGGTTGGAAGAAGATAATGAGTTCAGTTGTCAATTACGGGTTAAAGTAGGAAACTGGGCCCGGATTTTATGTGGTTTAAAAGTTGGGCCTTGATCAACATGAGATAAATTGTAAGCGATGTCTGAGCCTGATCTATTAAGCTTGAAGCCGATCCACGTTCGGATTCCTTTAATAATGGACTAACAACTTATTTTCGTCTTTATATTTTCATGCGATTCTCATTGTAATCCTTAACTTTTTTTTTTATCGTTTTTAATTCCTATCTTAGAAAACACGTCTCATTTTTGTCCCTACTGTTACATCAGAAACGAAAAATATACACTTGGCAAATAGAGTATACTGTTGACACACTAAAAGCTGACGTGGTCATTAAAATAATAATAATAAATATTATTTGGCATTAAAAAATGCCACATCAGCATTTAAATTAAAAAAAAATTAAAAACAGAATTAAAAACCAAAAATCAGATGAATTGAGATCTAAATGTGTCTTGAACAAGAACAACAAAAACACAAACTCAAGTCTAAGAACACAAACCCAGAAATTTAAGGAAAAAAAAAAAAAAAACCTCCAAAACTGAAAATAGACAAATTGATTTGGTCAAATCTGTATTTAAAAATATTGATTATAGTGGAGGATTTATATCAAATTTACTTTTTTAGTATAATGAAAGATTTATTATTTAAAACTAAATTCCAATAAATTTCATTAGATCTGTATGGAAAATGAAAAAAACTAAATTTATATTTGTTTCTATAAATTGCTTTTGATTTATCTGATATAATCTGTTGAATTTGGAAAAAAATTTATATGGTAAGTCATGAAATCTTAAACGCAACACATGTTCTCTTCTTCTTCCCCTTGGAAAAATAAAACACCATGCTAGATTTCAATGTGAAAGTTGTCGTGGTTGGTGGAATGTTCCAGAGACAGAGACACAGACTGGTTTAAGGCTGAGGTCTGAGGTAGGCAAGTGGGGATTAGCAGTTAGATGTGCAACGGCAGCTCAGGGTCCATCTCGTCCTCCATCTCCAAAACACACTCAGATCTAAACCCAAAAAAAACCCACACCCAAACCGGCAAGCAACCCACCGATTCAACATCGAAACTCAAACCGATTCAACATCGAACTCAAACCGATTCAACATCAGAACTCGAACCGATTCAACACCAAAACTCACACCGATTTCATCACCGAAACTCAAACAAACACCAACTGCAACCCAAAACTCAAACCGATTCAACCCAAAACTCAAACAAACACCACCAGAAATACGAAATACAAACAAACCCTCAGTAACCCAAAGCCTATAACACCAATCAAAGAGAATAGAAGCAACAAAGATAGATAAGAAATAGATTGGCAACTAGGGGAGGAGAGAGCACTAGTTTGAGAGAGAGAGAGAGAGAGACAGAGAGCCTTTGATTTTTTTTTCCTTAAATTTCTGGGTTTGTATTCTTATATATTTGAGTTTATGTTCTTGTTGTTCTTGTTCAAAACACACTTAGATCTCAATTCATGTAATTTTTAGTTTTTAATTCTGTTTTTAAATTTTTTTTTTAATTTAAATGCTGACATGGCATTTTTTAATGCCAAAAAATATTTTTTTTTTATTTTAATGGCCACGTCAGCTTTTAGTATGCCAACAGCGCACTCCGTTTGCCACGTGTGCATTTTCCATCTCTGATGTAACGGCAGGGACGAAAACGAGACACGTTTTCTAGGATAGGGACTAAAAGCGGTGGAAAAAAAAAAGTTAGGGACCAAAGTGGAAATCACGTGAAAATGTAGAGACGAAAATGGGTTTTTCGCCTTAAAAATTTTATCATAAAATTTTAAAATATTCTTCAACTGGTAAAATCTATGATGATTAAATAAAAAATTTGGAGTTCAATTCTCGCCTACACCAAAAAAGATTAGTGTTTTGATCTGATGATAAAGAGATATCTATTATCAAGAGCAGACGTCATAAATTGAAACTCTCTCAAAAGAAAGTATATAGTTATAGTTAATTATTGATTTGTTACTTTTATTCCCCAAATTAGTGTTTTATGCTTCGATTAAAAATAAATAAATTAAAATTAAAATGCTTGCATGATTGAAATTTTTATTGATTTTATAATAGTGAATTTATTAGAAATTTGTCTTACATGAGTTTTTCTTATTTAATGCAAAATTTAGGTACAATACTTTACATGTTTCATTAAGTTCTCCAGTCATGACCAACTTATCTATGTCAGCACAACAATGTCAAACTCATCTTAATTGCAACGTGCCATCTCCATGGTTGCCCCAAAACGATATCAATCCCATGTGCTTGAGTCTTAAGAGTCAAGACCATGACCAAACCCAACCCATGAACACCAAACCTAGCAAGATCATGATCAAACCATAGCCACTAAAACCCAACTTCATCGCCCTCTCATCTCGTTGCCTGTCACCCAAACCTACCATCCCTCAGTGACCAAACACCAATTACCACAAATTCACCTATTAATCCATATTAAGGCCACAACCCCTCAACTACCACAAAGTCTAGCCTTATCCATGCCCTTAAGTTCCTCCTCACACCAATGACTCCGCTTGACCATACAAGATCTTCCTCATGCTGAAACCTGTTGTTCTTGGTCCTCGTTTACCACCACAAACTACCCCTGGCTTTAGGGGTGAAGGGTCTTTTTTTTCCTTTTTTTCTTTTTGATGAACGAAAAAAGGGTAGGAGGGGCGATCAACGTGGTAATCATACCTAGGCGTGACTGTAGTTGCACCCTACCCACGTAGTCTGAGGCCTTGCTAGAGTGTAAGAGGACCACGATGAGCCATAACTTCCCAACCCCACAAGAAACACTAGTGAACCTTGAGCTGCTAAGGGGCAAAGGCTCATTACCTCCAAAAGTTCAAAAACTCTTTATGTTTTGGGCTATAAAACTCAATTTGGCCCTTAAATTTAATGTTTTGTCCCCAATATAAATCTATGACATGGCTTAGTTTAACAATTATATAGTCTAAATCGGTAAATCATTAGTTGCTGAAGTGGGTCCCAATTACCACCCAATTAAAAAAAAAAAAAAAAAAAAACTTTATAATTTTTCCCATAAATCCATAACTATTCTTTCATTTCAACATTTCCCATAGTGTGTACAAGACTACAAGTGTGAAAATATGAACTGTGTATGCCACTAATTGAGTCTTCTTCTTTTAGTGTTTAAACTACACTCTTTATTTCTCCTTATCATCATTACAAATTTTTCCTCAAAATTGATCTTTTTCTAAGTTATATAATTGTGATCCATGTAAAAGTAATTGTCCACCACTATAGTTAACTACTTTAACAAGTTGTGAAGAAAAAAAAAATGGGAAAATTACACTTTGTCCAGCTGTAATTTGCCCGAAAAATACTTTGTCTACTTGTTCAAAAATTAGTACTTTACAAATTTAAAGTTAGCTCTATTTGTCTCCAGTTACCCACCTCTGTTAAAAACATGAGTAAAAAATCAAGAGAGAAGAAAATCTAAAAGCTAGGTTTTGTAAAAATTAAAACCTAACTTTTACATCTTCTTTTCATTTATCAACTTTTAGATCTTCAATTTTAACACATTAAAAATCTTATTCCACTCCTCCCCACTGTCTTTCTTGCATCGCTTCTCCAGATGTGGACTTCCTTCAATGCTCAATGTTTTGAGTGCCGTAAGATTCTGTAGCTCGTCTGGTATAGACATTAGATTAGGGCAGTACAAAAATCCCAAATATGAAAGCAATGTGAGCCATCCATTCTACTTCGACAGAAAAGATTTCTCACCATCATCAATTTTTTATCATTTTTTTTCCTTCTGGGCTTGAATTTAGGGACCAAATAAGTTGTTCTAACATTATTTTGTTTATAGAAGATATTTTGAATTGCCATATAGGTAATGTACTAGAGTTTTCCCTTATTTTTAAACTAGAATTTGTTCTTGAGTTTAGAAAGATTATAATATATTAAATTTGATAATTTTTATATACAATATATTCATGAATTATGACTTACATATGAATACTCCCTTGGTCTTCCCAACTTAAAATTCTTGGCTACTCCCTTGATTGACTCAACCCTATTCTAGAGCCCCATTGCTTATCCAATCACTTCTTTTTCTTTTTTATCCTTCCCTTTTTGCTACTCTAGCAACCATTGCTGTTAAAAATGAAGACATTGTTTGTGCTAACTTGGATAAAATGAGGATGATTTGATTACGGAACCCAACAAACAACACATAAAATACTTTGCTTAAGTTTTGTCATTCTTTGTAAATTTTTGTGTTTTTGTGTGTGATTAATATATTGACTTGATAATTTTTAATGATTAATTAAAATTCTTACTTGATTTTCTTAATTCACATCAGCTTAGATTGTGACCAACAATTCCCATTATGGATGTACCATTCTTGATGTTCTGAAGCCAATCTGGAAGGTAATAAGTTGGGTTTTGCGACTGCTGCAGGAAGAGTGTTTCAAAAGCACCCCAAACTTGTTTTGAGGTGTGAACGCCAAGTACGTGGGCACTGGTTCTAGGTGAAAGTGTGGCCTTCAATTTTCATCCATCTTTTATAATTATGACTAAAGGTCTTTCCCTATGACAGGATCAAGTCACATTTTTTCCCTGGAGGAGGCAATGATCCATCCATATATATAACCAATCAAATCATTGCAAACAAGAAGTGGGATAAATTGATGATACCATAGAAGATAATTTTTGGAATCCAATGGAAGAAGATAAGGAAGATTGAAGACACATATTAAGACATAAAAGGGGAGGAAGGGAACAATTGCAGCTGAGTTGCTATCTGACCGTACCCTTGCTGACCACAGGTGAGATATGCAACTCTATCTTGTGTTTGGGTTGAAAAACCGTATTACAACATATAGGAACTGATTTACATATTGGAGGCTGTGTTGAAGGAAACTGTGGATTGGGTAATGACATAGGTTATTACCCAATCCACAGTATTGTCTTGATTCAGGTATCAGTATATTATTCCGAATAATATAGTCTCTAGTAATCGGATGCCTTTTTTATTGTTTGTTTTATAATATAATAACTTTTGCTAATGAGCTTTAGCTTGAATGGCACCTCCCCCCCCCTTCTTAATGAGAAAGGTGAAGGGTAAAGTCATTAAACCCACTAAGTGCGTGTAAATTTACGAATAAAATAATTATAATGTGTCTGAAATTCATCCCTTATTTTCTAAAATTTTTCAGTATCATGTAGTAAGTGTTGTACTTCCTACAAAGAAAGATAACTTTTTTAGTGTTGTTGAGTTCAACCAACTTCTTTATTGTGCCAGCTTTGATCCTAATTTGCAAATTAACTCCCCATTGAATTTTCTCAATTTCTGTGGCAAGTTTGTTTTGACAGATGATTAAACTTGCATTATATAATCTGTATGATTCAGGTGCATGGGTTCACATGTGGAGTAGATGATCTTTTGTTAATGAAAGAGAAAGACAATGAGAGGGAAGAAAAACTTCAAGATTGTGCGAAAGTTGGAGAAGAAGTTCATCTTTAGTTTGTTAATTACAAAACTTCTTGTTTCCTGTACCAATGTGATTCTAGCTTGATTAATGTGTTTGATAGCTAGGAATAATCAGTATTAGGACAAATGTTAATTCTTGGATAACTAAAGAGAGTTGCTTGAGAAATCTCTGTGTTTTCTTATGTTTCTATTTGGACACCCTTGCCATTTACCATTAAATATCCAACATTTTAGTAAGTTGGCCGGTTTCAAAAAAATTTTTAAAACTAGCATCTCGAGTTTATAAAACTCGAGATTTATATAGAACTCGAGTTTATAAAACTCGATTTATGGTTTTTGGCAATACCCTGACGTGGACAAATTTTTCCACGTGGAGCAGCGCTAGCCAAGTGGAAATCGAGTGTATAAGACTCGAAGTCCATGCTAAGTGGAAATCGAGTTTATAAAACTCGAAATCCAGTAAGTGGAAATCGAGTTTATAAGACTTGAAATCCACTGCCTATACAGTCATCCACACTCAGTCACTCAGTCACTCTCTCAGCCACTTTCAAACACTTTCAAACACACTTTCAAACACTTCTAGGTCTCTCAACGCTCTCCGTCTCTCACTCTCTCACTCTCTCAACGCTCTCCATTCGTATTCTCTCTCTCTCTCTCTCTCTCACTCTCCGCCATCCCTCTCTCTCTCTACGGCTTCTTTGTAAACCCAGAAACTCAATCCCTCTCTATTTCATCGATTTCTCACCGCTGGTCACCCCCTGATCTTCATCTACACTTACCACGTGAGTCTCTCTCTCTCTATCTCATTCCGTTCTGCATTTATTTTTCACCGTTGTTATTGATTGAAAACCGTTTCAAAGGTGCTTATGACTTTTTTTTTTAATAAATTATAAGCACCTTTGAAATTAATTTGAGTTTTTTCACCATATCAGATAATGATAAGCATAATAAAGAATACCAAGTAAAATTTAAGACAAATTTTAAAGCTGTATAAAAATTCACAAAATATATACTATATATGTTTACCATCCAGCTACTTGAAATTACAATAACTTCACAAACATTCAAATTAAAAGCCGAGATATCACATGTAAAAAGGTTGCTTAAGAAAAAAATTTTGAAGAACAGCATTGGAGGAAAAATGTTGTCTTATGTTATTTTGTGTATTTTTGCTTCTTTAGCTTGTGTTTTGTGTTCTATTAGGATTGTTATATTAAAGGATTTTGACATGTTTTATTGCCAACTTTTTTTCCTTTGAATTTGGGATGCACGTTTCCTGGAGATTTTGTTAGTCTATATTTGTTTAGTTTTGGTAATTTTTTTTTCATTGGAACTGGAACTCAGGATGATTAATGAATGTGTCTACAATTTACATTGAATTTTCTATGTTGTTATGGTTTTGTAAAATGCAAACATTGATGTATTGAAGGCCTTCATTGGCCTTACTGCTAATTGCTGAGTTCTGCCAACAAGGGGTCATTCAGCATGATGACCTAGTACTACTGTTCTTTCTACATAGATGTCCCCTATATGTTTTCTAGAGCGTTTATGTTAACTTGGCATGAACTTCTAGAAATATTGGTTGACCGTGACTCTCCAATATCATTTCCTCCTCTGAAATTAATATATTCTCCTCTTTTTTTTTTTTTCTTGTTTAATTTACTAATAAAAAAATGAATTTTGTATTTCTTCTTCTCTAATATGTAATAGTGCTGCTATTTGCTATCTTGTACTATGGTTTTATTGTAGTTTTTGTGATACTAAATTTAGTTGAGTTGTAGAACTTGTATTCCTTTCTCATTTAAATTTGAATTTATCTTTGATTCATCTAAAAAAAAAATTATTCTTGTTCATATTGACTTGATTTTCAAAAATATAAGCAACTACCTTGGAAAGAAAACTTTATAGGCTTCTAGACTTAGACATTCTAAAACTGTAGTGTTTTTAAGTTATTCATTGAGAGTATTCTTTAATGGGTTCAAAATATTGGAATACTATTTTTTTAATACTATTTCTTTTAATGGGATCTTATTAACACATAGTTTCTTTTACCTCCTTCACTACTTCTCAGCCTTTTCATGTTTTCATTTTTAATATATATGTATATCTGCCACTATGTGTTGATCTCACAGTAGCACTATTTGCATTGTTACAGTGCCTCAGATGGATGAGGAGCCAGCGATCATGCGCCCTGGTCCAGAAAATGCTTCATTGTTGACGCAGCAACGAAATCATCGATCAGAGGCCATTTGGAATGGCGAGGTGAAACATCTAGATCTAGTTCTAAAAACTTTTTACTTTTTACGTTGTCTTTGATTTTTAGCAAGTTTTTTCAAAGTTGTATATCTAGTTCTAACAACCGCTATATTTTTTATCGATTTTACAGGACCTGGGCCCACTTACGTGCCGTGGTCGCTCTAAGGAGATGGCAAACATAACGATGGAAGATAATCGGGTGATAGACATTATCAAGTTGGTAGGGCTAGAAGGATTGTTTAGGGCCCCTTCCAAAGGGATAGATCATTGCCTAATAACGGCCCTAGTTGAGCGATGGCGGCCGGAGACTCATACGTTCCATCTTCCACATGGTGAGATGTCGATCACCCTAGAAGATGTGGAGGTCATTTTGGGACTTCCTATTGACGGTAAGGTCTTGATTGGGTCGACTGCTGTGGAGGATGGGGATTGGAAGCAACTATGTGTAGAGTTGCTTGGTTTTGAAGTTCCGGCGAATGACAACACAACTTTGGTGGGGCAAAGAATTCTCATCAGTCGCCTTGTTCAGCGCATTGCAGAGCCACTGCCTCATGATGCAACGGAGATGCAGCTACATCAGTACGCCCGGTGCTATATTTTAGCGCTAATAGGGGATAAGCTTTTCATGGACAAGTCGGGAGATAGGGTGCATCTGATGTTTTTGGAGTTCCTGCGGGACCTTTGTCGTCCACGGCAGTATAGTTGGGGTAGTGGTTACTTGGCGTGGTTGTACAGAGAGTTGTGCCGGGCAAGCCAGAAAGACGCATTGCAAATTGGTGGGGTGTTGCAATTGGTTCAGTATTGGGCATGGGCAAGGTTGCCATTCTTGTGCCCGAGGATAGAGCCCCCACCTGGATCTGATTATGGCCCATGGCCAAACGCTCCACTTGCATTTAAGTAAGTATTTTCTTTATATTTTGAGTGTTATGCAATGTACTTTTCTTAGTACATTAGTGGTATTATTTTGTCTTATGTTATTTGCTAGTAACTGTAGGTGGGTACGGGTGCCAAGCCCGAAGAGTAGGCCATCCGGCATGGCGTTGATCTACTATCGCGAGCAATTAGTTAGAGTGCAACCGGGCCAGGTAAATGATGGCATAGGTCCTTCCTTAAAATCATTGTTTTAATATCTCTTCTATTTTATTTTTAGTTTTTTCTCTTTATCTATGTACTCTTCCCCTTGTTTCACATTTGAAAATGTTATGAAAATTGTCTTTTGTTTGTATTGTAGATTATGTGGCAGCCATATGAGGCAGACTTAGGCCGCCTTCCTGCCTTTTGCGTGGCCGGGAGGGATACGTGGACGGCTAGGGTGCCACTCGTGTGTTTTTGCATAGTAGAGACACACCACCCTGACCGTGTCCTTCGACAATTTGGATTGGCGCAAGAGCGGCCCGACCATGTTGTGTATGATCATAGACTGCATAGAATAGACTTGCGTGGGAAGGTGGAAAAAAATTGGAGGGAGGAGCATGGACCGTATATCCTTACATGGGACATGAGACAACAACGACTTTGCCATGCACCTCCTCAGATTGGTGAGATGCCCCGCGATCATGCATATTACCGCTGGTACCGTCCGGTCACTCAAAAGTATGTCGACCGCAACAGCGCTAAGTTAGATATAATGGTAATGTGTTCTAATTAGATTTTATTGTCTTCTTCGTTTTTTCTTCAGTACATGTACGAACATAGAATCAATTGACTTCTTTTGTTGTGAAATCTGGTTTGATTTGACTAACATCCAATTAACGACTTTATGTTACATATAGTATTCTACTAAAACTTTTAGTTCTAGGTTGAGTATTTCAGTAGATTAATAAGTACTATATTATCCATTGTATAATTGATACATAAATGTCGCAAATCTGATTGTACTGGTTCTTTCTCCGTTTCAGATTGAAAGCCATTTAGCGCTGTTGGCGATGCTTCCTATAGGCAGCCGAGAACACAACCATGTCCAGCGCGTCCTAAGTAACGTGGTTGGGCTTGGTGGTGTTCCTGCACCAAATGGGGAGCAGGCAAACAATGGGCAAGAGAATGAACCAACAGCTAGTGCAACCCCAAGCACAAGCGCAACACTCTTAATTCCACCGACTCGTGGCCGACGTGCTACCGCAAGCCCAAGCACAAGCGCAGGTAGGGGCCGTGGTCGGCCTGCTACAACAAGCCCAAGCACAAGTGCAGGTAGGGGCCGTGGTCGGCCTGCTACAGCAAGCCCAAGCACAAGTGCAGCTACGGGCCGTGGTCGGCGTGCAACAACCCGAGGGGTTGTAAGTAGTCCTGAAATACCTGCACCCATCCCTCACGCATCTCCTCAGCCCGAGGTCCATCCACCCATCCCAGCTGCATCTCCTCAGTTCGAGGTCCCTCCACCCATGGTCGATGCATCTCCTCAGCCCAAGGTCCATTCACCCACCCCACATTCGCAGCCCAGTTTTGATCTTGGTATTCCTCTTCATTTGACCCCTCCTATGCACCCCGAGACATCCTCATTCCCACCCACCAGCTCCAGTGCACCCACTTTGCCCATGGACACACCCCGTACTGAACCCATGATAGTGATCCCCACTCCTGGCCTCTACACAGAGCATCATTACCCACCTACCTCTTCATCATCCGCCCCTCTAGGACCTCTGGTTGGGATTGACACTGTACATCCAGATACGGATGTACCGGACGAGCATTCCCCTCATCAGCCCTCACCCCCGCGAGGTAGACCGCAACGCGCTAGAAGAGCACCCACTTGTGGGACAAGTGGACACAAAATCGGACACAAAGGCAGCTCTATGGTATGATAACATTAATGCTTAATGTAATGAAATAGTTTGCAGTTCACTTTATTCTTATCATTACTGTGTATATTGATTGTATACATCTACTGTCTTTGCAGCCTGATGATCAGCATAAGGATGATGCCCCGCAGCCTCCTCCCTCGCCCAAACATTACACGAGGGTTAAAAAGCGCAAAATTGGTTAGTCTACTGCTACAAATGTCTTCTATCTTTTATTACTATCTTTTGTGCTTCATTCTGAGTGAAGTTGTGTTTGGATTTGCGCAGGAGAAGGCCCTAGTCGAGAGGCATAATGCGTGGCTTAATGATGAGTTTGTACTAATGACAAACTCTTTCTTGGCACACTACTAAGCTTTAACACAAAAAAACACAGTTCCAAAATTACTTTCATTGAATCCAATTCTACTTTCTTGTCTCATTCTTTCAATTTTTGGTCTTTCTTTTTTATTAATCTTTATTCAAAAGCATTGAAATGAAGAGAAAATTGAATAGGGATAACATCTTGGCTTCCCCATTTTCTATCTTTTTGGTTTGGTTTAGTTATATAGTATGGCTCCTCAAAGGCAATGTACGATTGATTTTATGTTATATCTCCTATGCTATCATTTTGGTATTTTATTTATTTCTTTCTGTATCATTTTCATTGATAAATAGTAGGCTTCCTGCTAACTTTGTGCTTCCATCTTCTTCTTAGGGAAAAAGCACTGAGATCAAATGTGAATGTCTTGATATTTTATGTGATGTTCTCCATAAATACAATAATCTAATGGCAGCTGACCACGGGCTGCTTTTAAGTGCTCTTTTGTCCCAGTTGAATTCAAATCAAGCCAGTGTCAGAAAGAAGACTGTGTCTTGTATTGGTAAGCTTTATTAATTAGTTCCATTGATTGTGTGTATTAAATTTTACTTTGAGGTGGTCTTTGTTTAATGTTTTTGTTTTTCTGTTGCTTTATATTGAAGACTGTGACTGGACTGAAACCTTTCTCACCAGTCATAACTCAGCTGGTCATTTTCGTCAATTTTACAAAATAGGTTTTCTAGTTTTCATTTCCATTGTGTCTGGAGTCTGAAAATGCAATTGAACATGGCTTTTGATTTGATGGAGTGCCACTAGAATATTCAATTGGAGATACTGTGGCTGTTGCAATTTGTGACCTTTAATGCGGAAAGTTCTCTTTCCACTCTATTATGGAAAGTGGAAAGTAGAAATGGTACACCTTTGTTTGAAATCTTTTCTCATATCTTTTTTTTTTTTGGGTGTGTGTTTGTATTTTAAATGAACTGTGAACAGCATGTTATTCCTATTGTCAATTCCTTTTAAAGCTAAAGGAGCTAAAGATTTGTAGGTATGCAGGCATAAAATACAACGTATTAACATACATTATTGTCCTATTTACTAAGATAATTCTCAGGGCATATAATAACTATTTCTTTTGACTATGTTGGAATAGCCTAGAATTGTGTATGACTAATGTGATGCCAGACCAGTCCATTCCCTTTGGAAAAACTTAATATGTTTGGATTTGTTACAATTTTTTCCCCAAAGGGTACAAAAGATTTCATGCAGCATGTTTTTGTCTTCAGCATCTCTTGCTTCTAGCCTGTCAGAGGATTTGTTGGCTACGGCTACAGATGAAGTTGTTCGGAACTTGAGAAATAAGGGCACCAAATCAGAACTGACCCGTACAAACATTCAGATGATCGGTGCTTTGAGGTGAGCTTTATAATGTGTTCTCTGCATAATTATTTTCCAAAAAATTAAACAAGGCATTTTTTTTTGCTGTTTTCCTTAGTCAGTTTCAGGCTCAGTACTTATGGCATGTCAACTGTTTGTTTCTTTGCTGCAAAGCTGCACTTTGTGGGGTAAAAAAAACTTGACAAGATACTTACGATGTTGGGATGGGCCACAATTCCCTATATGGAGTAACGAAGTATATTCTTTTTTGAAATTCCTGAAAATCATAATTATATATGAAAGCACGAACCTTGGCTGCATTAACCTACATTTGTGCCATGTGTCACTCTCCTTTGAAAAAAAAAATGGAACTCTTTATTTAGCCTTCCGCTTCATTATTATTCTCACATTACTTATGAAAAATGATCTTTTTCTGTTGTGTTATTAATCAACCATGGTGTCTCAGTCGTGCTGTTGGATATCGTTTTGGACCTCATCTTGTTGACACTGTTCCAGTGCTGATTAACTACTGCACAAGTGCATCGGAGAATGATGAGGAGCTTCGTGAGTATAGCTTGCAGGTACTGTCTGATTTTTTTGTTAATTCTCTTTTGAGATTTTTCATTTTGTTTAGATTACTGCAATACATGTAGAGTGTATGATCTTTTTTCAGCCTTTGATAAGTATGTAGAGTGTATGATCTTGTTTGGTACCTCCCTGTTTAAATGCCTTGTCTTGAAATTGCAATATTATTCTCCTCCCTTCCTCCACTCCCTTGCCAAAACAAACTTACCCAAAAAGAAAAAAAACACCATTTTTTATAGAAGGTAAAATACTGGTTTTCTAAAATCTCTAATTAGAGGTGGCATGACTTCAAATGAAAATATTGTTTGCTTTTCAAGAGAAGGTAAGGGTACTATAGGTAATTGAAGAAGTAGGAAATTTTATTTTTAGAAAGTGTTCAACTATTTTTTGGACATCCCAAAAGAAAGCAAGGCATTTGAATCAGGACGGAAGGTATTCTTGTTTTTGATATTTTCCTCCTGTTATTCTTCTCATATATGTTGAATTTTGATTGCAGGCACTGGAAAGTTTTCTGCTCAGGTGTCCTAGGGATATTTCTTCATATTGTGATGAAATTCTTCGCCTTTCCCTGGAGTATCTAAGTATGATCCAAACTTCACTGATAACATGGAGGAGGATACTGATGATGAGAGTCACGAGGAGGAGGAAGATGAGTATGTTTTGCTCTGATTTATGTGAGTTAATACATGACATATTGTGGATAGACTTGTTTAATTATGTTTGGTCACTATATTTATTGTAGCGAGAGTGCAAATGAATACACAGATGATGAGGATGTGAGCTGGAAAGTCCGACGAGCAGCAGCCAAATGCTTAGCAGCATTAATTGTATCTCGTCCTGAACTGCTCTCAAAGCTATATGAGGAGGTATCTTTAAAATTATAAATTTTTTCAGAAATGGATGAAACCGTTCATCGTTTTGATCTTAATTTTGTATATAGTTTTGAGTCTTGTTAGTCATATAATTCATAATACATTTGATTCTTTTTTGTGCAGGCTTGTCCAAAATTGATTGATAGATTTAAAGAGAGGGAAGAAAATGTGAAGGTATAGCTTCAATGGATTATTGTTGGATATTTAATTACTAATTATTGCTTTAGGGTTATCTAATATTGTAAATTGTAATGTTGCAGATGGATGTCTTCAATACATTCATTGAGCTGTTGCGTCAAACTGGAAATGTGACAAAAGGGCAGAATGACATGAACGAATTGAGGCAAGTTAATTTTTATGTTCTTCTAGTGTCAAATGTTAAAGAACCACTTCCAGCCATTTCATTTTGCTTGCTGGCTTCTGCTTCTGCTTCTGCTTCTATTTATTTATTTATTTATTTATTTATATTTAACTTCTCTGATGTAGAGAAAATAATTTAATATTTTAGAGTTTTATGTTGAAGGCCTAGTTCGTTTAGTGGTTGTGTTTTTTTAAGCCATGGCATTTTTTTTTCTTCAATACTTGTTTGATTGCTGTTTGTGGTAATTGCTTTTACTTGCTAGCATTACTGCAAATGTCATCAATAAAAAACTAATGCTAAATTTTGAAATTTTGTCCAGTCCAAGATGGTTATTGAAGCAGGATGTGCCAAAGATTGTTAAATCTATAAATAGGCAGTTACGTGAGAAATCCATCAAGACAAAGGTAGAAATTGCTAATATCATTGTGGATCATTGGTAATGGACCCATTAGTCTTGATAGCATTCATTTTGTCTGTTTGCAGGTTGGGGCATTTTCTGTTTTGAAGGAACTTGTGGTTGTCTTGCCAGACTGCCTTGCTGAGCACATTGGATCACTAATTCCAGGAATTGAAAAAGCATTAAGTGTGAGTAAATAGCCTGTTATTTATCCAAAAAGAGTAAATAGCCTGCCGTTGAAAGTGTATTGAAACTCGTCTATTTTTTTCCTTGATGGTAGTGAATATGGCTGCTTTGGAACTCATTTTTGGATTGTTACAACCTTCCATTCTCTACGATCCCAAAGAAGCCGCCGACATCGATGTCGATACCATTCTCTCCATTGCTCTCCAAGGTCCCCCCCCTCACTTCCTCCAACAATTAGTTAGGTTTTTCGGTTATTATTTTCAGTTAAAATAGATTCTCATAATTCAGTTAAATTTTTTTTTTCCAGGTTTGGAGGTTTTGATAGATACAGATGAGCGATTCAGAAACTACAAGAACGATTTGTTTAGCCATAAAAGCAGAGAATTGGATAGAGACTTGTTAGGTATAGAGGAAAACAATCGAATTAACGCCTCAATCGGATCGTACTTGCGGTTATTGTCTGGTTATTTTCAACTGCCTTCGGCCCTCAAGACACTTGAGTACTTGATTCGCCGATACAAGTAAATATTCCGCTTCTTCGATCATTGGTGCTTCATTATGATTCTAACTTTATTGCTTAGTTATTAATAATTTGGTTGGAATTGCAGCGTTCATATATACAATTTTGAGGAATTGATTTTATGTACTTTGCCATACCATGATACACATGCGTTTGTTTGAATAGTACAGTTAATCGACACGAGGTTAGGACGTTACTTTCAATTTATTGTATGTGCTTTCGTAAATGGCGGTTTAGTTAAGCTAATGGAATCTGATTGTTTGCACCTTATGGTGATTTAGAAATAGTAAATGGAAGTTTCTTGATGGTGTGAAGGCCACGGGTGCACCGCCACCTAGAAAGGTCATAGTGCAGCAATGTATTCGGGATAAGGGGGTTCTGGAAGCTATATGTGACTATGTGAGTATTTTCTTCGGATATGTATTTATTTAATTTTTTTTATAACATAGGGACCCTTTTTGAAGAAGAGCCCTTTGAACTCATCTATGAGCAAATCAGTTGCCTGAGTAAGCTAGGGGCATTCACCCCTGATGGGCTACTTTGGATGTAGTTGATTGTTTGATTACTTGTTTATTGTGTGGTTATATACTTGACTGTTCTACTGCAGGCAACTCCGTCAAAGAAGAATCAGCCTTCAAGGTTCGTTATCAGCGTTTGCAAGGCAGTTGTTGTAGAGGCTTTGGGTTCCATTACAACTGTTGAAGATGATGTTGTGAAGAGAATCCTTCCGTTTGTAGTTTCTGGACTTCAGCCTGGCACAAAAGGAGGGTCAGATCACAAGGTGGGATTTAAAGGCATACTGCCCTTAAAAGGGAGTAGACACTTTTGACTTTTGTATCTGTTATCATTATGCATAATGTTTATGAGGCAATGAAGATAATTATTTCTGAATGATGCCATTCAATTTATGAAACACCTTTGTGATTACATCCGTTTCAGAACTGGATAAATGACAAACCAGCATGAAATCGAAGTCCTTATTGTGTTTTCTTTGATGTGATGGATTTGGAATTTTGTTGTTATATTGTATGCGTTTGTTGTTATTTTGTGAATATTTTTCAAAATTATTTTTTGCGTTGATCTGTATTTTGCAAATATATTTCTCTTCTGAAGTCAATTGTGAATTTCGGCTGCATATTGTCTAAGTCAGCATGGTTTGATTTTTTTTGTTGTCTGCTTATCAAACAGGTGAGCTCCCTTGTATGCGAGTATGTCTTATACTATGTTGAAATATGCTTGTATTTGGATCATGTAGCCTGCCCAAGTATGAATCATCACATGAGTTCCAGACAAAGAAAAAAAGGCAGCAGCAGCGACAAAATGAAGAAACCGCAAAGAGACAGAAATTGCCGCACCCTCAGCAGCATACCCGCCTACCTCCCATTCAACATACCATGATCCAGAAGAGAGACACAAAAATAGGGGGCGGGGGGTTTAATTTTGGCCTCCTCTCATAATGCGATTGCAATTATGCAAGGCAGAAGAACTCATAAGCTTTGGAGTGGTGTTTTATAGTAATTATTTCTTGACCCTAATGCTGTATATTCATTTTTTAGTGAGCTTTTCATATGCCTTTGTTCCATTAGTGTGGTAAAGTTGTAATGCTGGTGAAAAAGTTGAAATTATGACAATTTCCCAATGGGGTTCTTCTTATTCAATGAATCAGTATGAAACTGTCATTTGGCTGTTCTGCATTTTTCCAATCTTTGTGTCACCAAACTATGAATCAAGAAATTTTTTGTTTTATTTTATTAAGTGAGTAGCAGTTTTCAGCCAAGATTCTATTCAGAAATCCTAACAGACAAGATGGAAAAAAGTGGAGTGAATGGTCCATTTTGGAACCCAATATATTTTTGGGTGCTTCCAGCTAATTCGATGGTAATTGTTGATCATTGTTCTTTTCTTATTTGGAAGAGATACCACTCAGATTGAAAAATTGGTTTGAGAAAAGAAATAAAATATTGCTTTATTTATAGATTATTTCCATTACACCTATGCTTTATTTATAGATTATTTCCATTACACCTATGCTTTATTTATAGATTATTTCCTTTTCATTAATATTGCTTCATTAATATACTTACGTTGATTGGAAGTCAGGACTCGTCAAAGAATCTAACAGGAATGTGTCAATAGTACGCTGGAAAAAAAAAAAAAAAAAAAAAAAAAAAAAAAAAAAAGAGAAATCGAGTCTATAAAACTCGACTTCCTATTGGAACTCAAGTGTAAGAAACTCGAGTTTCACTATAGCGGAACTCGAGTCTTTGCAACTCGAGTTTCACTGGGAAGTTTTTTAAAAAAATGAACCGTGCTTTGTTTTTAGGCAGAATGGATGCTCTGTTTTCGCATCGTTCACACTAGTGGAACTCGAGTCTTCCAAAGTCGAGTTTCATGTGGAAGTTATTTTTTTAAAAAAAATGAACCATGCTCTGTTTCAGGCAGATTGGATGCTCTGTTTCAGGTGTGTTCACACTAGTGGAAATCGAGTTTATGAAACTCGATTTCCGCTGGGCAAAAATTTTTTTTTTTTCGCCTGAGTAAATCGAGTTTTTGTAACTCGAATATTTAATAAAACTCGAGTTTTTTAAACTCGAGTTTCACTGGGAATTTTTTTTTTTTTTTGGGCCATTCATGCATACCAGACACTGAACTGCAACCTGCTGAGAAACAAAGAGACAAAAGCGTAGAATGTAATCCACAAACACTCGTTGAAAGGCAGAGAAGCTGAGAATGTAAATCCACTCCAAGCACATCCAAAGGCGTTTTCAAGATGCACCAAACAATAGAAACTATTGCGCTCTTCGCATAAACATAATGTTGCAATGTTCATTCTATGTTCACAGCAAAAGGCGTTCTCAATATATCAACATTGTAAACATGCCCAACCACGCTTAAGTGGCAGTTCCTACCATATTACTCAAATTACAATCCTCATAGAAGTACATTGGATAGAGAATTACAAGTTCATTCAACAAAAACCAAAATGTCAATTGTGCCGATACAACGTAGTCACTTTTCCTAAGATCAGCAGTCCGCACAACAAAAACGCCGTCCATGGAAGCATGCCTGAAAAATGTAGACGAAGGTGGTTAGGAGACAAGATAGTAATGTTTACGTAAACATAGAATGAACAACCCAATCCAAAACATTTTGCCATTTGTCACCTACCTAGTTTGGAACATGACCGCTTGTGGAAGCGCCAAGGGACTGCGGACATTTTCTGCGGTTATGCCCTGAAGCGTGACACAGTCCACATGTCTGCTTGGGTTGGCTCTCTATCAAATCAGCATCCTCCCTCCGCCAGCCCGGTGCTCGATCTTTATTCCTCACTCCATCCATCTCATTCCTTATTCTTGACTTCACTAGTCGACCTTTGCCCCGCACCAATGCTGGATTAGGCAACCACTTTGACCCCATGGGTTCCCTCCACAATGACTGTGACTTAGGAACCACAAATGCATGTGAGTAAGTGCTAAGGGCATGGTTCAAACTATAACATGGGTGAATATATATGGTCGAATCAATGTGTACCGCATCACATACTCTAATTACATGTGAACACGGTATCCCTATGTTTTGCCATTTTCCACAGCTGCATGTTCTTTCCAGTAACCGAACGTCATAACTGTGGTTTCCCCCTCCTGCACTATATGGGTTGTGTGAAGTAACTACCTGATATCGCATCTCTTGATTGCTAAATGCCTTGACATAGTGTTTCTTAGATTTACGCCTATTTCCCTCCCACGTGGAGAAGGCATATGTACTCCATTTCTTACCCTCCAACAAATCATTCGTAATTTCTTTGTGCCGGTCATGGAAATATTCAACAAGTTTGGACCAAGTGAACTCAACCATTGCGGCAATAGGAAGGCCCCGTGCACCTTTCAGTACACCATTGAAGCACTCTGATATATTGGTTGTCATTGCCCCAAAACATTTCCCACCATCATGTGACTGGGTCCACATATCCACAGACTCGCTCATTAGGTATGTGTATGGCAGAAAATCCTTTTCCTTGCCATCCTTCCCCGTCACCTTCTTCTTATTCCTAATGGCCTCAATTTCCACCTGCTTAATGGACTCCATTATAATATCAAATTTTACTGCTTGAGTAGCATATCCCGCTTTCAACGCCGCTGACTTTAGAGTCGAGTTCTGATAATGTGTGTTGAAGTTGCTAGCAACATGTCTCAAGCAATATCTATGAAAGACCCGGGGTCTTCCATCCTCCCCTCTAGGCCAGTTTGCAATGGCATTTTTGATACCGAGATGTCGGTCAGAAATTATGCAAATGTCTTCGTCAGGTATCACGTGGCCAATCGTATCTCTGAGGCATTTTAAAAACCACCTCCAACTAGACCCTGACTCGCAATCCACAACAGCGAAGGCGAGAGGAAATACCTTGTTGTTAGCGTCAGTTGCCATTGCGACCAACAGCTTTCCTTGATATTTACCATAGAGATGGGTCCCATCAATACTAATAACCGGCTTGCAATATTTGAATCCAGCAATGCTTGGACCGAAAGACCAATACACATAATGCAAAATTACGGTGTCATCTTCACCTGTGGGTTTGGTACGATAGAACACCTGGGTAGTCGAATCCTGATCAATATATGCCATTAGCAACTTTTGTAACCTTTGGTAAGACTCTTCCCAATTCCCAAACATCTTCCCAATCGCCTTCTGTTTCGCATCCCATACCTTGTAGTAAGAAGGCTTATGACCCTGATATTTCGACTCTATCATAGATCTGAGATACTTAACTGGGGTAGTGTGATCCTCACATAACTTCTGAAGAATGTCTGCTGCAATAAAATTACAAGTCATCATTCTACCATCATTCCGCACCCCAGTCGGTATACATGTGTGAGGACCCACATAAACGGTGACCATCCATAGTCCGTGGAGATTGGGCTTCAGGACTGCACAGACATACCACTTGCATGATTCATCCACGCATTTCGCACAAAGTTTTTTTGTTGTCGACCTAGTGATCATAAAATGTTTGTTTTCATTCAGAGCACAACTTACTAATGCGCGCTGCACCTCTACTTTATTTGCAAAAGTCAACCCTTTCCACAAATTCATCCCTTCTCTCCAAGTAGACACGAATGGTATCTCAACATGTGAAGGATCAACCATGTTTTCCCAAGTATTTGCAGAAAACGACAAGGCAGGAGGTGCGTAGGCAGGGATTGTGTTTTCCATGTTTAGGACACTAATAACATTGTCAGCATTAGGTTGACTACCGTCCAATGTATCGTCGTCATCGATGTCCCTCTCGAAGTCCCCAAAGTCCCCTCGGTCAATCCTCTCTTCAAAGTCATCTCTGTCGACAAGATCGTCACTGTTAATTGCAGTAGGCTCGTCAACATAGTCGTCATCATCATTATCATCATCATCATCATCATCATCATCATAATCATCATCATCATCATCATCATCATCGGCATTAACATCATCATTGGCATCAACATCATCATCCACATGTGTAGAATACTCATAGTGAGCATCCGGAACTGTAACCTGTAAACTTGTGGCTGTTTGTTGGATCTCATCATCTGCACGTGGCTCCAACTGTATGTATAACTCAATACCACTGACTTCAGGTATTCTCTCCAACTTGTCAAACATGATCTTTACATGTTTATCTGTTTCTATCGCCATATACTTGTAATTAATCCGGTTCTTCAAGACTTCATGTGGCATACGATAAGTAATTTGTATGCTATGTATTGCAGGATTTGCACACAATTCCTCCATAATTATCTTCTTCAGTTCATCAAGGGTCTTCAACCTACGATCAATTTGGGTATAATAGGACCTTATACCCGGCCCTTGAAATGGCAAACCCTTGTTCGCATTGGGATTCTTAAGCGGGCCACCGTGGTATAGGATTATATCAATTTCAGGCATGGTAAACCTGTTAGAGTCAAGATAGTATTGTAGTTAAAAAACATTTTATCTACTTAAACTACACAAAGTAGAAATTCCAATTCATTCAACTGGTTTGAATTTCGTTACACATTTCATACTTATATCATTTTTCCGTCATGCTAAGACTACCCATTTCATACCCAATACAAACCAAAAAAAAAAAGAAAAATCCTTGTAAAAGTATACAACAGTTTATCATGTTGCATATTTGCCACATTTACATACCCATTGCATACCCAATACAAAAAAAGCCATTTTATTACAAATTCAAAGGGTACATACCCATTCATCACAATGCATTCACTACCCATTCATCACAAAACCCATGCAAATAAATACTCAAAAAATTAACACTAACAAAACAAAGTTTATAATTCACAATATTGGTAAGCAACTAAGTTATTAACACTATCTACAAAATAAATAGTCAAACTCTTTAAACCCACACCCAATACCCACCTACAATAACATTTAAATCAAAAAACCCTTACCTGTGAGATATGAATTTGTTGAGGGGGAAGAGCAATGTGAGATGCAATGGAGTTGTGAGAGCCAATGTGGTGTGGGGAGAGATGCAATGTGGTGATTTGTGAGAGGCAATGTGGTGTGGGGTGAGTGAGGTCTGTGTATGGCTGAGAGAGTCTGTGTATGGGTCTGATATATTTTGATCTGCTGCTGCGTGCTTTATAACAATTTTCCCAGTAGAACTCGAGTCTGTAAGACTCGAGTTCTGTTCTACATTTACAAGGATATTGAGTTTCTAATACTCGATATCCTTCTGTTTTTTTGATTAAAATCGAGTCCTAAAGACTCGACTTCTTTAAGACAAAAATCGAGTCTCAAAGACTCGAGATCTGTGTGGCATATTTTTTTTTATCCAGTCAGCATGCGTGCAAGCACGAGGGAGGTTTTTAAAAAAGAGGATCTCGAGTTTTACAAACTCGAGATGCTATTTTTCATATTTCTTCAAAACAGTAGCTAACTTACTATATACATGCTGAACACAAAGCTACTCTGCCCATTTCCCCTTTCTATTTTGTATCATTTTGTTTAACTTGCTTGTTGTGATGGATATTTGATGTCTTGACCTACGTTACGAATACTGTGGCCTATCTAATATATTTATTGTTGGGAGCTTGCAAATTTTTGTCAATGAACTTCAAAAATTTAAGTATCTGTTTTGTATTTGTTGGGATCTTGTTTTGTATTTCTTCATGCAATTTGGGCAGGAATTTGTGATTTAGTAAGGAAAAAAAAGGAAAAAAGGGAAACGCGACTATAGACAAGACCAAACATGGTCTATAGCCGCGTTTTCTAAAAACACAGCTATTTTATTATCATTCATATTAATCGCTTTCTTGATCATAACAGTGATGTATTGTTCTTTTCTTCTCCTATAAGTCTTCTTGCTCTCCAACATAGTTTTCTCTTGCTTGGCCAATTGAAGGAAAGATTCTGTTAGAAACTAATTCTTAAACCTCTGTGTGGAAGTGTGTTTAACATAAAGGTCACTGTAGTATGATCTTGAGGGGTTATTTCGCCAAAAAACTGATTCATTTAGAGTTTTACTCATAGTGACAAGAATCAATCTTTAAGGACAATGCATTCACGTGATTTTATAGTAACGTGAGACCATTCCTAAACTTATCTCTTCTTTTTGTTCTTGTTGATTATTTGGATTACACTTGTTTTTGGTTAAGAGTTTGGTCGGTCACTAAAACATTTCCAACAAAACTTAATGTAAGGACCTTCTCCATTTGAAATGGATTTATTCACGATTCAAATTTAAAAATGTATTAAGTACCGTGTAAATGACATGACACTCAATACAAATAAAATAAATTCATTTCATGTTTCAAATTAAATATTACAAATCTAAAAATGTATTCATCGCGTAAGTGATGTGGCACTCAATACACATGAAATAGACCCTCTGTGTTTTAAGTCAAATGGAAAGAATCTTGTTCCATCTTGTAACGACGAAGAATTGATGTGTGGTGGGGCAACCCCAACCCAAAGCAGGGCCGGATGAGTCTTATTATATATGATAATACAAACCAATGCAAGGAAAAGTGTACACACAATGTCAACAGTAACAAAAGTTTACAAACTATTTCCATAAATACAACACAATATACCCTGATGAAAATTGAAAAACATCACCAAAATCCAGACACAGAAACAAACAATGAGACTTACAAGTTACAACTGAAAATATTAACCTTACTGGATTTGTATATGCATGTAAAAGCTGTTCTAATTAAGCATCTTGTAGGCAATATTTGAGTAATACTTTGGAAGTACCATCTTGTTTCAGTGTAATTCCCTCGAAAGGATAGGTAGCTCTTTACTCATTTGTTGTTGAACAAGATCTTCTAATTTCTCCTTCATCGCCTGTTTTTACATCAATGCTAGTAAGCTTCAAAAATGACTGACCCCAACTCTCAAAAAAGCCAACTTGGTCATTTGCGAAATCCACTATTTGTTTCTGCGTTCTCTTATCATCTAACAGAACGGAATCTGATTGGAATAGCCCCTTGTGGGCTAAAAGATTTTGGTAGTACTGGTTGTCAAACATGAAAGATGTTTCAGGATCATTATTAACAGTTACAGAGGGGCTTGCTCTTGCAGGGCACTGTTTCATGAGCTCTCCAGCATAAGTACTGTTAAGGGATGTGTCAATGAGTGTGAGATCCCCATTGGAGTTTTCTTGAAAACGATCGTTGAATGCGCTGCAGTGAGCTGCTCCAATGGTGTGAGCTCCTGCAGAGAGCAACACTATCTTATAATGCAACGGTTAATAGTAGCCAACCAGCTAGCCATGAACTCAGGATATTAGTTGCCCTCATTGCAAGACAACCAAAAAGGCCTATGCATGAAATTCTCAATGTGCACTACTCATAAGAAAGAGAGACCACATTTTTTAATGTTCATGTAGTCTCCTACAATCATTCATACTATAGACAATACAAATTTTACTACATGGATGAGCTTATATATAGATGTGTCAATTTTTAAAACACTAGCAAAAAGAATCAATAATTTATTTTTTATATTGTTGATGTGAAACCGATCTCATTTATTGATACATCACTTTGTAAGGTTTTTATATTAAAATTGGTGATAATTTTAGTTTTTTTTTTTTTTTAAATTGTGTACTCACCTTCCACAATTTAAAAATACTAATAAATAAACCATTTATGACAACTTCGTTGTAAGAGTTGTGATCAAGATCTTATCAAGTGTGTAAGTTCACTGATGTAATATTACCTGAAAGGGTGACAAGGTCATCCAAGGACAATCCTTTAGAAGAGAAGAGCTTTTTCATGTCATCCACTGAAAAAATTGTGTCTGCAATATTAGGCCTAACATTGGAAGCTGCTGAAACCATCCCATCTCTTCTACCTGTTGGAATCTGAATTGCTGGTCCGCCAGCCTGTTTTCAAATTCCAAGCCTTCATGAATGGTACATCAAACCGAAATAGATATGGGAAATTAGGTAAAGAAGATGAAGATGAACACAAGTACTTGATGAGAGATGTCTCTCACCATTTCAACGGCGTCTCTGGCAGCCAAAGCAACAATATCAGCACAAGAAACAGTTCCTGGACAGAAGATTTCTAGAACTCTTTTAGCTGCATCTATTACTGAAAATCCTCCAAGAGATGTGTTTGCTGGATCATCTCGCTCTGTCCCATTTCCTTGTAGCAGCACAGATGCATCACAACCCTATAAATCATGAAATCTGAGAGTGCGGGGAACATTTCTAATAGTTCTTGATTAAGTTGCATTGTGAGACTACAAATGCAGAAGACACTTTTTTAAAAAAACAAATAGGCTTTGGTATATCCAAACTTTAAGAACGACCCTGTTTTAAGAAATAAACTAGGAAGGGAAGAAAGTTGAAATAAGATGAAAATAGAAGCTTCATTCATAAAGAAGTATAGATATATAAATTTTCTAGCAAAGAAATTTTTTGCATTGCAAGTCAGGAGTTAAAGCCAATTGCTAGATGTCCATTACATTCCTAATTTGTGACTATTCAATGTATTCATACAATTTCAGGCTTTCAAGTTGCAAATGTTGGGAGCTGGGGCGTGGGCTTATGTCTTCCATTCACTCTACTCGCTTGTCCAGATGCTTCTACCTATGTCTTTTGGGACTTTGGCCACCCCACTGAAAGAGCTTATAGAATAGTTGTCTCTGATATACCCAACAAAAACCTTCATAGTTTCTTTTGAAGCAATGAGATATATTTTTTCAAATTATTAATAGCATGGGGCTAGGTTGCTTTGCTTGGTCTTTAAATTTTGCCAACCTGAATCCAACCCAACCCAGTTTTCAAATAAATAAATAAACACAATCCAAACCGTAAACTCCAAAAAAAGAAAAAAAGAAAAAAAAGAGAGAGGCTAAAATCGCGCACACACTTTCAACGTCCATCAACGCACAAACAACAACTGAAATTGTTGAAGACACGGTGTCTTCAATGCATGATTTTGTTATTTTTTGCATGTGTGTATAATTAACACTGCCCAAAAAATAAATCCGAGAGTATTCAAGTTGAGTTGGGTTGGGGCCGTTGGGCTAGGTTCATTAATTAAGTTGGTGGGATTAGGAAGTTAGTCCCGAAAGCCTCTCCTCTACCCAGGAGAAAAGAATCAAAGATTGATTGGATAAAGAAACACAATGCACAATTTAGCCAAAAATCCTGTTACACAATAGTGTATACTCCGTACACATCATATCCATCGTATCTAAAATTGCATACGTGATATCCACAAGTTGTGTACAGATATAACAATTAAACATGAACAGTGCCAGTTTGTACTGACAATGTACAGTAGTGTGGGATACTCACTACTCCACAATTAATTACATTTCCTTGTGCCAAAGCCTACCACGCATTTACTCGTAGCCCATACCTTTTTTTTATGGTGACTAACCACATTTAGCTAAACCAAAAGACTCACTTACCTCCACGAAGCAGTCATGGAACAGCAAGCGAAGAAGCTTCCCAGGAACAGTTGGATCAACAGAGGAAGCCGATCTCACTGTGTTTCTAACCAAAAACTCAGCTGGTGGGCATGAAGCTGCATAGAAGTTAAATGAAAGGTTGGCACTGGAAGGAGAAGCAGCAATGGAGAAAACAACAACAGTATTGAAGAGTACTGTTGCAGAAAAAGCTACTGGTCTTTTCTCCATAAGGGTTTCTAGCCTTCTATTCTAGGAGTTCAACCACAAGTAATAATTCATACATGTGCGACTTCAGTCTCTTTCTCCATAGATTGAGCCATCGAGAGTCTGAGACCATCTATAAATGAAAAAAAAAAAAAAAAGGTGCCCAACCGGCCATGTATTTAGTGTATGTCTCTATTTAAGGCAACATTAATGTTTTTGGTGCGATGTCAGGAGGTAGATGGGTTCTGATTTCAGTAATGCAATGTAAGAGAAGAGTCAACAGAAGGTCGATGAGCTCAATCACTGCAAGCATTTAAGATCATTTTAACATTCCCTTGCGTTCAAGCAACCTATGTAAGTGGTAGATGTAAACTATTTCTTATGGTAAGAAAATTCTTATAGCTAATAAATGAATTTTTTAAAAATTCTAGCAACCCGATGATGAACAAGCTTTGTAGATAAACAATAGAATCTTTCAAATGGATGTCCATAATAGTTGATTTTGTGTCCTCCAAAATCCTTGACTCGGTGTGAACAGTTCTGTTAGCACAACCAGACAACCTCCTGAAAAAAGACTATTGAATTCAAAGTTACAAGAGAGAATTATTAAACAAGGCAACTAGACATATGTTGCACATTAAAGACCTATATCTAAATATATCAACAACAAAAGTCCCCATACATAAATAAAACCAAGAAAGAATTCATTCTTAATCAATAAATGGAACTGAAAGAATTCAAGAAAGACCAGCATTTATAATTAATCAATAAATGGAACTGAAAGAATTCAAGAAAGACCAGCATTTATAATACAATAATAGTAATAGTGGGCCTAGCTAGATGAAAACTAATAAGAGGTTGGCCACATTAATATTTTGTAAAAATATTATAAAATAGTTTGTGTATATGGCATTACTCTTAACGGCATACATTAACCAGATCGTTTTGAAATAGGTGATGAAGTTTTTGGCAATGATATTCAAGTTCGGCTTAAACTTATTACACACGTGTACTTGTGTGTAACAACACTTCTCTTCAAATTCACCCACTAATGATTCAGATGTTCTGATCTATGCTGAATTTATCCCCTAAAGATTTTGTACCATCTCAAGTGCTCAACAAGGAAAATGCTAATATCACAATTTTTGCCATAACTTGCTCATGTGGCAAGTTGTGAGTGGTGGAGTAAAATTGGTGGATCCATGTGGGTCCAAAACTCTACCAATTACGATTTACCACATGAGCAAGTTGTGGCAAAAGTTGTGATCCTAGCATTACTCTCTCAACAATCATCATATTTACAATAGGTAAGATAATGAAGTTGTTAATTATTTCTTTTTTTACCAGCTGCTATTAACTGAGAAGCAGACTTGATTGACCATCGATACAGCTCTTATGTCTTATACTCATATCCTGAATATCCGAGGTAGATTCTCAATAATATTAAAAATAATAATAATAATCCGAGGTAATGCAAGATTTGAATGTGGTAGATGAATATCCACAAGTGGTATTGTAAGCCCCGATAATCTAATATAATCCATTTAGCTTTGGGTGCTAAGTAACCCCAAGATCAATCCCTATGAACTTATATACCTAGGGATTAATCTTAGGTTACACTTTTACAATAAGTACTCAATACCACCTCACTGAGTTATAAGAAGTGGCTTTGACTTAGTATCTAGTTTTTTTTAAAAATCTATCTTTTTTTATAATAAAAAAAAATGGAACATTTAATTATGATTTTTCAAACTAAAAAGCAATCATTTCTCAAAGGCAAAAACTACTTTTTTAAAATTTAAACTCAAATAAAATAATGAAAAGGAGGCATTGATTTTTCCAAATTGTATCTACATACTTTTTTTAATAAAATGAATAGATGACTAACTTTCAACTTATTGTTTCATAAGTACATATATATATATATATATATGTAAAAAAAATTTCAATCCGATACTACGGCTTTGTTTGGATTGCGGCACGTTTCTTGCGTTTTCACTTTTCAGCTTTTTTTTTTTTTTTTCAGCTCAGCGCTTATGGCACTATTCATTGGTCATAAACAGTGAAAATATGCCAATAAACAGTGCAGCACAGTAATAAATAGTAACAAAAAATATTTTTTTTATTTGTTTCAATTTTCAGCAAAATAAATGGTATCTAAATACATACTACATCTGCTAGCCCAATCTGCTCAAAACTAGCTGAAAGTTGGTTGTTTACATGGGTCCTGAAGTTAAGGGACCAGATCCAGATCCACTCTCAAACCATTCAAACCATCACCAGCAATAAATAGTTGCATGATTTTTTTTTTTCATAGTCTTTGCTCTTTCAAATATATTTCATCCAGTCTGTACAATCATGGAGCACAAAAGTAATTAAACCATGTTGGCAAGTGGCAATGAAAATAGTTCATCATCTGAGACATCTGGCCTAGGGACCCATCTTGTCTTAAGTTTACAACATACATAGTGAATCTGATTGTTGATCAAGCATAAAGAAATTTTTATTTCAGCTCATTTTTACTTTTGATTGCTTCTTGACTCTCCACTGGCAATTGTAAGACTCAGCACCGACATTGAATGGTGAAGCATTTTGCATGTGCCATTAAGTTTTCATGTTAGTATGATTTATTTCGCATGTGTTATGTTATATACATTTGCTATTAGGAAAAGAGTAATGATTATCACACACTTGTTACTGCACACTTCATACGCACTTCCTTTAAAATTGTGTTTAAATTATTTGAAATTATGTTTTAAATATGATTTCAAATGATATGTACAAAGTTTGCAAAAGCGAATATATTATTTTCCCTTAAAGAAAATAGCTTAGTATAGGTGAAGAGGAGTTCAAGATACAAATGTGTTGCCTTTCTTGACTTTTCTTTTGCCATGTTTTTCACTTTTTAAACTATGAATTTAGGATGTTGTCTTCTTTAGTGTAGTCTTGTTTTATATATAAAGGTCTGCTAAATGTATCAAATTATCCAAAAGCATTGAACAAGTGAAATAGCAAATAAGTGTAAGAGAAATAAGAAGCACTTTTAAGTATCAATAAAATTATATTTCATTGTTATTATATTTCATTGAAAACTCCTTTGTGTGTTCTACTTGAGAATGGTGAAATTTATTACAAGTATTTGAGTTGAAAAATACTTTATTTCTAAGTGTTAATTATTAATCTAGTTTATGTCAGTTTGGGTTTTGGACATGTACCAAATGCTATTGTAATTAGAAATATTAGCTGAGCTCTCACACGATGTACGGTGTAACTTATTATTAGTTTTTTCAATATTTCAATAAAATTTAGCTTAATTAGTCGACACATTAATTTCCAATAGAAACATTCAAAATTCATATCTCCACCCTCAACTATCAAAATATAAAAAAGTTTTAAATAAATTTCCTTATAAAAAAATGGTAATATTTAATTATTTTATAAACAAAATAGAAAGACACTAAGAATAGTATAATGATTTAATCATACTATACATTTGTGTTTACAAATTAAAAATTGCTTGATATAATGACTTGTATAGATAAGCATGCTACATGCCTACTAAAAAATGCAAATATCATTTAATTGTTTTTTTTTTTTTTTTACATTCTTGATTTTATGTTACTAATTATTTTTTTTCCATTTTGTTGGACATTGTTTCAATTGTTGCAAAAACAACTAAATTTGAGTAAGAATACCATATTTCAAATCAATTGTTCCTCACATTTAAAAAAAAAAAATTTGTTTCTCATATAAATCTTAGAAAAAAGATATTTAAATTTCATTGTGCTCAAAATAATTAAATTTAACAAAATATAAAAATATCTATTCTATTAGTTATTTTTCTAATTACATAGAATAAATACTACAATGTTAGTTCCCCACAACACGCGCACGCGCGTGCACACACACGTATATGTCGCTGAAAGGAATTAAGAAATTTAGAGGATTAATTTTAATGAATTCACAAATGAGTAGGTATATATAAAAGGGTAGAAGTGCTAAAGGTAAAAATGGTGAATTAAAATGCAACGAATTTTGTGTGTATGCATGAGGGATAAAAAATCTTGAAACATTGAACCAAATGAAACAAAAAGTCCATATTTAATTTGTTCTTATCTCTGATGTGACACTTGAGAATATTTCAATTCTCTTTGCATAAAATGTGCCACTTCACAGAATCTCGTGCTTTCCCACATAAAGTTTATGCTTTTATTTTTTTTTGGTATAAACCACCCGGTATCCGGAACCACAGGGGCTCCGACTAAATCCGGATTCGACCCGGGCAGGACCACAAAGGGCGGCAAAGGTCTCCCAACCGAGTTTTAACGCATCTGCATCCACAAGGACTCGAACCCGAGACCTTGCTTAAGCCTGGATATATATATAATATTGATGATTCCAACTAAAATTTATTTCTTATATAGAGCTTATAAAAATAACCATATAAATTCATTTAATATAAATAATTAATGCACAACTATAGATAATTAATATATACATTTACTCTATTGACTAATTCAATGAACTAATACTTTGATATAAATGCAAACTTTGTTGAAATTGAAGCCTAAATAAAGAGAATTTCAATGCGCCACATGACCCAACCACATACGCTCTAACATGAGGTCTCTACTTTTATATATCCTTTTATATATATGGATGCTGTTAACAGGTGCTGTAATGTGATAAAATTTGAAATAAACTATTCACATTTTTTTTAAGGATATGGAAAAAACTGGATATGTATTAAATGTGTGTCAGTTTAAATGAAATATTGAAAAAACTAAAGTACACATTTGCCAATTTTCAATGCAAGTGAGATTTATGATAGGTCATAAATGAACTACAGTTGATTCATTAACAGGTGCTAACTGGCACATGTTAACAAAGTCATATATATATATATATATATATATATGTATATATAGATTATGCAAATCAATTACTACTCACAAAACTAAATCAGACTCGCCAAAATCACAAGCCTGGAACATTAATGATCTGTTGAAATGAAATAAAGTCTAGAAGATGAGAAGTTTCTCAATAGACAAACAAACAAAAATGATGAAATCATCCGACGCAAAAGTCAAGAACCTGTTGGTCTAATTAACTTAACTGATAAAATCTCTTATGGTCAAATAAAAAATATGGAATCTGAACTCTACTTACATCAAAAATCAATTAGTGGCATGATGATTAAAAAAAAAAAAAACAACCATCATTGAACAAACATTATAGGTTGAAATACTATAGCATCTATCAAAAATATAAAAAGCCAAAAACATTAACTAGCATCTCCTGCTGTTTCCAATGAATATGTCTAAAGTTCAAATTTTCAAATCCCTCCTCCATTGTTGTAAACATCGAATTATCAAAAAAAATTATCCTACGCAAGAAAGAAGCTAAGGTTGATTGAGTGAGTCAACAAAGATTTACATATCTTACGCTCTGTCTTATAGGTGAGACAATTATGTATGCTCAAAAGGCAACTAACTATCATTCAGCCCTACCAAAAAAGAGGGAAACTAACTATAGTATAGTCCTTAATAAATCTTTATCATTGTTTCCTTCCCCTTATAACAATGGACTACTCACATGGTAAGTGCTCTACCTAAGAATTGGGACCAATAAATAGATCATTACAAATAAAAAGTCAAGACCACTCAACTCAAATGCATTGTGGTATACACCATATGTCTATCACCTACAAAGCACAATGTATAACGCTAATCTTTTCTCATAGGGCCATATAGCATGCACCAATTTGCTGGCATATACATATTTCTTAGGCATATACATGATGATTTAACTAAATAACCTACAAGCAAAAGACCTATGACTTCTCAAAGAACTACAGTACGATTCAGACAGCCCAACAAGCAAAAATGACAGGAAGTACTCTTACAAGCTCACATAAGGTAAATGCAACAGCATAAAGATGGCTTATGACAAAGGGGGCAAAAAATACCCAGCCTTTACAATTTCTCACTCTTTGGCTTCCTAATCGTCAACTTCTGCAAATTCTTCCAATTCATCCACATCATCAATGGGAATGGTTTCGCTGTCATCACTAAAAGAACCTGCACAAGCATCAGTATTTGATTTTAGGAACCATCCTCCTTTTTTTACTTTTGTTTTGATGTATAATTAAAAACTGTACCCTATGAATGAAATATAAAAAAGAAGTGTAGAACAAAACTTTGTATACAAATAACAATTGAGTCCACACTCCACAGGAAAATCTGTACTAGAAAATTTGATTGATAAGTTGCAGACACCCCCAATGGGTCTTGAATCCATGACCTCACCTTCTACTTTGCTCTTACAATGAGTGTCATTTGAGCTAGAGCTTATTGGCAGAAAATCTAAGCTCGTATTTGATTCTTCTTCTTTTATTCCTTCATGATAGATGACTAGAATATTATTCTTGTATTTACAGAACCATTAAATAACCATACTTTCAATTTCAACAAAAGCACACATGCATCCACACACAAATTGATGCAGCACAAGTTCAAAAGAAACTTGGGAGAGGCAAACAGAACAAAGAAAAGAAAAGAATCAAAATAATTCTGGCTACGCTCCTTGCATTACAAGTTACATGTCAGACGTTCTCATCAACCAAAAAGGCTTACCCTCCTCAGAAATCAACTATAAACCTCAATATCAAAATATATTTCTGGCATCACACATTTAAATTTTGTATAAAGTAAATTCAACTTTCAGGTATAGTCACAGAGGTAAGAGCAAACAACCAATTCAAGCATCATTAATTTGATCCATCCCCAAGCACATCAGTATTTTTGTCACATAGACACATAATACAGACAAGGCTCATTCCTAGGATATGGCAACTGAGGAGATCTCAGGGAATCATTCAAGGTTTGCCTCCATCAACGACCTATAGTTGCCTTCTATTCAAGCACCCTCACAGTTTCCAGAGGGTGGGGGAGAAGAATTACAGATCAACTCATTTCTAGGCCCCATGGGAGACTTTAACCTAGGTCGGTGACAACACCCCCAAAATTTCACCCTAATCCCAAAAGGATATTTCTCTTAAACACACTCAACTTCATACCAATTTTAAGCAATGCTATCCCACTCCACCTCCTCCCCCCCCCCCCCCCCACCCCCCCTCACCCCTCCCAAAAAAAATTTCTCCAGGAGACTAGTGTAAAAGGCACTAGATCTACCAATAAAAGCCTTTGAACACATAATGCACTAAAAATATGGTTGCATTTAGTGTTGAAAGGAAGACCAGAACCAAAAACAGGAAGAGACGGCATCAAAAGTAATGTAGAAATTCTTGTACCATGGGCTTAGGACTTTTACAAGGTTAAATGAATGGTACAGATCATATGTGGTTTAGACAATGAGGCTAATTAGAAAAGGAATGGGAAAAGCAAAAAGATAAAAGGCCACTGCACCCACATTTTTTACTCAGTCACACTTGAGAAAAGAAGACTTCAAAACTCCTGGTAAATTCACTGACTTGATCTCCATCAAGTTGAAACAGTAAATACACACTGATACAGTACTACAAGTTCCCCCACCCCCCCCCCCCCCCCCGCCAAAAGCCCCCTCTTTTTTGGGCTAAAAATACAGTACTACAAGTTTACTATGTGTAGGACTCACTAATTGGAAACAATACTTAAAAATAAAAATAAAAATAAAAACCAAACTACTTTAAACCCACAAAAGGTCCAAATAACTTAAATATACCTAACTACTAACACAATGAGATGTATGGACCACTACTACATCCCACATCCAAGAAATCAGAAAATCAACCAAATACACTTAACTTCTAAACTAAAAAAGCTCAAAAGAAACAAAACCAACAGCATACTAGTGCAAAGGAGAATGAAAGACTTAATATCAACTAGACTATACTACAGAGGAAGACAAGTGGGCAAAGGGGCTGGTTCATCTCCCATTACATGTACAGAAAATGATTGATTACCTCTTTGAATGAATGCAGCAGGACTATAGGATACATCCTTTGGTTCTGTCATGGAATCAAGAAGATAAGGAAGTTCTAGTAACTGCAAGTAAGATTCTGTCTGAGGATTCCTAGGGTATCCTGCAAAAGAATTGAAAACAGAATATACTAGTATTTAGTGTAAACATGTACTTGCAAATCATATCTTTCTAGAACCATTGACAACCATTACACTAAATACCAAGGGAAGAAGAAGAAGAACCATGAACATCAAATACAAAGCAAGCCAATAACATGAAATTCCATAACAATTGGTTTACTTCATAGAGAATAAAAACGAAGAATAAGACAAATCTTTTAGCAATCTGAATCAGTAATGCTGGCTCATAGAGTGACCAGAACTCATTTTAAAAAATTGCGACAGGTAATATCAAATGGCAAATAATTGGCAAACCCAGTAACTAGAAATTCATCAAGCAGGTCAGCACACACAGAGTACATGATAATCACAAACACAAGACACGAATTAAGGTGTTGTAGGCATGGCAACATGCACATCATTCAAAAAATTGAACATAGACATAAATGCAAGATACATATAGAATGTGTATAATTGCATAGGTTATGTAAGATGTAGACATGTATGACACATGTTAAAATCCCTGTCCATCTTGTTATTCTTCTCAATAATATATGCTTGGGGAAAATAATTACAAGCTGGACAAGACAACATAACACCCAACCTAAATACAGAACATGACATCTGAAGCTGTACAAAATATAGCTCACATTTCCCCTTGATAAGTTTCTCCATATAGGCACCATTACTATCTCCATTTCTCACCCCCTAAGTAAACATCCTTTCTTATTAGATTAGATTAATCTGAAGAAAAAACTCATCAATTATTTTTTGGGTATAAAGCCTTCTTCAATCTCGTTAATTTTCTTTTCAAAACTCAGCAAATAGAAACAATCACATGTGACATATAATGGCCCAAACACTATCCGTAAACACATATTAGAGGAATGCATGTTAAGGACCTCTTATCCAAGGTTTCAAAATGCAAAATGAAAACAGTCAAAATAGTCTAAAGATTTCATAATTATACCAGAAAAGGAATGATTGGAGACAGATTGAGAGGGATTGTAACATGGTACTGTTCGAACAAATTCAAAAGGTTTGGCCCCTCTTTCTTGTAGCCTGCTTTTAAGCCATTGACGACTATCTTCCACGCGAAGATCTACATTCCTGTGTAAAAATAGACTTATTGGCTACCTTCTTGCTCAATTAGAGGGCCCAAAATGAAAAAGAGGACCAAAGAATTCGAAGCGGAGATAGTAAATCATGATTTTCATGAACAGTACACACCCAAAATTTGTCTTTTTCCCTGTCAAAGGAAAGACAGAGTTGAAACTCCGTGTTATTGCTAGCCATTCTTCATCATACTGGATCTCATAAGGTCCTGGTTCTGATTCAATTTCAAGTATCTAACAGCAAAGTGAATGCCACAAGTTTAGCCTTCAGCATTGACTAAAAGAAAGGCCCTTTAGATAACTATGAATTATCACCTTATATACCTGTAAAAATGGGCGACCGGGAAGGCACTTATCAAGTGCAAGAAATTTTGTCACTGGGCCACCTTCCCCATGCTGAACAAGAGCAGAAAATTTGCAATGTAGGTGAGCCGAAAACCAATAGGGTGGTTTCAATTTTTCCAGAAGTTGAGCAGCAGCTACACTTCCAAGAGTTCTTTCCTCAATCTGGATAACATTTTTCAACCACATAAGAAATCACAAAATTCTCTCCCTATCAAGACAAGGTTATTCTGCGGTAGATGCTATGGAACTAACCATTAAATCAAAAATAGAAAAATAAAGATAAACAAGAGAAACCAAAGATTTTTTTCCCAACACAGAACCGCCTCCATAAACTAAGATAGCAGTGTGCAATGTTCAGTTGTTCACACCACTGCACACCATATTACAACTTAAAATTCCAAATACAGTCAAAACCTTTGGGCAGATCTGTTTGCTTAAAGAAAAAAAAAATCTTTAATTCCAGAGAAGGCACAAAAGAGAAAACAAAGGCAAGCCATTAAATGTGACATTAAATAAGTACTTTAGTGTGCAAATATGTGAAGGGCAATAAAGAGGGGCTGCTTAAAGACAATTTTTTAGAAAGGCAGTCTAGGAAGAAGATTCATTAGCGAAGTAAGCTGTGCAGTAAGAATAGATAGATTTAGAAAGATGCTAATTTTTACTTGTTTAGCTCTTTTCTTTTCTTTTTTCGTGAGCAGGGAGCGGGGGTTAATAAGTTCCTATATCCACCAGGAACATTTTGGTTTTGTGGTTTGAGAATGCAGCAGAAAACAGAATTAGAATATTAAGTCAAAAAGTTCCAAGAATTAATTAGAAAACAATTTGCAGGAAATTTTTAGACACAAACAAAGGGAATTTAGGACTTCAAAGTGTATAAAAGAGATGATTTTCAGCTTGCATTGTTGCAATTAGGAAATTAAAGATCAAGTCTGGGGATGTTCAAGAAATGTGAAAGGGACACCCAGAATAGTAACAGTGCAGAGAACAAGTAGCTTAATAAAGTGAGGGACAGAAGCACCATTTTCCTCTCACCTCTAAGCGCAAATTTATCATTTAAAAAATGACCTGAAAACTCTTTTTTTTTTTTTTTTTTGATAAGTGACCTGAAAACTCTTATCTTTGTTGCTATCCACAAATTCCTAAATCATATCTATTGTCAATTAGGCCTATCTAAAATAAATTTCTAAATTCGATTAATAATTTCAAAGTATGTTTCAAGGTTTTGATCCAATGTTTCTATCAATTACTTCATTCCTTTTAGCTCCTTTTGGAGGGGTCATTCCTTTGCTTACTTATTATTGAGGGATAAGCATAACAATTTTCTTGTATGCTTTTTTAGATGCCCTTGTCAACAAGTATCCTTGTATTTTTTTTTTTTTTTTTTTTTATGATGAGTCTCTATTTAGGATACCATCCATAGCTTTTAGCTGTAACTTATTGAAGGCATAAGCACCTCTGCAGCTAAGAAACTTTTGGAATTAAGCAGCTTGAGGCCTATTCCATGAAATCCATTACACACATACTATATAAGTTTGTTAGAGATCATCTTAACACACTCACAATTACCTCCTTCTTGAAATATGGTTTGCGTCGAATAAGTTCCTCTGAGTTCCCATAATCAGTGATGCAAACAGGCCAATCATGCGAAAGAAAAATATCAATCGGTTCCTCAACTTGCAGGAGCTGGTGGACATCATATTCACGAACATGATATACTGACCTAATAGTATGCTCATTATAAGGAGGCCTCTCATAGTGTCCTGCTCAAGGGGAAAAAAAAATTTTGAATTAATGAAACATATAATATGCAAAATTTAATGGAGTCAGTTGTCATGAAAGGTTTTCGACATAGAGCCAAAGTCATGACCAAAAGGATGATACAAAAACACAATACAGCATGACCAAGAACCATTAACACAAGCAATAAGTGCCGCCTTCAGAACTATATAATGGTTTTAAGTAACATGCAGATAACATTCAACCAACCTAAATGATAATGGCGTTGATTGTAAATTCCAGAAAGTCCACCAATACGAATGTTCCCAAACTTGACCACCCCAGCAAACCCCAAAAAGTATATATTAGGTGCTGCCCATCCTCCATGGTACCTAGTAAAACGTCCAACATGAATCCTTATACAAAAACTATAATACAACTGATAAATTACCAATTATCTCAAAGGCTCAAGTTGTTGGAAAAAGGCAGATTTAATCATTTAGCCATAATTATAACACTCCCCATCACATGCATGTCTAGACTACCCCTTAATAAATGGACCAACATGTGGGATTTTAACATTTTAAATGGGAGGTGGAGTGAATATAAGGCTCAAACGCAAGCCCACATACTCTAATACCAGTACCAATTGTCCCAAAGGTTTAAACTATTAGAAAATGGTGAATTTATTGTTATTATTTTTTAAATAATGTAGAGAACCTTGTCTAAAGAAGAGAGCCCTCTCTAGCCAATAAAACCTACATGCAACTGACACCAGCCGCCAGAACCAGTTGGCCTTGATGGGCTAAGGCGTTTAAGTGGAAGTTGTGAATTTAATCATTTAACCATAATTCTAACAACAACAAAAGCAATTTAAAATATATGGAATCAATTTAAATGAGCACAAAACTGTAATCCAACAAAGACCCATTAGACTGAAACAGCATATTTACAAATTGATAGGTCATTCCAACAAACACTACAACTGCTTTAAACACAACTAGCACATTTAAAAAAGCAGAGAATATAATCAGATAGTTAAGAGAGTTACTGACAATTCCCACATATAATTAGAGGCCTCGTGGTTTCCGCCGATGAAAATGGTGGGAAAGGGAGCAACTTCTTCGCCAGAATAGTACTTCCAGAAGGAGTTCATGGAGCGGTACTTTCGTGGCACGTTGAGGCTCTCCAGATCCTTCTCATTCCTCACTGCCTAATTAAGCAACAAAAATTGAGATTTTGGGTATTGGGTATTGGAAGCATTTTTATGTTTAATGGTTTGAAAAGGGCAAAGAGAGAGAGAGAGAGAGAGAGAGAAGAACTAACCTGAAAGTCGCCGCAACAGAGGAGGAGGTCGATTTTGAAGTTGTTTTTGGTTTCAGCGTACTGAAGAGTTTTGTAGACAGTGTCCAGGTCCCCATGCATACACCCTTCTACTGCTATCCTCATCCTAGAGAGATTTTGGAGCTTGGATTGTGGAGGGAAACCAAACCCAAAAATTCTGGGTTTAACGTTTTTACAAAAGCAAATGCCTAAAACCCTACTCTACTTTATAGAACAACCAACCCACCTAACCTTACTATCTCACTTAAAACTAAAGCCCAACCTAATAACGGTGTGTGTTAAAAGCTCGTTAATGAATAAAAATAAATAAAAGAAGAGCAAGAAAAAGAACAAGACTCAGATCCATAACTATTGTGTCCGTAACGAGTAATGACCCAGATTGGAAAGAATCTATATTGGCTGCTGTATTCCATCTCCGTTACTCCTATTAATCTTTTTTCAATTGATGCGGAACATTTTATAAGCTATTGATCTATTTTAAATAAATCCTAGCCATAAAATGAACCTGATCCAAATCCCTACTACTTTTGGGCGTGGTTTTATAAATTTGTGTTCGCTAGAAATGTGTTCCACGATAGGAACTAAACCCTTGCAAGACTTGCAAGTGATACGTCCACAACTGCTTTCCTTTCTTTTGTTGGCCAATTTTGCAACCCTTTTCTCAAAGACAAAGCACACCAATTTTCATAATTACTAATGTTAGGTAAACAATAATTTTCACAATAAATCTGTTATGCTACTAACCGATAAGAGCATTCACTAATACTAAAAAGCACGCTGCAAAGTAAAAAATTGTATTTTATTACACTTCCACGCTCTCTTTCTCCCTTGCACGTAGGGATGATAGTTTTGCCCGACCCTACTTGACTTGCCCCTCTCCACTTCGCCCCGCGCTGGTTTTTCCCGCTCCACAAAAGTTGTGAAGCAGGGATTGGGTGAGATTTTAGCCTTGCATCACAAGGTGAGGTAAGAATGAGTTTAAACTTTTTAGACCCGTCCCGCCTTGCCCCGCCCCATCCCGCATTGATAAAGGTTAAATTATAAATTTTTTATACCCTAAAACCCTACTGTTTAAACAAGTATATCATCAACTTAATTTATTCTACCTTATAAGGACTTTTGCCTCTCTTTTTTTTTTCTCTAACAATGTTGGAAATAAGGTACCAATTTTAACATTTTCTTTTATCTTTATTATAAACAAATTTATATACTATTGAATCATTGATTTTGTATTATGAGATTTTTGTTTTTGTTATGATATTGCCTTTTTAAACACTTTCATAATATTATTCAATTTTTGCTAAAAATTAGTTTGATTTGATGGGATAAATTTATTTTTAATTTTAAGTATATTTTTATTAAAAAATAGTTTAATTTAAAACAATTGCAATAGTTGTGAGCAAATTAACAAGAATTAGAGTTTTATGAGGTGAGTGCGGGGCCTCAAAGGACGGGGATGGGGTAAGACAAAACCATGCAGGGTGGGGGCGAAGACCTTATCCTTCGGACCTACCCTGCCCCATTACTATCCCTACTTGCATGCTCTCATCTTCTTCTCTTTCTTTCTTTTTTTCTTCTTCTTTTCCTCTTTCTCTCTTGCACGCTCTTTTTTTTTTTTTTTCTTCTTCTTCTCCTTTTTTTTTTTTTTTTCATTTTTGGCCTCTTTCTCCACGCTATTTTTCAGCTAATGACTTAGCTCTCTTCAGTTTTCAGATTTGGTATGTTGGGTTCTTTTATGAGTTTTGCAAATTAAAATTTTGTGATTTTTTTTTTTTTTTTGCAAAGTTGTGCGTTAGTGTGTTCAGATTGGAAGAAAGATAGAAGACTAAACTCACTGCAATAATGGTTGTGATGGCTGTTTATTGTAGTAAATATATAATTTTATTGTAATGGATATATTATTTTATTATATTGTTTATATTATTTTATTGTGTTGAAAGCTAAAATAAAACTATTGATGTTGGGTGTTTTGTAAAATAAAAAGGTAAAATAAATAAAGTAATTTTTTGTGGTGCCAAATAGCTAAATTTATGGCTCCACCAATGTGAATGCTCTAAGAAATTGTTTTATGACACCAGCTTTATAGAGTGGGAAGCCAATGGAGTTGGGACTGCTCTATGTGTTGGGGAGGGTGGTCACCCTCACTTGAAAAAAAATATATTATATACCATAAAAAAATTAATTTTAATTTTTTTTATGAAAAGACTCATAACTTTATTAAGATGAAAATAAATTCAATATATCACGAGCCAATGCTGGCTCAATAATAATTGGATCCTCCTCTACCCAAGTTACATAACTATCTAATCTTTGGGTAATTATTGAGTACTCCCGGAATACCATAAATGTAGGGGTGTCAATTCGGGTTAGCGTGTCGAGTTCGTGTCGTGTCGAGGTAGGGGTATTCGACTAAATGGCTCAACCCTAACCCGACCCATTTAATAATCGTGTCAGGATCCTTCAACCCTAACCCGACCTGTTAATAAGGGGGGTTGACCTGATCTAACCCATTTGACACGGTTAATAAACGAGTCGTGTTGGGTTGACACGAATGTAACACAACCCATTTCAACCTACATAATATTAAATATAACATCCATCTAGAAATAATTTTTTTTACATCCCAAAAAGCAGTGCATACATTTTATGTCTTCAACCCACATTCAAAATAATATAGTTCAACAAAAATATAACATTCATTTAGAAATAAGTTTGTTACACTCCAAAAAAAGTGTAACACTTTAACCCAAATTCAAAATAATATAGTTTAACAAAAATAAAATAACATAGTTCAACAAAAATATAATATCATTGGAACTCGCCAAATGCTAAATATCAATATTAAAAGAATTTGAGCAAACAATATTCTAATCCTGACTATGACCACGATTATCATCCATAGATTCTTTGTTGATATCCAAATTCATAACATCTTCCACAAGCTCATCCAATTTCATTTGTGCAAGTTTTATGCCAAAAAAAAATAAAAATAAATAAGTATTAGTAGTGTTACAAAATATGATCATACCTCTTTTATAAGAACTAAATAATAATAATAATGTAAGAGTAATAATAACTAATGAAACAAATAAGAATCTATGGATGTTATGTTATGCGAGTAAAACGGGTTGTGTTAAGTGGGTCATTTCGGGTTTGACACAAATAAATTGGCGTGTTAAACGTGTCTATTGCGGGTTACGCGAGTTGACCCGCTTATGACCTGTTTTTTATCGTGTCGCTTTCAAGTCGACCCGTTTATGACCCAAACCCATTAAGGCCCAACCCTAACCCGAAAAAACCCGTGTCGGGTTCGTGTCATGTTCGCGGGTTGGGTCGAACATTGACACTCCTACATAAATGAATACTTCCAAAGTATCATAAACGCGCACTCCCTCCTCTCACATAACTGTAGATTCCACTAATTAAATTTATGCTGGAACTCACAATTTATGTGAGATGGGGGAGTATGCATTTATGGTATTTCCAGAGTATTCAATAATTTTCCATAATCCTTTGGCATATTGAGCTAAAATATATGCCGGATTATTAATTAAAATTAATTTTAATTAATATGGGTTGTTGACCACCACCCTAGGGAAAAAAGAAAAAAAAAACCCTTTGAACACATTAAATAAAAATTTGAGCCTAATAAAAATAAAATTTGACCTCTCCAAAATTTTGGTCTATTGAAGGTTAATTTTAGTAATTTGCATTGAGATAGTTTAGATCAATAGCTCAAATATCAAATTGTAATTTTATCAAATGTTTAATTATGATTTTTAAATTGAGTTTTCAAAAAGTATGTTTGAAAATCATAATTATTTTATTTAAAAAAAAAACACACACACTTTCAAATATAGCTAATCTGGTACTTGCTTTAATCTTTAGCTGGAATTCATTGAAATTATGTGATACATGTTGTACATATGCATGTGCACTAAAAAATACATAAATGCTTTATTGAACATGATTAATGTAATAGTTGAATCCCTAAGTTGAGTATGTTAAATGATATTATAGTTTATCCTTTATTCCTTTGCTAGCATTATGGACGAACTTTTTATAAGAAAATCATTCGTATTGCAAGATTCATCTTCTAAGCGAATTTGTGTTAACTTGAACAATCTACTTTTTAATCCTAGGATACGAGAAAATGTCTCATATTTTAATTATAATGATCATGATGAAAATAAGAAAAATATATTTACAAAAGGTTCTTGTCAACCTTTTAACCATTATTTCCCTATAAAAAAAAATTAGTGGAACGTTGCATCGATTTAATCCTGATTGGTTTAAAGTATACAAAAATTGGTTGAAATATATCAAAAAAAAAATAATGATGCATTTTGTCTATATTGTTAATTACTTATTTAGGCAAATATTTAAACTTTATGTATTTGCATTTTTTTTTTGTAATGTCAATATATTCAAGTTTTATTTTTATTAATTTTTTTAATTTAGTTTTTTAATGACCACTTTAAAGAAAAATCTTAGAACCGCCGCTGCAATGGAGCTATCATTTTGAATTCCACTTATCACTTCAGCCATATTTTTAGCCCCTCTCATCAATTCATGCCAATTTGTTATTAGCTGACCCATTAACATCCCATATCATTTACAATTTGTCATCTCAAAAATTACATTATAAGTAACATACAGCTATACAATTTGACCTATTCTTAGAAAGTAAAACAAAATTCAACAAAACAATTTAACACCCAGTTAAGATTATAAAAGAATAATTATGTTCTTAAGTAAGAAAAGTAATTAAATATTTGCCAATTTATGCAAACAATATTATAATATATTCATATTCTTAATTATATTAATCTTAAAGGTTTACATTTTCCCTTTTTATGAACATAATAAATTGATCATAAAATTAATTTCTTATCAAATATTTGAAATAAACTTATAGCATAAGTGTGCATCGCAAAAGGTGCATCAGCTAGTATTACGAATAAACTAAGTGATCATTAATCAAAAAGTGGATAAGACCGGATGGATTATAACTAAAAAAAATAGATATTGGTTGAAGAATATGCCAAATGTCAAAAATCAAGTAGAGTTTGCTTCCATCTGAGCATTGCAATCATAATTGAAACCCTTTTAAGAATTGTTTTAGGCAAAAAAATATACTATAAATTTGGAAAATCTATTACTATGTTATATGAAGGAGAGGAATATGGTATAATTGAAAAAATCGATGAAATTTGCAGTTGATATAAAAAAATTATTTCAACATACAAAATTCTTAGAGATCAAATTGGGCAATGGGGATATATCAAAATTTTTCATTGGGGCAATGGGGAATATATCAAAATTTCTCGCAACCGGGATAAACAAAGAAGAATCAATGGATTATATGTGTCTCTAATATACCCATCTTATATGAAGGGTGGATACAATATAATTTTTGTATAGTAAGGCTTTAAGATTTTATTTTATTTTATTTATTTATATTAAACTTTTCTTTTCAACCAGCCAAGTTGTCGCACGATGTGCAATACATTTTAAAATTGTGTTGACACTAAATTGTTATTAGTTTTCTCCAATATTTCAATAAAATTTTTTTGTAGAGTGTTATATAGCCAAAATAAAAAGATAATAAGGATGGTATAGTGATATAATCATACTATATGCGTTTAGAAATTTGAAAATTGCATGACATAGTGACTAATATAAATTGGTATGTTACATACCTACCCAAGAATTCAAATATCATTTTGATAAATAAAAAAATTAAAATATCTTTCAATTATTAATTTTTATATTCTTTATTGCGTGTAAATAAATTTTTTTGTTGGACTCTGTTTCAATTGTTGCAAAAGCAACTAAATTTGAGGAAAAATATCATATTTTAAATCACTTATTTCTCACATCAATTTTAGAAAAATGACATCAACATTTATTGTACTTAAATAATTAATGCACTACCTAACTATCTAGTCTAGTCCCTTCATTCCACAAATATCATGTAATTATCAAGAAAAAATCTTTGAAGGTGGCCTTCAGAATCAGATACATGGGCCCAAAAGAACCACTAGGCCAATCCTTTGAAGTTGAACAATCCTTTGGGAGTTCAGAAGTATATTTTTAAACTCCAAAACTCTGTTTTGTAATAGTAACCTCTCATAGTTTTTTTACAAATGTTCATTTTAAATCGAAAACACTATTTTACAACAGTTTATCCAAACGCACCCTCTGTGTGCTCCATTTTTTTATGTTGAATGAGCCAGTTAAGAGATTTAGCGGAGAGAAAACCCAATGAAAAAATTGATTTGACTTCGAGATATTTAGTGATAAAATTGATAAAATTATAATTGAAAGACTAAATTAAACTTTACTAATATTGAAAGAACAAATTAATAACTTTTCAAGGGTTGACAATTCCATCCGTGAAATCAATCCATCAATCTCTCTCTCTCTCTCTCTCTCTCTCTCTCTCTCTCTCTCTCTCTCTCTCTCTCTCTCTCTCTCTCTCTCTCTCTCTCTCTCTCTCTCTCTGTGTAAAGAGGCAATGTACTAACAAATAATTTACATTTTTAACTCATTTTAGTAACTTATAAATAATTGAAATTAGTTTTTTTTTTTTTTTTACAAGATAGAAATTATACTCTAGTCTAATCTAAGTGTATTTATGTGTGAAACTCTCTTTTGAAAATTTGAACCCTGGTCCTTGCCCTCCATTCCCCATAAGCACTTATACTTGCTTGTAGAGTGACCATCACACCAAAGATGTGCAGTGATAACTAATTTTTTAAATAAAATCGATGACGTGCAATATAATCAAAATTAATTTCTCAAATATTATAACATATAATAAGTATCATACATAAACCATAAAAACAACTTATTAAAATTTTTAAAGTAAACTAGCGCACTTGCACATTTAGCAAGACATCAACTAGTTTTAATAAATATATCAAATAAGTTTATCTTTTCCCGTTTCATTACTATCGAATATTCTATTATTAAGAAGAAGCAATACCAAATGAACTAAGTTTGGCTACAAACTTAGTTATAGTCTTAGCCTAAAACTACAACTTTAATTGAAAAAATTAATATGACAACATATTTAGAAATTTTAATAGTTGAATTACGTGTTTTTTATGTTGTTAACACATATGTCAAATTTCGTGTTAATTAAATATTTTTTACTATTTGACCCATAAACTTATTTTTTATGTATAATTTTAAATTAAAAAATTAAATATTTAATTGATGACATAGTTATCGATCTTTGATTTTTTGAAAATTTTGCAAATATGGAGAATAAAAAATATATATAATTTAGTAATGAGAGGTGCTACATCCACAATATTTTTCACAACACTTTCACAATAAATCATATGTGGTTAGTTGTTATTGGTTTAAATTTGAACCTAACACTAAGATTACTTTTTTGTCCTAATAATAACAACCAGTAACAACTTGCCACTTAGGATTTGTTGTAAAAATGTTGTGAAAAATGTTGTGGACATATCATTTCTCTTTAATAATAAATTTATCAAAATTCACATTAAATAAAATAATATTGAATGGATTTGTAGCCATTTACTACATCGGTACAACCAATCCAATAAAATGATATTGAGTAAAGTTGTAATAATTTACTGCAACAATTAAGTAAATAACCAAACTTTTTTTCTCCATTTTCACTAGTTAAATTTGGTTATTCTCGATTAAAAAAAAAATTGTTATTCTCTAATGTTTCAAAAAAAGAAAGTGACTTTAATTAGCATTCTCCCGTTTTGGAAGTGACGATGTGGCCCATAACTTCAGCAAGATTGTGTGGCGACGATTGTTGCAACACTCCCGCAAGTAACACCAACAACTCTTCTAGACATTCTCTCATCTGTCTCTTCACATATGGCTTCATTTCTACTCCAGCCTCTCTTCACTCATTTCCCATTACAATTTCCAACCAAAAATGACTTTTTTGCTCCCATTTCCCTCTCACAACACCTCTACACTCTCTTTCTCTCTATCTTTCCCCACCACCAAACCAACACTACCACCACCACTACCACTACCACTTGTTTCTCTTTCACAACCCTTAAGACAATTATTACACATAAGAAAAAGCAACACCTTCAACTTCAAGTGTGGTGCAGTGGCAGATATCAAAGCTGCAACTTCACTTGATCAGAGCGAGGAAGACAATAAGGTTCTGGTGGGTCCCTCTAGTGAAGAGGAGAGGGTGGTGGTGAACTATGATTGGACAGAAGAGTGGTATCCACTGTACCTCACACAGAACTTGCCTGATGATGCACCTCTGGGTCTCACTGTGTTTGACAAGCAGGTCGTGTTGTACAAGGATGGCAATGGCCTAATTCACTGTTTTGAGGATCGCTGCCCCCACAGGTGACCACAGTTCTTTCTCTTCGTAAATTGAAGTCCAAGTTAGAAAAGTGGTGCATATGATTCATTCAAACATAGTATTGGATTTCTAAAGTTCTAGTTTTGAGTTTGTTTGTGTATGATCACACATTTGAGGTTGAACTTGATTCTGTAATTCATGCTTTAGGGACAAATTTTGTTTGTTTATTTTGAATGTTATCTCTGTTTGTTTTAAACCAAGGCCAAAATATGAAATTTATTATAAATATTATCCCTTTAATTTACTTCTTTAAATCAAACTAAGATGGCCCAGACATGCAATAACTCTACTATAGAATTCTAAAAATTATAATTATTTATTTGAGTGGTTTAGATTTTTGTACTCCAATAAGAACTTAAGTATATGTCAAATTAGTGTTAATTAATGTTTCTTTAGCTATTGATGATCTCAAAGCTTTTTTGCTAGCCTTCTGATCTTGTAATAATTTAGTTGGGTCCTAACCTGTTTTGTCCTCTGTTTTATTTGCCTCCTGCAATGGTTATGATTTTAAAAACTCTATGTTAGAATTATCCTGAGAACTCTATAGCATTCAATTGGTAAGCCCCTGAGCTTTGATCTCATAAGTCATATCCCATCTCTTAATTTAGTAGAAATTGCTGAGTGAGTCTTCAAGTTCTCACCTCAATCTACATGGTCTACGTTTCAATTAGATACCAACTAAGATTAGTGATTTTTTTTTTTAAATTGATTTATTATCTGCATGGACATTCATGTTTCACAAATCTAACATAAGTTCGTAAGCTAATAGTTTCTGACTATCTTGTTTGTTATAATAAATTGATATGTTTCGCATGTTGAATCTCCTGATATGAGGTCTTTACAATGCCATGCTTTTTATGAACCTATCGATTGTGGGGAGTTTGTATTTGTGGATGAGGTAATCTTAATCAGCCAAGTTGTAAGATCTGATAAACAGAATGCCAAAATAATTGATAACATGCATATAAACACGGTAGCTTTTTTGAAATATCAACTCCCTTGTGAAAAATACTTTGACCTTGGTGCTGCTTGATTTAGGCTAGCAAAACTATCTGAAGGCCAGTTGATTGATGGAAGAATAGAATGTCTTTACCATGGCTGGCAATTTGAAGGCGATGGTAAATGCGTAAAGATACCTCAGGTCTGTCTCAGTTTATCTTGTCCCCCTTTTTTTTTATGGATAGTTCAATAGTTCCAACAAGTGAGAGAGAGGGATTTGAACCATGGTTCTTTTGATAAAGGAGACTAGGCAATGGCACTGAGCTATAAGGCTTTTGTCGCTGTTTGTTTTTTGTACATGAGTTACCCAGTTACTTCCATAATCCAAATGAATGAATAATGATGTCAAATTTCTTTACTACAGCTTCCAGCTAATGCCAAAATTCCTCGATCGGCTTGTCTCAGAAAGTATGAGGTGAGGGACTCCCAAGGAGTTGTGTGGGTATGGCTGTCTCAAAAGACACCACCTAACCTTGATAAACTACCTTGGTTTGAGAACTTTGCCAGGCCAGGCTTTCAAGATACTTCAACCACCCATGAGCTTCCATATGATCATTCTGTACTTCTTGAAAACCTCATGGATCCAGCCCACATACCAATTTCACATGATAGGACAGATTGGACTGCAAGAAGGGAAGATGCTCAGCCACTAAGTTTTGAAGTGACTGAACGCACGGATCGAGGATTTGCAGGCTGGTGGGGTAAGGCAAGTGATCAACCCCTGCCAAACTTCTTACGGTTTGAAGCACCTTGTGTTCTTCAAAATAACCGGGAACTAGTTGATGAGAAGGGGGTAAAGCACTACTTCACAGGCTTATTCCTTTGTAGACCAACTGGACAAGGAAAATCCATGGTTATTGTAAGGTTTGGAGGAACAAAAAGATCCCCCATAGCCAATTTTTTCCCGAAATGGTACTTCCATCAGAATGCAGGTAAGGTCTTTGAGCAAGACATGGGTTTCCTCTCGTCCCAAAATGAGGTTCTAATGAAAGAAAAAGTTCCCACCAAGGAACTGTACATTAATCTTAAATCCTCTGATACATGGGTGGCTGAATATAGGAAGTGGATTGACAAAGTAGGACATGGCATGCCCTATCATTTTGGGCACAGCACTATTTCATTGCCTAAACAGCCTGCTGTCATTGAACATGCACCAGCCGGACTGGTTGCTGGATTTTCTGCATCTTTTCCGGCTAAGGGAGGGATTGGAACAATGCATGCTCCAAACGTGGTCAACCGGTATTTTCGTCATGTAGTCCATTGCAAGGGATGCAGAATCGTCATTAAAGCTTTCCAAGCCTGGAAAAATGCCCTTTCTGCTACAACTATTGCTCTGATCACATTGGCAATTCTAGTGTCTGCGAGGCAGTGGAAGGCCATTCTTTTAGTATTGGCAGCAGTGAGTTCTGCTGGAGTTTATGGATGCTCAACTGCTATTGCAATGAACACAACGAACTTCATTAGGACTCATAGGAGATTGTAAGTGATCAATTGGTACGATTAATTACTTTCGGGCAAGAAGATTATAGGATTTAAAAGCTGTTTAGAAGGATAATATAGTATATGAAAAACAGATTGTTGTATTGGGATTTATTCTACCCAAGATTCGTATTGCACGGGTGCCTCCTATTTGAGCTCCAAAGAATTAGATCCTCATGCCACGGGCATGTTGGTACTTACAGGCAACACTTTTATTCATTTCCATCAGCTACCAAGTCGCTCATATTTTCTTGGGTTTTTTGATAGCCTTTTGCAACTCATTTCATTAAAGTAATGAAGTTTGAGACTTATAATCACAACAAAAATTCACAATAATTTTACTCAACCTAATTTGCCCACCCCCTCACATTTGAGCCCACTAAAATCTACAATATAAATTTTTTTAATGGTCCATGTGTGATGTGGTACACAAATTAAGTGATGTAAAATTATTGTGAATTTCTGTCATGATCTAAGCATCTATCCTGAAGCTTTGTTTTCATATTAGGCATTAGCGCACCTAAACCACTTATTTTTCATAAAGAATTCAGAAACGCCTTTACGGGAGAACCCTTCCAAATCCAAAAACAAGCAAATTATTTTTCGCTGTGGTGTTATATCCAATAGTAATGTTAATTATTGTGCTACATATACGAGAATCTTCCAGCTCCTCCCAATCTATTAATGCTTGAATAATTGAACCCAATTCCGCATTAAGGGCGAGGGGTACCACTGATGAGAAACAACAGAAGTTGTTTGATAGAACGTGAAAATTCTTGTATGAGGTGGTCTCACGCGTGGGACTCGCAATACTTACTCAGATAGAGACGTTCAAAGCTACCATAACTGGTAACTAAAGTGAAATCTTTTTCAACTTCCAAAAGAAGTGAATAATCTATATATTACTAAAAGCTAAAGCGTAACGTTTAATGTTGCTGCTCTTACATTGCGCCACATCAACTGTCACGACATTCTTTTTCCTTTTTTCTTTTAAATATAATTTGTTCTACAATTTTAAAATGATTTTTATAATTTTCAGCCTTATAAATGCAGCTCACTACTTATTTATTTACTCCCACTATCACCCTATAATAAATCTGTATAATTAATTCAGCCCACCTCTTATTTATTTAGTTCCATTATCAAGCTCAACTCAAAGCCCAACCAAAGCCTTTTCAGTTCAGCTTTATGATTTTGTGTGGGCCTTTTCAATTTAAAGGAAAAAAAACAAAAAACAAAAAACAAAACTTTGAAGCCTTTCAAGTTTTAGGATTTTTTTTTTCTTTCTAATTTTTCTATATTTATTTTTAACATTTATTTTTTTAATATTTACACTTTTCCAATCTTTCTCTCTCTCTTATTATTTCATCTCCCCACTATTTCTTCAATCTTTCTCAATTCCTTTATCTTTTTATCTTCCCACTACCCTCTACATTAATATCATTCTTCCTATTTTCTTTCATTTTCCTTTATTTTTGTCTCTTCTTATTCATACTCTCTTACTATAGATTTGTCACTATCTCTTCTATTCTATGTATAGTTTTCCCTCACAAAAAAAAAAGATTCTCTCTCTCTCTCTCTCTCTCTCTCTCTCTCTCTCTCTCTCTCTATATATATATATATATATATTTTGGTGGATTTTTTTTTATTTTTCTTGCATCTCTACTTTAGGTTGATAATTTTTTATATTCTTTAAAACTCTATTTTGGGTTAATGCGATTTAGTTTTGTTTTATAAATTGTTGTTGTTTTTATTTTTATTTTTTATTCTCTTTGATTGGTAAATGTTTTCCTACTGTGTTCTAAAGAATTAAATATAGAATATAAAAATATAATATTATTCTATGACATAGCATGATTTAAATAATTTGGTATTTATTCTGTTACATATCATGATTTTTATAGTGCTCAATTTAGATGTTAAACTATGAGACTTTACTAATTTTTATTTATTTTCTAAACCTTTGTGGTGAAAAAAGTACTCTTAATAGTTGTCTTCAAAATACTCTATAATGCCATTCATTTAAAGAAAAGCAAAAATTAGCCAAACGAAAATAATCGAATAGGTGACAACTTTTGCAATTTTATTTTAATTATTATTATTTTATAACAATGCATGTATAGAAATTTAATTCTTAAATTTTGCTAATAATTGTTTATTTGATAATATGTTTTGGGTGGCCAAAATTATAATTTCTAGAAAAAAAATAACTTTAAGATTATCAAAAACAAAATTTTATCCTAATATTGATTCAATTAATCATTGTTAAGTTTTTTTTTTTTTTTAGTTTACGTTTTTTTGGTATTTTGGATTGTTCTTATATTACATTTATGATTGTTCCTATAATAAATAAAAATATAATTACGAAATACATTACTCATTGTTAGATTAGTTTAAATTAAAAAAAATTAATAAAACCACCATAAAAATAATTATCCCATACAACGCACGAGTTCGCAGCTAGTTTATTTAGAAATCAAGGCTGTTTTCCCCCTTCTACATATCAGAAGCTAAAACAAATACAGCTTCCCATTAAAACAAGATGAGAACATCTTACATTATTATTATTATTATTATTTTTTATTTTTTATTTTTTGCTGAATAACATCTTACGGAATTTACCCATTTAATTTCACTTGCAAAACACTTTGTTTATGACGCTTTCCATATCCATGGCATGTAACAATTTCAAGGAATCACATGTTTAACTCTTCCAGATATAAATTCTGTCAACTAAGACATACAATTGAAAAAATAAATACATTTAAAACAACAGTAACAAAAACAATAATCAAGCACCATAAACATCTGTATTAAGCCTCAATTAACACATATAATACATAAATACTATATGCCATTGCTCTTAAAACATATACAATCAGCCTCTCCTCTGCCCTTCGCCCTTTTAATTTTTTTATTTGGGTGCAAACCAAAACCCCAAGAGCGATGTGCTAGTTCTGCTCCGTTTATATGAGAGTTACCACCTTTTGTCATCAAAAAATTAATTCCTTCATACATATGAACCAATATTGCAGTAAATTGGCCACTAGCCGAATTCCAATATAGAAATTAAAGCACTGTACAATCTGACATCAGGTGTTTGTAGCGTAGATGTCCAGCCCTACCACCCGATAGTTACAGCCCATTTGAGTTGATGGACATTGAATGCTCTTCTGAATGGAATAATCTAGAGGATTTAGAGTTAGTAAATGATGATATGTAGGATGATCTGCCATCATTATAATTTGCTGAGGGTAGAGGGGATGAAAAGCCTGGGATCCTTGGCAATCCAGTGGTAGTATCCGTGCCCACGTGTAAGTTTGAATTTTGGGGTAATACAACAGATTCAACCTCCTCAAGTGTCTACAAACAACAACAGATAGTAGTTCAGGTTTTTCGCCAAGATGGGAAATACATAAAACCCATAGTAGTCCAACAGTAGTATTTCATAAGGTAAATTGGTGAAAGGCCATGTATAATTTCCAAGGAATTATTCAGTCAAGTAAATAAAGAGGGAATAAAAGAAGGAAAAGGGAGGGAGGGGGAATTCTTCATGGTAGTCAAAAATGTTGAAAGCAACCGCTGAATATCAAAGAGCTTTTCCACCATATTAACATAAGAACAAGATCTGAAGCTGTTTCAGGTCAGTTATGTTGGTTAGGTTTTCCTGATGGCTGCAAATCTTATTTCTGGAAATTGGCCCATAAAATGGGATACCGGAGATAGCTGGACTGCCACCAACATAATCCCTTCCCTTTTCACAATTGCAGTATTCTAGACAAAACTACTTATTATATTAATCTTTGTACTATTTAAAAGTTAAATACCTGAATAGCCTGTTGCAAAACAAGGTACATTTCTCTCGTCTGTTTTCTTTTTACAGCTAGTTCTTCCTGCTCCTGCAATAGCTCTTCAAAAAGGCTCTCTCTGCATAATTACCAGTAAAAACATGCTCAAATTTCACCATTAACATTTATATGCAGTTGTTTCTCAACAACAATCTAATAAAGTGCCCACAAAGGTAATAAATGTCCATTACAGAGCCCTTCACACAAGCCATGGTTCATCATTAGCAAGCCTAAAAATCAGCTGATCCAGATAAAGACAGGGAGTCCTCACCAATACAGTTCTTTTCATATGTCAAGAGTGCTGACACAATGTATCATTTTGAGCAAATTAGAGGAGTGTATCATTTCGAGCAAATTAGAGGAGTTTTATAGGTTGGTTCTCATATCTTTGAAGTCCCAACACCACTTCTTATGACTTGAAGTTCCGATTACAATAAAGCTAACACAATGAAACCAGGGACTATACAACAATCCCCAAAGAGTCCATCCACTTTTGGGTAATCAGAATCATTTCATCACTACAATTTCTCTGTAATCAGTTGAGTGCAGTGATACATGATCTAAATTCTTTCATTAAATTTTAAACCTCACATGTCAAGAGACCTACTTTTAACTTTTAAGGATTATTTCAGGCGCTTAAACTTAAAACAATCAAGTAGTAAAAGAACTAGTTGAACAGACTAGTTAAGTAGTTATTTTCTTGGGGGTACAATGGACCCTTGGAAAATATATTTATTTCACAAAGTGGGATCTAAAGTGACACATATTAATTAAAATGAAATGCATAAACTAAATGAACAGACAGAAAAGGAGATGGCATATCACATATACTGGATATTTTTTAAGTATTTTTTTTTAAATTCCAACAGTGCCAAACAACTGATGATAATAAATAAATAAAGACCTAAGAGTCCCTTAGTTAAACACATACCTATATAGTTTTTGTATAAAGATGCTATGAAGCTCCCTTTTCGTATGATTGACCTAGAATACATCAGCAATAAAATAAACATTAAATGGACCAGGCAAGATATCAAAAGAAAGGATGACGGAAGTTACCCAAATATAAAGCCGACAATGGACAAGGGATTACACAGGGATAGAGGCTTACCAGAAAGTGCATTACAGCTTTTGGAACTAAGTCTTGAATGTTCTTTCTGACAATGTCATAGTAAGACCGCAAGAGTAATTTTGTTACAGTTATTACTATTGCTTCATGCTCTGTCATTTCAAGTGGCCTTAAGATGGATGGGGGCTGGACAAGAGAGTAATATAAATTGAAAAATGAGGAAATGAATAACACAGAACAAATTACTTACATAGAAATAAACTTCTGTGAACAACACTATTACCTCTCTCAATTGGATTATAGAGGGCATCTGCTCCACATTGTGAGCAGTTTCATCAAGTGATCTGCTAGCTTGACTCTCTCCGGATGATGATCTGCTGCCAAATATTGATGAAATTCCCCATGTCCTTGTAGCTGTATTACCTCCTACATTGCAAGTAGTACTGTTACTGCTTGCGTAACTTCATTTTTTGAAGGAAATAATTGCATTGATGAAAAGATTTACTACTCATGTAATCAATGAACATAGCAACCACACTGAGCAAATGTCCGGCCATAGCCATCCATATGTACACAACATAAACATGCTTATAAATATCAGATTTCCTATTTTATTGATAATTTATGCATCCAATGGATCTTGAATGCATAAACTCACCCTCCACCTTGCTCTTACAAGGAGTGAACGTGCCATTCAGAATATTTCAGCAACTTATTTGCATTTTGCAGAAATATATCCTCTTCCCATCCATCAAATACATGTTTACATTTTTTAAGATATTTGGAACTTTCCAATAATCCTCCAGCAAATTATTTTATAGTTACTAAAAGCATCTGATACCAAAATACACTTATAAATTTGAATACTACAAAGCATGCTACTAACGTACATTGATATTTCTTGCATTAATTCTTCTGTAAGTAATATCATGTTAACAGAAAGAAATCTGAAATATTCATTAAGAAAGCAAAGAAATTTCCCCTAAAGGATTGCATACAGAGATAAAACAATAATAATACAAATGTATTTTTATTGCCAAGTCATGCAAGCATCTAGTGGACTTGAACTTATGATCTCACCCACCACTCTTAAGGAAGGAGGAGGTGCCTTTTGAGCTGGAATTACCAAAATCAGAAATTTATCCATGCTATTTATCCTGGAAGTTAAGGATGATAACCAAACTTGGGAAATTAACAACATATAAAGGAGTTTACCTGATGATACAGGCCTCTCATTATTCGAAGGAGGACGATTTCCCTGCCAAAATCCAGGAAGAAAGTAGAATGAATTAAAACATTTTGACTATGCCTCTTAATACTATTCAAAGGAGGATGATTTCCCTGCCAAAAGCCCCTCAAAGACAATACCTAATTTTGACTATGCCTTTTAATAGATAATACTGCTCAGAGCAAAATAAATTAAAACATTTGACTTAGGGTTTAGGGGTGTGCATGTCCAATGATACCATATGTGCATCAAGAATAATGCAAGCAGGGTGGAATCGATGATTTTGATTTTTGATTTGCTTAGACTGGGCAAAAGTGAGGAAATTGTAGTTTTAGAGTTTTGACAATATTTTTGAAAAAAAAAATTTTTGATAGGTAATGTAAAATATTATTAAAAAAGTAGTCAACCCAAGTACATCAGGGATGTACTATGGGGGCAAAAATCAGGAACCAAAATTACAATGATCAAGTAAAACAGGAAGGGAAAAACAAGAAGAATGAGACAAAGCCACACTCCAATCAAGGAGACTTTACAAAAAAAAAGACTTAATCTCTAGCATAGAATGTTCACATCCCTCAAAACTTTTAGCATATAATGTTAACATTCCTTTCATGCCAAATACACCACATCAAGCAATGCAGCACAAGTCTCCACACTTTTGTTTTGTTATTCATCATATACATCTCATCATTCAGTTAAGAACAACGTGGTATGTCATCTGATGATGGTTGAATATACTTCAACAATAAGCAAATGAGCACACGTATCACATATGTTAATGTTCACCAATATGGTTATATATTATTTCCACAACAAAATCAGCCAGCAGTTTGACTAATTTTCATTGCCAAAATCCAATAGCATTTCGGCTTATTTTCCAGGAGAAAATCCAACAACATTTAAACTTAGGTGCGCCATGGCACACTGGCAGAGCTCTGTGTTTATGTGTGCCCTGAAATTTTGTGTGGGATCATGTCATGCACACCAACATGGCTATACATTTTGGTGGACATAGACATGTTTCAAAGTTTTCTTGTTCTCGTGATTCCGACTTGGTTCCTTACATATGGTGTATTTGGGACTCACACTGGGGGCTTATTTTAAGGCGAGGCACATATGGAATGACATCTTTGAAAGAATGGAGAGATAACTGGCTGGTTGGAAAAGATTATACCTTTCCTAGGAGGGACGAGTCACACTCATTAAGAGTAAGCTATTGAATTACCTATATATTTTATGTCCCTTTTCAATGTGCCCATAAATGTAGCCAACAAGTTAGAGAAGTTTTAACAGGATTTTATATGAGGGGGATTGGGGGAAGAGAAGAAAACTCATCTTGTAGATTGGATCTTGCTACTATACCTGTAGAAGTAGGTAGGTTGGGGATTAGGAAGTTGAATACAAGTGCGAATTATTCACAAATTGTCCTTGGCATTTCAATCAGGAATGAGGTCATCTATGGAGGAGGCTGGCGGGGACAAAATATGATAAATTAGTGGGGAGTTGGACCTTGCAACTTGTGAAACATTCTTTATGGTTGTGGTCTCTAAAAGGAAGGCAATTAGAACAGGATGGATTCTTTCACTAGGCTTGTTGGCTTTGGCTTAAATGATGGACAAAGGATTAGATTTTAGGAAGATGCATGGTATTCTCATAGGAGTCTAGCTCCTTCCTTTCCCTTGATGTTTCAGGCTTCAGCTAGCTGTAAACAGAGAGGCTAAGGTGAGGCTTCGGCTAGCTTCTCCCTTTGTTAGAATCATGGATAAGTGATTAATTTCACCATTTCCTTATAGTTTAAGCTTTTGGCACAATAGACAATTTATCGTGGTATCAAAGCAAAAAAATCTTGAGTTCAATCCATGCCTCCATTCGACCTTCCAATTAAAATGTTAAAAATCTCATGTGTTAGGACTTAGGCCCCACTTATTAAGGAGGAGTTTAGGCCTCCACAAGTGAGGGGGGGGGGGGGGGGGGGGGTGGTTAGAATTATGGTTAAGTGATTAAATTCATATTTTTTAACTACTTAAGTTTTTGGGACAATCGATAATTTATCACCCTTAATGCTTCCTTTATTGCGTTAATCCCCAAGAAGACAAATGCTATCAATAGGGATTTTAGGCCCCTTTCAGTTTGATCGGGAGTGTATTAAATTATGGCCAAGGTGTTAGCCAATAGATTGAAAGGTACTTTGGATAAACTTGTCTCTGAATTACAAAATGCATTTGTGAAAGGAAGACAAATTTTGGATTCGGTGCTTATTGCTAATGAGTGTGTATGGATAGCAGGATGAAGAGTCATATCCCTGCATTATATGCAAGCTAGATATCGAGAAAGCCTATGATCATGTCAATTGGGAGTTTCTTCTTTATCTCTTAGAGAGGATGGTTTTGGTGAAAAGTGGAGAGGTTGGATTTATATTTGTGTTACCACGTTACAATTTTCTGTCTTGGTTAATGCTTCTCCATGTGGTTTTTTTGGCACTTCAAGGGGATTATGGCAAGGGCATTATCCCCAATAGGTGCATCACGTGTAAAAATGGTGAAGAAACAGTTGATTATTTGTTGCTTCATTGTCTTGTGGCAGTGGGGTAATGAAATTCATTTTACTAGCTTTTGAAGTAACTTGGGTGATGCCTATGATGGTGAAAGGAATGTTACAACAATGGCAACGGAAAAATCATTCAAATATAAGGTATGGAATGCAGTTCCAGGATGTTTATGTCGTTCATTTGGAGTGAGTGGAATAGGAGGAATTTTGAAGACAGAGAAGTCTCTACACTGGAGATTCACTTACAATTTGTACCTTCACTATTTCATTGGACATTTGTAGATCCAAAAAGACCTATGCTCATTGACTTTATGGAAGTGCTACTCTTGTAATTTTTTGAACTATCTAAGGGTATACGACTTATATACCCCTTAGGTTCTTTATTGTATTTTTGTTTCTTTTTTAGTACTTTTTTTTTATAAGTAATAAAAAAAAAATTAGTACTTTTTTTAATCACCTATAAAAAAATATTTTGATTTTTTAAAAATTTAAGATTCCCATGAGCTTAAACTATTAGCTGTTTGAATTCCTAAAAAATTAGATCTTAGCGTTCACCAACTCTTAAAAAACTAGTTTTAAAAATCCCAAGAATTTAATGCAAGTTTAATGGGGAGAAAACAACTCATGTGACCATTACAGTAGGTGAGACATGATAAGGAATGTTAACTAGTTATAAGTGTGATTTGTTACGATTCTAATTTAAGTGCTAAACGTGTGAGATTAAAATCCTTAACTTTTAGGCAAGACAATAGAGCCCCATAAATTGTGGGAATTAGTCAACTAGACACGCCCATAATTTTGGTAACTCCCAAAAATATTAAATTTTCTCCTTAAATTCCTGCCAATCGTACACAACCTAATAGATATTACTGATATGGTAGATCAATAAGAATATTCCAGCATTAAAATTGGGCAAAGGACAGTATACAGGCCAGTTAGCATATGTGCAAGTAACAAAGATGTTTCAGCACAGATACTTTTCTTTGTCATTTTTCAATTTCTTCTCCTTGCGCTTGGATTCAGAAATCAGTTTGTAAGAAAGCTGATCTAAAACTAAAAAAGAAAGATCCTAACCTAAAAGCATTTGAGGGTCATTTCCTCCCTTTAAGTGTTTCTTGGCATTTCATATTTGCTCTATCCACTCTCTCCTTTACATGTGTTTTTGGTTAAATTCTCTTTCCTTTTTTTCTTTTTTAAAGTTTGGGTAAAAATAAAAATATACCCCTTCATCCCAATTTGTTTGTCCTCTATTCAATTTTAGGATGTCCCAAAATATTATTCTGTTTCTAAAATTAAAAACCATTAATTTATTAATGTTCCTATTATGCCCCTACTTTATTTCCAAAACCATTTTTGATAAATTTATTTAAGGGTAATTTTGGAAAATTATACATTTTTATACAACAGACAAAACAATAAATGATGTTCCCTTAAAAGTTGAATTTTTGAAACAGGACAAACAAATTGGGACAACGGGAGTACCTGATAAGGCAAAACACCATTCATAATCGACTTAGGAATAACAGCTCGAGAATTCTGGCCCTTCTCCAACGTGGGTACCTTTTCAACATCCGTATTGCGCTGAATCATATGGAAAAACATTTTAATAATAAAATTAGTATACTCTTTATGGTAGGGCTGTTAATGGGTTCAATCACAAAATCAGTGATACAAAAATTTAATATGCAATCAATTCAGATCTGTTAACAGATGTTCATATTGATCATGAATTTCAGAGTATCCAGTTGGATCAGAACTCATATCATGCCATATTCACATTGAATTGATAGTCATGTAACATAGTTCTCAATCACATATCACATAGCTAACTGTCTAATCCTATATAAATGGTTCAACCAAAAGTGGTGGAACATACCTGCGATGATCTCAGCTGCTGCATAGCAATCTCAACAGCTTTGCTCCCGCCTAAGAAATTTGGATTTGAAGAATTTATATAATCCATCTGAATGAAATAAGTTCATATATCAGCAGAAAACAATACCGGCATTTGTGTGTCAAATTTGAAGTTATTGAAAACAAGACGTGATCAGTAGAAAGACTGCCATCTAATATGAAATTCCGGTGGTACCAAAGCACAATCACTTATCATGTAAGAATCAAGAAAGCAAATGAATCAATCACTTTCATTCCAGCAAGTGACCAAAACAACAGATTGTCAAGGACATCAAAAATGTAATGAAATTATTTGATAAAAATCATTCAAGATAGCAAACAGCATACTGTAAAATTTGTGTATTAATCAAGCACAATTGCTTCGTTTTAGTGAAAATAATTCCAACAATATTAAGTGATCAAAGCAGGATATTTTCAAGGTGACCGAAAGCTACAAAAGTATTGTAATTCAGTAATTCGTGATGCTTGATTTCAGGATACAAGCTTTCATATTCTGTTCTTTATGTTATTGTATAGCCAACACCATGTTTTGTTTCTATTGATAGCAGGATATAAGTTTTTGATTTCTATCCAACTAGTAGTAAGCAATCAAACACTTAGATAAAACCTCATTTTCAAGCCTTCATTTTCTAGTTAAAATTCCGGTCCACATTTTGAAAGATATTAGTATATGTAATATCAGATTTCAAATGAATTTTGAAACTTGGTGATTCCACTTTACCATCAATTAGCACAGATGCAATATGAAGTTCTAACTATAAATACTTTTGTGCCTACTTTGCCACCCATATATCTAATTACGTGCCATCCTAGATTTTAAGTATAATATCATTGCCCGCAGTTTTGTTTTGTTTTTTTTTTTTTTTTTTTGATAAGTAATTTTAATTTATTAAAATTGGAAAAGCACATACAGGAAGTATACAGAAATTTAAAATAAAGTTAGAAACAACAGAAAGCTAAAAGATTAGCGATACGAGTGCAAAGAGTCTAAAAACTACATCAGAGAAAAGAGCAAAATTTAATTGAACGGAGATATTAAACAACCTCCATCTCAATAAGATTCACTATCATTCTCTCAGCAGGCTTTACGCCATCACGCAAAAACTTTCCCATGACTTCATCCATACGCCTTCTTAAGAAGGGAAACCTTTGCAACTCAGTTGCCTCACAAGCACGGCTCATCTGCAGGGAAACAAAATATTCTACATCTTGAAATTCATCACACAATAACACAAAAGCGGAACTCATAAGAGCACAGCAAACTAGACTTGTATATGTCACCTTCACCAGTTCATCATAAACAAATCTGAGACACTGAAGACTAGGATCTAACAACCGAGCAATTTGTCTTCTAATCAAAACTTCAAATGGAACCTGAAACACCAATGCCAGAATTTACCATCCAATCACCCATGGGAAACACAAAACAAATACATCATATGCAATCATCATGATACTCACTTCTGGCACAAATAAAGTATTTCTAAGACCAGTGGCATTTTGAATAGCCGTTCGGATATCATCATCAGATAGATCATCACAAGGGTCCACTTCCTACAAATACTCCAGATAATTAGCAGGCAGCTAGTGTGATGGTTAACAGTCATTGTCACCGATAAAATTTTCAGCAGATAAATAATAGACAAAGTTTAACATCATTTACAGATAGAATCAAAAGATATAACCATCTAGTTTAAGCTTAACTCCATGGAGTATGCACATCAACTCAAATAACAGGATGAAGCAGGAGGAAGGAATATAGGTTTGAACTATAGCAATATGGCTTAGGTTAGAACATATTAAAGAATTAAAATTAAGTATAAAAAAGAAGCAGCACTAAAGAAGATATAATATGCTTCTGAAAATAGATTGTGCACCTCCAAGCTCTTTACAAAAATTGACTGGAAAATGTAGTGAATCCGGGCTCCACCTGACAACTCTTTAGTTGACATCTCCTGACTTCTTCCATCCACCAAGGAAGAAAATGCTGTCAATGATTAAAAAGGTGCCGGAATGGAAAATCAGTATGGCAACAAACCCATTAAAAGTAAATAAGCAGTACTTGAACTAGACCTACTTTTACAGATTGGTATAAAAATTAGAGTCCAGAGAAGACAGACAGAAATAAACCCATAGGTGAACAAGGGAAAGATAGCATCAATTCCTAAATACAAGGATGCTGCAATTTCCCTTTATTCTAAGAAATATTACTAATTGGATTTATGGGAACCGAAGGCATATTGAACTATCACAGATAGAACTAAAAGTAGATGAATCTAAAATACTAATGTTTGACCTATATCTTGTGTTTTGGCATAGCAAAAGCTAAAAAAAGCACTTAGAAATCAATCCAAAGAAGGGAAAAAAAAAATCAATATCGATAACATCCAAGAAAAACTACTAAGACTCACTCTAGATAATGAAGACAAAGAGATGGTCACTTTGTTTATATACTAAGCATAGGAATCAATTTATTGCCCAAACCAGGAAATTGGCAAGCAGTAAGTTCGGCTGACAACATTTAGGCATCAGAACATCACAGGAGTTTGTAGAAGAGAGAAGAAGAAACAAATTTAAAATATATAAAAAGTTGTGGCTGGGGGAGATCAAAGATAAACTCTTGCATAAGACTAGACTAACATCAAGCCTGGAAGTTGGATTATAAGCAATTACAACCAAATACATAACTAATTAGCAAAGATAATCAAGTTATGCTGAAGATCTACAAAATGAAGGATAATGAACCAAAAGGATTTGCACATGGGCACAATTTTTGGGATAAGTAATTTCATTAAAAAGTGGAAAAAGGAATTTCAGTTGCACTGTCAGTAGCTGCTTTCCTACAAAGGTGTGTCTATTCCTTTCTCCAAATAGTCCATGTTAGGCACAGAGGAGTTGACTTCCAAAACACTTTACCAGTATGTTTACCAGTTTTGGTAAAGCGCACTTAAGAGCAAAGCACGTAGCCCCAAGTAGGGCTTATCTAAATATTATAGGAATTATAAAAAATGTTTTATTTCAATTTATATGATAATTTAATCATTTGATTGTTGTATTTCTCATTAATAATTATTTTGAATTTTTTTATTTTTTTTGATAAGTAAGAATGTTATATATACGAATGGCTACTATATGCATGAAGAACATAGAGCAAACCCAAAAAATACAAGAAGAAGAAAACAGAGAAAAAACATAAAAGAAAACCAATCAACAGATTAATTACAAAAGAGAAAGAGAGCTAAGGAAAGAAGGAAGAGAATCACTAGTCGTGAGTCCCCATGCCCGAGACCAATAAAAAAGAGTCCCACTAAAAGAAGCAAGCATCTGATCATTGGAACCATCCAAATCCTCAAAAGTCCGCCGATTCCGTTTCTTCCAAATACACCGTAGGATGCACAACGGAACTAAGTTCCAAATCTGAGACAATTGCTTCCCCAACCAATTCCGCCAGCCAAAAAGCAAATTTGGGATCGATCTAGGTATAACCCAAGACAAGCCAAAAGTTATAAAGACAAAGCTCCATAACCAATAAGCCATCTCACAATGAAAAAGTAAGTGGTCTACCGTCTCTCCACAATGTCTACACATAATACACCAGTCCACAAAAACCAATCTCCTCAATCTCAAGTTTTCACCCATTAGGATCTTATTCCAAGCTACACACCAAACAAAAAAAGAAACTCGCCTAAGGGCCTTTGCTCTCCATATAGCTTTCCAAGGAAATACAATTGAGGGAGAATCCCTAAATTTGTTATAATGCGACCAAATGTCAAAATCCCCATTAGCCTTCAACTTCCATCTCATCCGGTCTCCAAAATCCATTGGAGGAGTATTAACTCCCAATATACAAAGATAATGCAGCCCTCCATCCATCTCCCAATCATTAAATTCTCGAATAAAACAAACAGCCCAAATTCTTCTATCCTCCGGCCCCTGCCTTGACAAAAAAGCTTCTACAGATACCTCCTTATCAAGGGCAATACCATACAGCCTTAGGAAAGCCAATTGAAAAGGTTGATCCCCATACCAACCATCCTGCCAAAACCTCACTCTACTCCCCAACCCAACAACAAACTCACAATTTTTGCTAAAATCCTCCCATCACATGCAAATTCCTGTCCACAAACCACACCCATGAACTTTGTGCACTTCACTTCAATCAAGTGCATGCATGCACTTTGCACCTAGGCTCCAAGAGGCTTTACCAATGCTGCTGCTTACTGAAATCCCCTTCCAACATGCTAAAAGCCTAAAAAGCATAGACACGAACACGGGTATGACACAGTGACATGAGTAATTTCTGAAAAATTATAATATAAAACGGTTGGTACGACACCGGTATAACACGGGTACAACACCCTAAATGAAGTGTCCGTGCTTCCAAGTTAAAACCTCAATTACTAAGCCCAGCATCACCCAACTAACCCTGAAGAGGCTTAGCGCCATTAAACAATCAAGAAAACAGATGGCTCACAGACTCCCCATTAGACTTACACATGCATGGGCACACGCCCCTCTCAAAGAATACAAATAAAAGCAGTCCACACAAACTCCATAGCCCAAATATCCCCAGGCCATAACAATAGGATCAAGTTCAAAGTTATTTTCCCATAAAAATAAAAAATAAAAAATAATTAAAAAAAAAAAGTTTAGAGATGTTTTATACATATAAGTACAAAATTTATTAGAAACAGAAAAGGGAAAGAGAATAATAATTGTCCAAGTCCCTTTCAAAGAACACAAATAAAAAATACAGAGAATCAATAAACTCAAACAAAAGACAAAAAGGTGGTTGTCTCCTAGAGCACATATCCTGTCAAACAAAGACCACAAAATATGCTTTTTGATTGCAAAAGTAGGACGTTCAACTCCATCAAAGACCCATCTGTTGCTTTCATACAACAGAATCCACATGACACACAAGGGCAAGGCTCACCAGATGTTCGCTCCTCTGTGGCACTGAAACTCACCTTCCCAACATTCTAACAAATCAAGCACTGAATTGAGCATCACCTAAGCCAACCGAAACAAGGTGAAGGCAAAGGACCATATATTTGTTGCCATAGAGCATTGGAGAAGTAGATGATCAATAGATTCCCCACTACATTTACACAAACAACACCAATCAATTATCAAAATATGCCTTTTATGAAGGTTATCAACAATTAGAATCCTCCTAAGGGCTGCAGTCCACATGAAGAAAGTCACCCTTCATGGAACCTTCGCCATCCATATGTTCTTCCAAGGGAAGAAATTACCTGAAGAACACTTAAGAGTTAAGAGCATTATAATATGGTTCTGCCTGAAATACTCGTTTCTTAGATGGCACCCACACCTCTTGATCTTGATGGGAAGAAGCAGGCAAATTATCATAAAATACCCCAAGAATATTATCAATAAATTCCAACTCCCAATTCTGAAAAGGTCGGACGAACTGAGGACTCTGAAGTTGTCCCTCTCCCTCTAATGGGTTCACTAGATACAAGGATAATGAAGCCTCCTTGTCCAACATTAAGGCAATGTTTTTTAGGAAAATTATAACTTAAGAAGCGACTTTTGTATTTTAGATACTTGGTTTCAATACATCCCACATCTGACTCAATATTTGTTTCTCCATTCTATTAAAATATTATATTCTTGCTATTTTTTCAATATCTCTTTCCATTTATCTCACCCTTCACCAACACCTCATTGTACAACTATGCCCATGCCACCACCCACATCGCAAAACGAGGGCCTCATTAAGACATCAAAATCATCCTCTAAATTCTGCTTGGACCATTCGTTCTCAGTCTCAGCTTCAACCTCATCTAGGTCAATGACTCCCTATAGTCAGCATCTTAGAGCATTCTTGTGGACCACATGTGGAGGAGGATCATGGTGTAAAGTCCCCTCAACAAAGGAAGATTTGGACCACCCATCGGAAGGAGAAGGCACACCCATCGCTCAAATAGATGACTATACCGATCTTGCAGTGGGCCCCCAACATGATGCAGGAAACAGACTGAGTTTGCACATAGAGAGAGAAGGAAGAGAGCACACACCATAGCTAGCAGAAATAACATAAAAGAGTCCAATTGCTAAGCTACAGTGGTAGTTAGTTATGGATGTGCACTGTAGATAGAATGTATTTTGCCTAGGACCTTGCTAGTCCAATGTGGGATGATAATGATTAATTGGGTTGGGCTTCGGCATGCAAATTTTAGCTAAACTAGACAATGCTAATTCTCTAACAGCCAATAGTAATGGTAAAGGGGCCTTTTAAGAGAAAAGGAAGAAGAAAAAAAATCGACTTACCCTTTTATATGAAACAATTAAAAATGTAAAAAGGTTGAAAAATCTAATTAAGTAAATGAAACATAAAGTAGTCACTATGGGGATATGACATGTAGCAACAATTTAGATAAATGAGTGAAAACCATGGACAAAAACTATAGCAGGATAACGAAATCTCACCTTCACAATATTGTGTCAAAATGTTCAGCAGAATCATCCCTTGTTCCCCCTAGTTAATGGCATGTAAAAAAAAATGCTTAGAGAGAATAGAGGTGGGAGGAACAAAATAAGAAAATTTCCTTTCCAACACACCCCACACCAAATAAAAATATAGTAATCAATAAAGGTGAAAGTAAGTAAATGTGTTAACATATCCATATACAAAACATTCAGGAAGCATCTGCAGAGTAAGAGATAACTTTTGTGTCAAAAGCTATTGTTAGACAAGCCAAAGCAATAATTTTTAATTTTTAAGTAGCAAAGCAATAACTAATAGCTTACCCAGATCTTTTAGATTGTGTTTTGTTGGTAGGAATCTAAAGTGGGAATTCAAAATTTTCAGAATTTACCAAAAAAAATTTTTGATAAATAACGAAAAGAATTTACCAAAATTAGTGTTTGGTTAACTAAATTCTCAGCATATCGCAATTCCCACAATTTATGAGATTCCTAAATGTTAGGAAATTTGATCTCCCACACCTTGCGCACAAAACCAGAAATTGATAAACGCACACCTAAACAGAACAGAGCAATCCCAGCAAACCGTCATGTTTAGACTTCAACTACTCGAAGTAATTTTTCTCCCTCCTCTGGGAAACCTTTGGTAATAAATTTTGCTTAGCTATCTTCGGAATTTTCATTACTCTCCCTTTCATCTCTCAAATATCACCCCCAACCTGCAATTCTCTCTAATTTGTTTTAATACGCACAAGTTACTGATTATGCTATGAGATGTGTCCGATGGGATATCCACAAAGAAAGTTCCTTGTATATACTCCTAACCCAAATATATCATTCTGCTAGCTAATATATATTCTTTTATGTGGAAAATGTAAATTCCTTTTCTTTTTCCTTGTCTAATTCTGATTTATGAATATAAGTACATTGCTACTCTTTGGTTAAGTAGGTTTCTTTACATCATGTTTGACGGCACTAGTGGGTATGAAGTTACTAATGGAAGAAGTTAAGAAAATTTCAAATGATGATGATGATCTTCTTATTAAATCAAAGGAATATATATATATATATATATATATATTTTTTTTTTTTTTTTGATAAGTAATAACGATTCATTGATAAAAAAGAGGAACACCCAACCCAAGTATACAGGAAGTATACATGGGTGAACAAATCAAAACGGACATTACAAGAATCAAGAAATCTAAAAAAGAAGAAAAAAGATGGTTTCTCCACACAGAGGACCAGTTAAGTAAGGATTGGAAGAATAGAAGCTTGAGATCAGGCATGGGATGCTCATTGTGTTCAAAACACCTACTATTTCTCTCCTTCCAAATACACCACATCAAACAATGAGGAACAACCTTCCAAATATCTCCATTACCATGGCGACCAAAACGACCTTGCCAGCAAGCAAAAAGCCCAACAACTAACTTAGGCATAACCCAACAAACTCCAAATAAATCAAAAACCATATCCCACAACTCCAAAGTGATTGGGCAATGCAGGAAGAGATGGTCAACACTTTCACTATTACATTTGCACATATAACACCAATCCAAAATGCAAACCTTTCTTTTCTTTAAGTTGTCAATTGTCAGACATTTCCCCAAGGAAGCGGACCAGACAAAGAACGTCACTCTAGAGGGAATCTTTTGCTTCCAAATGCTTTTCCAAGGGAAAAACTGCTCACTATGGCCAACTAGAAGATGATAATATGCACTAACTGTGAACCCCTTACTCTTTCAAGGCAACCAACATCTCTTATCCTCCCCGATCCCCCTTACAGGAGTGCAATAAATGGAATTGATGAAGGACCTGAAAGCTTCCAATTCACGATTATGCACCTCCCTGCAAAACTGAATCTCCCAATGAAGGACTCCATTAGTGTACCTCATAAGATCCGCCACACTTGCCTCTTTGCTACGGAAAATCCTATATAATTCGGGGTAGCAGACAACAAGGGAAGAAGCTCCACACCAACGATCTAGCCAAAATTGCACTCTTGATCCATCTCCAATTTCAAGCATAATAAAACGAGATAAAGAGTGTCACCCCCTTCTAATATTTTTCCACAAACTGACACCATATGGGCCAGAGAAAGAGCTAGAGCACCAACCACCCCGATCACAACCGTACCCCGCCTCTATCACTTGACACCATAGAGCATCCCTTTTTTGCCCAAATCTCCATAACCACTTCCCTAAAAGAGCAACGTTAAAAGTTCACAGGTTCCTAATCCCCAACCCACCTGAAGGAAGCGGGGTACACACCGTAGACCAATCAACCAGATGAAATTTAGGCTCATCTCCCAGGCCACCCCACAGAAAGTCCCGCTGAAGTCTAGCGATTCTGTTGGCCATAGAAGCAAGAATAGGGAATAAGGAAAGAAAATAAGTAGGAAGATTAGAGAGAGTACTTTTGATTAGAGTGACTCTACCTACCTTGGATAAATATAATTTTTTCCAACCTGCTAATTTTCTTTCCATCTTCTCTAGAATTGGATTCCAAATTGACTTGTCCTTAAATTTTGTCCCCAAAGGAAGACCCAAATATTTCATTGGGAGGGACCCGCATTTGCAGCCTAATACAGCCACCAAAAGATCCATGTTATGAACTGTCCCCACAGCCACCAGTTCAGACTTGCCCCAATTTACCTTCAGACCAGACACAGCCTCAAACTAGATGAGCACCATACGGAGAATCAACATTTGATCAATATTAACATCACAAAAAATTAGAGTATCATCAGCGAAAAGGAGATGGGAAACCATCAAAAGTCTTCCTGCAGAAACACCTACAGTAAAACCTATTAAACGACTTTCATGGACGGCCTTATCCAACATTCTACCAACGGCTTCCATTACCAACACAAATAACAAGGGGGATAAGGATCACCTTGCCGTAACCCCCTTGAGCTTCCAAAAAACCCATGGGGAGTACCATTAATAAGGATAGAGAAACAAACCGTTGATAAACAAAAAGAAATCCATCACCTCCACTTATCAGAAAATCCACAACGCTCAAGCAAGTGAGTAAGAAATCCCCAGTTGATATGATCAAAGGCTTTCTCTATGTCCAATTTACATAACAGACCTGGCCGACCAGACTTCAATCTACTATCAAGACATTCATTAGCAATGAAAACGGAATCAAGAATCTGCCTATTGAGAACAAAGGCATTCTGAGGAGCTGAGATGATCTCTCCAACAACCATGCGAAGATGAATAGCCAAAACTTTGGCAAGAATTTTATAAACCCCCCCAACAAGGCTGATAGGCCAAAAGTCCTTAACGTCCACTGCTTCAGCTTCTTTCGGAATGAGAGCAATAAAAGTTGCATTCAAGTTGTTTTCAAACTGACCAATTACATGGAAATGGTGGAACACAGCCATGATGTCTGATTTGAGAATCCCCCAACAAGCTTGAAAGAAAGCCATTGAAAAACCGTCAGGTCCAGGGGATTTATCCCCATTAAACTCCTTGATAACTTCAAAAATCTCAAATTCCTCAAAAGATCTCTCTAACCACTCCACATTATCCACATTATTTGAATCTCTCTCAAGATAAAAAGAGTATTGCTTTATGAAAAATCCAAAGGAAAATATGGTTATTGAAGCACCTTTGATATTCTGAGTGATAGCTTCAAAGTATTCAAATAATTTCTATTGGAGAAAGCTTTAAAATAAATTAATAGTAATTTTAGTTTAATTTTTGATAATGGAAATTTAATTAATTTTCAGATTATTAGCATTATGCTTTGTGAATTATAATTTTTCTCATTATTGATTGAACTGAATATATACATGTGTGTGCATCTGTTGGTATATAGTGTCATATCCAAGTTAGCCATACAGCCTACATTATACTCTCCGGATTTCTAAAACTAATTCCTCAGGTTCTACTGAACATTGAGATCTAATTACTCAGGAATCAAATAGCCAAGAGTCTAAAAACTCACGAGAATCGTAAATGCTCAAGATTTTTTTTTTTTTTTTTATAAAAAATCTACCAAAAAATCATGCCCTTAAAGTTGTTCATCATAAAGCACAAATAAACAGTTTCCAGCAGACTATAAATCTAAATACGGATTATCAGATTCCATGATGAAGAAATCATGGCATCATTCATGGATACAATACTTAGGATTATCTGATCTTACCAGTACTTAATTGCAATTATGGCATCATATGCCCTTAGAGTTGTTCATCATAGAGCACAAATAAACAGTTTCCAGCAGAATATAAATCTAAATATACACTTACAAAAAAAAATATATAAATCTAAATATGGATTATCAGATTCCATGACGAAGAAATCATGGCATCATACATGGATACAATACTTAAAATTATCCAATCTTACTAGTACTTTAGTACAATTATGGCATCATATATGCAAATATACCAGTTCCCCCAAACTTTGCACACTAAATTTAAGCACCAAAGAAGGCTAAAAATATTCTAGCAACTCGCATATTTTATACTGCGTAACTTACTTTAGATTCAATAGCTTCTCCATACATTCGCAGCTCTTTAACAATACTCATCATATGGGAATTTAACTCAGCGTTCAAACCTGGGAGAACCATTCTGATATGCTGCTCCAGAATCTGAATAGGAAACAAATAACATCAACAATGAAAAATCAAAAGAAAAAAAGAAATGAAAAATAATAAAGAGCAAGAGATCTGAATAGAAAACAAACAAAATCAACAATGACCAGTCCAAAAACAGAAGAAAAAAATAATAAAGACAACAAATTGTCTAAATAAGAAAGGGAAACAGAATCACAACCATTCCATTTTTTGTTGCTCCCATATCTAAAAAGTTTAATTAGTAAAAAGTATATCATCTCATGCACGCTATGCATTTAGTAATTTATATGAAAAGAAAAGCACTCAGCTGTTTCCTGTCTGCTTCACTAATGGGACCATTTACAATTTTCAAAAGCTAAATGAAATAAAGCTTAATATTAACCCCTAATTAATAATAATCGGCCTCTTTTTTATAAGTTTTGGCCCCAAGAGAGGGAGAAGGGAAGATTCGAACTAGTGAATACTGCCTAATGTGACATGGTCCCTAGCCGATTGTGCTACCCTTGGGGTTAATTTAATAACAAAACGCAACAATGATACCAGACAAATATAAGCTTATCTAAAAAACTTGGTACAATCATTTGTACACAGCAAATGCATTCACAAAGCGATAATTTTCAGAGTGAAGAAATGGGGAGCAGAAGAACCTGATTTAGCTTTTTTGCTAACTGAGGAATGCCACAACGATCAGAGAGACCACTATACACCTTCCACATGTATGACATTCAACAAAAGCAAACATTCAATATCAAGTCGAAAGTAAAGCATTAGTGAAGCCAAAATTATGGTTTGAGAAAGTAAAATACAGGATGATCATGAAAAAATTGCTCTTCATATGCAAGAGCCTCTGCAATGCTCCGGTTTTTATTAATGTCCTGTGACACAAGAACAAAAGTAGAGGTAACTAACTAGTAATAACCAAAGAAAAATCCAACATTCACTATAAAGGCTAATCACTAATGGCTTTTCAATACAATATGCAGAACAAGCATTTAACATTTCTGTTACACATGGCCAAAAAAGTTCAGCATCACTGAAGTAAATGGGAAACCTTCTAGATTCTTCACGTGTATTTTTTTTTTTTTTTTTTCAAATCAGTAATTCTTCATGTGTATGGAACACAAGGTAATTTTTTTGAATGTGTTATAAGAAGGGAAGGGTAATCTAGGAATTCCCCTTGAACATCTCACAGTAGCCTAAAAAATGAAGCTAATACAGGGCTCTGCTCATCTACAGTTGTTATTCAATTAAACACAATATAGTCAAGCACATTGCCACGGCATCATGATTATATTTTGACTGAGGAATGCCATTTGATTGGTCCATGTTGGGGAGACTCCAATTGAGTAGTAAAAATAATATATAGGGATATCACTTAACCCAAAAGCTTAAGCCTATGAGTTTGGGCCCAACTATGTTACATTAACCACTCACTATTATTATTATTATTCAATGTAAGGCTTCACTAACACATGTACACCCAATAGTCCACTTTGATAGATCAAGAATGTGAATGATTTCAGCAGTCCAGCTGTTGATTAAAAAAAGAAAAATAAAGACCATCACTAGAGGTCCTACTTGCAAAGGTGATCCGTACATGGAATATTGTCACTCAACAAGTTTGAAGGGGATAGGATCTCTACTACAAAGAAGTATATAACCACATAAATCTTATGATTGAATTTTGTTAACAGATTCGTACAAATTCATGATGGCTAAGTATTTTCATTTTATCAGTATCCATGCCCAAAGGGGCCACAAATACCATGCTGTCACAAAAATTTGATCGCAAAAGTTAGTCAAGTGTATTGCATGCGTCCATGATTAAGACTAACACATGATGGCCCCATTCAAAGATCCTCCATGCAAAATCAAAATGCAGGAAGATTTAAACGAGATTTAAGTTTTAGCCATTTAGGTTTCATCAAATTTTCTCAAAAGTTAATAAGCATACCACCAAAGCCAAAGAGCATATGATAAGAGGCAAAATAGTCCAACCATGCTGCTTTTTGCAAAGTTTATAGAATAGGTTTGAGCTCTAAATAATCAAAAACACATTGTACTGCAGCTTAAATCATGCTCCTATTTTACGTACTTTCTCATTTCTGAACCCTCCACCCCTTTCTAAAGTAATCAAAGACACATTGTTTTCTTTTTTATGAGCAATTTCAACAACAATACAGGTAGTTATGGTGTAAATAAAATGGTATGGACGTTGCAAAATAAGCTTATAAGAATCTACACCTCCTGACTGCGATTCACAACACCAACATAACCGAGACGAAGTGGAACAACTTTTCCAAGCAGAAAGTTTCGGGCATCAGTACCCCTGTCCATTATATCAAGCTACAAACAGCACAGGAGTACCACATTATACCGTTATTCAAGCATATTAACAATTTAACAAGGATGCTAAAAAAATAAGAAAAAAAAAAACACAAACCTTAGTGATTACACCAATTGTCCTAGAACCTGTTGATACATTTATGTCAGTGTTCCACAACATTAAGTATCAAACACTAGAACCAAGTGTATTCAATATAACAACTAAAACCAAATTTCAAAAAATCGATAAAGCCATGTTGGTACCAGTGGGATCAGCTTCTCTAGCCATCTGAAGTGCGTCCGAAGTTGCCAAATCAGAATTGGCCGGAGTAACAGCCAAAATAATACAGTTTTCCTGCCTGATATGTGCCATTATCATTTTCCTAATCCTCTCTTCTATGTCAGTTGGTTGATCTCCCACCGGAACCTTAGTAACACCAGGTAGATCAACTAAGGTCATATTAAGTACATTTGGAGATGAAATTCTTAAGCTAATTTGTCTATCCGAAACCCCTCTGTTCCGCCCCGCTTCTCTTTCAGTCTCAGCCTGCACTACCCCCAAACACAAAAGCTCAGACTCAACAAACACCATTTGAATTTGTTATGTTAATTCCACCAATGCTTGCAACTCAATGAATTTCTCAATAGCACAAAGAATTTCAATACGAAAGTTGAATCAGAGCAATAAATCTAAGCACCTGGATTTCGCGGCGAATCTTGGAGAAATCGTAGAAGCGCTTGCCAGGCAAGTGGCGGAACTCGCCCCACTCGGCACCGTCGTCGTCGCCGCCAGCCGCATTCCGAGGACGATTCTCGAGCATCAAGACGAGCGGCCTCCGCGTGCAAATGTCGCAGCCGCGAGGGAGAAAGTCGCGGCCGACCAACGCCTCGAGCACGCTCGACTTGCCGCTGCTCTGGCTGCCGACCACCGCCACCAGTGGAAGCGAAATCTTCGAAAGCTCGGCCCCCACCGGAGCCAGAATGTCCTGGAGCTTGTTCATGATTGGAATCACTGATGCCCCAATCGTTGGTGGCGTAACCATTGCTTTTGCTTCTTCGCCCATAGATTTCAAAGAGAGAAAAAAAATATCAAAAACCCTAAGGTAGAGAGAGAGAGAGAGTGAAGGGTTTTATAATTTATATAGAAAGTAGTTGTTGTGACCGTTATGGGGATAAAGTTCTTGGAGAGGAAGTAAGAAAGTCAAGGTTTTGTTTATTTTTGCTTGGGGAGGTTTCCTGAGTTTTTTCCGTTGAGTGTCGAAGGCTTTTTGCCTTTTTTTGGTTTGAATAGTAAAAGTCACTGGCGCCGGGAAGTGTTCATGCGGACCGTTTAAAACGAGTACTTTTTAGGTAATTCCGGAGCGAATAATACTCACTTGTTTCGCGTCCACAAGTAGGTCTACTCGTTAAATTTACGGCAAAATCTATCATAAATATGAAAAGAAGGAGTAACATTTTACTGTACCTGTTGGACTAACTAAGAATTTTCGAACTTAAACAGTAAGAGTATGCGTAAAACCCATGCCATCTTTTGTAGGACCCATTGTTGCACCTTTGGCCTTGGGAGACTTTGAGTTGAACTTGAACCACGCGTCATAATGACAGTTTATTTTAACTTTAATTTTAATTTAGTTTTTGTTTTTGACTCACATTCATTAAAAATAAAAAATAAAAATTTAGAGGATGTTTCAACCTATACGTCTGTCCTTGATGATTGCTCATCAAACCAAAATATCAATTGATTTTTGGTGTAACTAAAAATTAAGATTTTACCGGTTGAGCTAAAAAATTGTAGAGATTATAATATAAATCAAGTTGTTTTATCTTTAACATAATTTGGAGTTAAGAGAAACAACAGGCATGGTAAATAATTTCTCAATCTAGAATTCTAGATAATGAGGCCAAAAAATAATCACTACTCATCTACAACAATTCATGCACATAAAAATCAATCTAGATTCTAGATTTAGGCTTTTCTTCAAAACAAAAACAAATAATTTTTCCCCGTTTAGATCCATCCTGTATAAATAAATTACACAACTACATATATAATATGAAATCTAAAACTTGAGCCATCTCTTCTCTTTTTCTCGGCTGACAACCGCACTTGATGCAGATGCATGAGCTGCCTCAGCCTCCGCTAAAGCTTTGCGAGTTTCATTTAACTTTCTCATGGCAGCTTCATAAACTACCTTCTCCTTTCTGTTTCTATTAACCATTTCTTCAAGCTTCTCAGCTCGCATCCTTAAGTCCTTCACCTCATCATCATAAGCAACCAGAGCCCGTCTATCTACTTTGTTCCCCTCCCCAGAAGCTTTACCTTGCTGCTTCTTCGCTGACCTACCACTTAAAGCTTCATGATGCATTGCAAGTTGGTTATTGATAAGACTAAAGACATCAGGTTCCATTTCCTCCTCCTCTTTTGCTGCTCGAGCCAGTGCTGCAAACTTCTTCTCACGTTTTCTCTTTCCACCTCTGCTCCGCTTCTTCTCTTGCTTCTTGTTGGTCTCTTCACCTTCATGAGACTCAAGAGCATGGTCAAGAGATTGCTTCGGTGGAAGGACCTTCACAGTGACAGGATCCAACATTCCCTGCCCAGATACTCCTAAACCCATCCCTTCGCGATAACCCATATTGGCCATCATCTTGGAAGCTATGCCCCTGGTGTGATTTTCCCACTTTGCAAATATCACAGTTTCTGTCTGGATGCCTCTTTCTTGGGTCGAGCTTTCAAGAAATCCTAAACCCTGTGAATCCTCATCTTCATAGTCACTAGAATCGAATTGTTCTGAGCCAGAATCACTCTCCTCTTCATCACTCACTTGGGCATTTCCAGATAATGTAATTGCATCCACCCCAAGCTTTGCACAGCTTCCATCATCTCGGAAAACAACTTGCCCTACTCCAAGTTTATCATCCCACGATTCAAGTTCAGCTTCCCTCCAAATGCCAGATTTACTGTCTGATATTGCCCAAATGCTTGAACCCACTAGTGACTGGTCCCAAGTTGTTGGGATGTACTTCTTCAATGAGGACAATGGGACATCAACACCTGTACACATACAAACTCGTGAGCTCTAACACGCTGGTAGTTAACAAATGATTTAAAGACAACAATGACACTGAAGTTGTTTTATGGAGCATACAGGTCAACAGTTTCTTAGCTGCGTAGTAGATGTATAACAGACAAATTAAACTATGTAATATATATTTCATAAGTTCGTTAAAAAACACCAAAAGTAACGTTGCCATATGCAATTACCAACAGTTCTATCACAGTTGCCACATTTCGATTCTTTTTCTCTCTTTTTTCATTTTGATAATTCGATAATTGGGAGAGGGGGGTTTTGAACCCTGGACATCTCCGTTGGAAACAGCAAGAAGTGCCAATTGAGCTACAAGGCTCTTGACCTTATAGTGTCAGTGTCTTCTAAACATAATTCTTTTATTTTAAAAACCATATAACCAAATTTAAAATTTTAAAGAGACCTATACTTGATCTTCTACTAATGGATGAATGCTTTTAAATTTCACAGCCCTGCCTATTCTTATTTTAGAGGGCCAAACGAAATACAAAAATTCGATAATTTCAAACCAAGTCCATAGATTTTTTCAAATTCCAGCGGGTGCAATTGCCCCTACTGGGCATAACGTAGCTTCTAACCTGCTGACTATATCCTCCCATTCATCTCATACCATGCATTGCCGAGAATGGTAAAAACAATGCAAAAATGAGAAGAATGAGAGATTTCAATTTGAATTGCAGGACTCCTGATCTATATAATAGAAGCAACCGCAACATACCATGGGATAAGCGGCAGTTAGTACCAAATCGACACCGTTGCTGTAGAAAGAACTTGCACATCTGCACTTAGGTGGTCTAGCATCAGTATACTGACATGACAAATACCATGGGGTTTTACTCAGTATCTATGTGAATTAAATTACAGCAATGGTTGCACTAATTGGTGCTTAACAAGCATTATATAAATCGCTTGCCTTAACAGCAAAAGCAAATCCGATTCAGTTAAGGCAGCTAATACTTACATATAAAATCTATAAATATTTATGTGTCTATGCGTTAGAATATGTTTAGCATGTACGTTAATGGTGCTTTACAAATATTAAGTATATTGTTATCTCTTCTTTGTCAGAAAAAATAATCTCATTCACCAAGAAGAAAGATATATAATGATGCTTTGTATCTGTGTCTCCAGGCTCACACGTGCGCACTCCTATGAATGAGTATCTAAAACAAACTAGAAAATTTTCAGATGTACCTTCAGCACTCTTTCCCTAAAGCCTGCTTACATCAGGTTTGCCACAACCCCAAAGTTCCAAGCATAGAATGAATCATTTAATTATCTTATTTCAGCGCATAATTCACTGAGTTCAACAAAGAGATGACAGTAAATTTCTTGGTAGAGTACCCATGACTAATGATATCCTGGATCTCTTCTTTTTCCCCCCTTCCTAAAAATTGAAAGAGCACTAATATTTTTATTTTAGTAGGATATCTTGTTTTGTATGCTGAACGCTAATAAAATAAGAGGGAGGAGGCTATAGCTTGATGCCAACAAAGGTTTTTTCCGCAACAGGTAATTTTATTCACTAAGAAGAAAGGCATATAGTGCTTTGTATATGTGTCTCTATGTACACACACACACACACACACACACACATATATATAGATATGCATCTTGTAAACAAACTATAAAAAATTTCAGATGATAACCTTCAGCACTCTTTCCCTAAGTCTAGCTTACATCAGGCTTGCAATGACCCCCAAAGTTCCAAGTAAGCGTAGAATTGTTCAGTTATCTTGTTGTAGGGCATAAATCACTGAGTTCAAGAGTTCAACAAAAAGATGAAAACAAATATCTGGGTAGAGTACTACACACAACTAATGATGTCCTGGAATTATTCTTTGTTCCCCCTTCTTAAAATTTGAAGGAGCACTAATATATATATATATATATATATATTTTACATAAACAAAATCAGAAGGTGTTCCTCTTTCACCACCAAAGTTCAGGAAAAATGGATATCTCATGAGTAAAATGATACTCTCCCAAACCTTTGAAGCTTTAAGGAGAATACCACCTGATGCTAATACTAAACCCAAATATCTTGTGGATAATTCTGCCTAATTGAACATGCCATCCACAAATTTTTTTAGGTCAATTCCATACACAGCCGATGGGTCTTGAACCCACAACCTCATCCTCCACTTTGTTTTTACAATGAGAGGAGGTGCCATTTAAGCTAGAGCTCATTGGCACACAACACACATTTACAAAGATAAAAACAAAATCACACACTATTTTTTCTCCAAATAAACAAAAAGAAAAATATACAATTTTGAAACAGCCATGCAAGAAAACAAATGACCAAAAAAATTGTACATACCAACATATTTTCAGATATTGGAGTGAGGAAAGAAATCTTTGCTGAATCAGAATCATCCAACTCAACGATTTGACCATTATACCAACGGCCATCGCTGTGACGGAATCTACATTTTGATCCAACTACGTAACTTTGCTCCTCCAGTGGTTCCGGTTCAACATCTGCTGGATCCAGAGGCTCTACTTTAACATCCTCAGATTTATGATTGCAGCCATTTAGCACCGAATCAGCTTCTCGCAGTAATCGTGCACGCTTTAAGTGAAACAGCCCTTCCTCTGCATCTTTTATTACGTGAACAAGCTCTTCATAAACCTGAGACGATAAAACAGTAGCGTTTATCAAGTTGCACGATCCATAATGATATTACACCTAATCATAGATTCTCAAGACATATAATATGCAAGAATCATAAATAGATACAACTGCAAGTGTCTGCGTGTGTATATTCTGGAAATAAACAACCAACTTGATCTTTATCACCTACAATAGAACTTGCTTAGCTGATCTAAGACTATCATGCGATTCCCTCTCGTTCCATAAAAAGGAATGTGCAATAACTACAACAGAAGGTACACAGATAGGGAACCATAAAGTCAACAAACAAACTAAAAAAACTAGTATATGTCCTGAACATCTTCCATATCCTAGGACTTAAAAACCACCGTCCAAAAAAAAAAAACCCTGAAATTTCCAAACGCAACTATCAGTTTAGGGAACCACTTGCTTACTCAAGGAAGAAAAGAATCTGACAATCATGGATTTATTTAAGCATTCCAAAACTGATTCAAGGGTGTTTTGACTTTTCCTTTTCCTAAAACAATACATATAACATCTTTGAAAAGATGATACTCTTTAGTTGGTGGGAAGGATTAGGCAAAACCAGCCTAAGAGGAGGAAGGGAGCAGTGAACCAAACAAAAAGGTAAACAAAACTGGATTTTTTAAATCATTTTAAACTTTAAAAATGTTTAATTTAAAGTTTGGAATAGCAAAGCCTCACAAGTTACATAAATCGACACATCTACTCTAGAATAAAACCGTTAGACCCGAGCTAAACAAGCCAAAAGCGCAAAACCAATGCTGACATTAATGATTGTTCAGATCGAGAAACCGACAAAACTGTCCTCCCTTACTTAAAATTCCTATCTCCAGGTATTTCCTTAACTCTTACGAAAATGTCTACTCATTAATAGAATTGCTCGTTCAAGAAGATCAAAGACGGGGAATCAATGTTGGTAAATGATATTCCATTCACATAGACTAATTCATATGCACCAAACACGTCTTAAAGTACAGCATTATCCAGATCTCCTTATGAATTCTTAAGCACTAGCTAGCATAATAATATACAACAGAGGCTAAGAGTTTTGATTAATGCCTTATTGTCGTGTACTTTGTACCATAAATTATTACACAATTCATTTTATTGACTAAGGAATTTGCGCGATTGATTATTTGAACCTATTTTTTTCTAATACAAATGCAATATTATTTTACTTCATGAGCAATTAGTAGAATAAATGGAGAACCAATAGCTTGAATATTGTGTGAAAACAAAACGAAGGCGTTTTGATTTACATACAGTGAGAAGCTCGGGATTGGCGGGGTCAGAGGCTAGGGCTTCCTTGATAGCAGCAAGTGAGTCTCTTTGCTCTTGCAATTGAATCTCCAGCTGGTTCTCTAGAACTCTCTCTTCCTCGCTTCCCATTTTTTGCTCGATGTTTCGGTATCAGAGAAACAAAACTAAAGCATTAAGGCATGTACATGTATGCATATAACCTTCAACTTCCAGTGATCCCAATTTTTTTTGTCTAAATAATAAGTAAGAAATAAGAGAACAAAATTAGTGTATATATATATATATATATATTATCAGCACTATTAACTATTGTCATTTCACTCATTTGTCTAAACTAATTTCTGGTTTAGCAACCAAAAAAAAGCTAATTTCTGGTAAGACCATACATTACCGGCTTGATTCGGAAAAAATAAAATAAAAGAAAAATGAGCCAAACTTAAGTTTAAGTTTAATCTCAATTATTGTTTCTCAAACAAAAAAAAAGTTTAATCTTGATTATTAAATATAATCTTAACTCAAATATGAAATATAAAATGTGTTTGCGCCTTTGTAAACAAACTTGCAAGTGCAAGGTTCTATTAAAATAGGATAAAGTTTAATTACAAAATTGGTTGTAGTTTAAAACTATAACCTTACTCAATATTTTCCTATTAGAGGTGAATTTTGACAAATCTACTATTGAATTACATATTCTTCTTATATACTCCACACTTATAAAATTTCTAAAAAATTGAAGATCAATAGTTATGTCATCAATAAATTGTTTAAACTGCATGTTTTTGTTGTTAAAATTTATGTATAAAATATAAGCTTATAGATGATATAGTAAATAATATCTGATTGACACAAAATTTAATATGTGTATTAAGAGCGTATAAAATATGCAATTCAACGGTTAGATTTTCAAAATATATAATAATGTTTATTTTATTAAGTAAAGTTGTAACCTTAAACTAAAACAAACTTTGTAGCTAAACTTTATTCATTAAAATATATAATATTATATGCTTATATGTATAAATATTTAAAATATATTTTTATTATATATATTTGAAATTAGATTAATTAGGTCTATAAACATTTCATAAGTTAATCAAGCATTTTGTGAACAAGTTAAAGCTTATTTGGCAGGAAAATGAACAAAACTTGAACATGTAAGCTTATTTGGTATTGACTACAATATTGATTTGTGTTCTAAATAAAATTAAATGAACAATTATAAACTTTTAATATAAGAGCATTGGCATTTGGGTGCTAAAACACACTAGATGATATTTTGGAACATGAAATAGCAAAAAGAGGCCTCCATCCAGTGTTATTTACAAATTTTTTGCAAATTTTTCTAGCACTTGATGGAGTAAGGTGCTACTTAATTTTTAATTTTTTTTTTTTTTTGCTGAATTAATTTTTAATCATTTATCTATCTTCTCTATTGGATGATTTATATTATTTTAATGGCCTGAATGAAAAATTAAGAGATATATATTTTTAATCTGAGATAAATAAAAAATAAATAAATAAAATGCTATCGTAATTTAAGTATTCCTCCTAGAGACTTGAACAACCTTAGACCTTAACCCTTGCCACCCCATCCCCACAAGAACCTGCACTTGTGTAGTGGCCATTACTCCAATGGTACATGATAGTAAAAAGGAAATAAATAAATAAATAAATGTAGGGTGAATTGTAAAGTGGTATGCTAAAATAGTTTTTTAGGCACTAAAATGATAATTTTTTTAAGCACCCTCGGTGGGAACCAATGGTGGCTCAACGAAATTTTGTTTAAGAGTAGTCACTAAGAAAATTAAAAATCATACAAAATCTAATAAGGAGATAACTTGAATCTATCGTCACACAAATATATATATATATACACATATACGTGAAGTATTACAATTTATTTCTACTAACAAAGAGAAAAATAAAATAAAAAATACTAATAAGAGATAATGTGGAAATTGAGAATGCTGGGATGGGAGTTGTAAGGGCACATTTTGATCTATAGCCCAACGGGTTTGGACAATGACCTAATGAGCCAAAAATAATGAATTTGTTAGAGAGTGAGCCTGATACTGAATGTTCAATGAGTTAGAATATTGATCACAATAGGCTAGTTAGTATTAGAATGAACAAGACAAACTATTTGAAAAAAAAAAAAAGTACTCATTGGTCAAATCCGAGGAAGATATGTTCTTATATATTTCTCTTAGACTTATACAAAAACTCAAGTTCCTGATTACACAGTGATTTTTCTTATGGTTTTTCTCATCCCCCTCCCTGTAATGGAGTTCTTCTCTTTTATATTCTCTTCCCCTCTTTCATCTCAGCCCTCCACGTGTAGATCTGATTGCTAATCTCCTTGATACTTGTCCTATCAGCACCTTCTTGAAGTGTTCGGAAGTAGTTGCGAGTAGGGGTATATACGATTCGGTTCGGTCGGTTTTGAAGAGATTTTTTGCACCACACCTATAGGATGCGGTTTCACCCTATGCTTAACCGTACCTCACTTTTGGAAGGTAAGAACCGGTCTACACGAGGTACAGTTAATCTTAGCGACTCAGTGCAATTCGTTCGGTTATATGGGCTGGACTTTTAAAAATTATTATTGTAAGATTTGGGCTTTTGGGTCTTTAAAAAATAGCATTTTGAGCCCATTTTAACTTTTTTTTAAGAGACTTCTTTATCTAGTTACAACCATAAAAAGACAACTCCAAACCTGTCACAAGACTCATAACATTCCAAACCAAATACACAATTATAGAGTATCAAATCTCAAATATAATATAACTTAAATTCAACCTGTCAAATTAAACATGTGTTTATTAAACACATTAACACATATTAATAAATTTAAACCTGTCACAACATTTCAAATCAAACACACAATTATAGAGTATCAAGTCTCAACCATAACAAGAGAATTCTAGCATGGCAGGAACATTAACATTAATATTCATATCATAGTAATCTCATCAAATATAAGCAGTAGCATAGCCTCAAGGAGGAGTAGTGCAGCACTACAAACTAGTCAAGTAGCACTTGAGAAGCACTATACAAATATACATAATGGATGTTGGACAATATACAGTTGGTACACTATACAACTACATATTTTTCACAAAAAATGGAGGCAGTCTAGTCTACTAAGACTAATAGTCTAATAATTTTCAAGTGTTCAGTACTTGTGTTGTTATGTGTGCATCTAATAAACAAAGATAAAGAAAAGAGCAGCAAAGAAGCATCAAGCTAGCAAGCAGCAACCCAAGCATCCAAACACTCCCAATTTGGTCTTCTATATAATTAAGTCAGCAATTCAACCACAAAAAATTTCTGCAATCAGCCAACCAACAACTCCAACTCTAAGTCATCATATACAAAAAAACTTCATCCCTACAATGTCAATCCCAAAAAAATAATGATAAGTAGCAAGTAGAAAGCAATACATGACAATTAACACCATTACAAACAGCAGCCAACAAACATAAGTAAATTACATAAAAATTTTGAGTTACCTTAGGTAGCTAAGTCCAAAAAACAACCCCACCTTCCAAATCAGTCTAGAACATAATTTGTACCCACAATGGGTTTTGGTGCAGGCTCTAAAAGGGGAAAAAAAAAAAACAAAACAAAACAAATTGTATATAAATAATAACTCACAAATAAATAAATAACAAAAAAAAATACAAGAGAATTTATAAATAACAAAAGCAGAAGAAAAAAAAATTAGAAAATAACATAAACATATCACCCGATTCAAGTTCATAGTTTTTCACTTCATCCATTGCCTCTCGTAGGTTAATTGGTTCAGTTGAATCGTTGGACATCAATCAATTTTGTGTACAAATCAACGCTTCAAAAGTATTGGGAGACAATGAGCTACGGAAAGGATCCAAAACACGACCCTCTGTGTTAAATGCAGATTCTGATGCAACGGTAGAGACAAGAATTGCCAAAACATCACGGGCAACTTGAGGAAGGATCCTATATCTTGAAGAATTCAACCTCCACCAATCAAGAATATCAAAGCCTTCCATCTCTGGATCTATACTAGCTTCTAGCAAGTATCGGTCTAATTCAAATTTGCATTCTACACTATCCTCATATACTAAGTGTTGTTTGTATATATTATTGTACATCCTCATCCTCTCTTCTACACTACCAAAGACACTTACCATGGAGGACATGGCAGCAACATCACTATACCAAACTCACTAGTCCCACTAGCACTAGCACCACATGGGGTCCCCATTGCTCCACTACAGTGCTTATACAATCTATTCAAAGCTTCCCTAACTCTCAATCCTAACTCGTCGGCCTTCTCCTTGTTATACCATTGCTTAAACCAAAACTTTACATATTTCAATTTATATATAGGATCAACCACAACAGCCACAAACAACATCATCCTATCTACATTTTCCCAATACTTATTATACTTCAATTTCATTCTTTGTGCCATACCCTTTAACAAAGGATCACCCCTACCATTACACAATTGATTTAACTGGTCTTGAAGACTAACAAGCTCATGGAAATACACATTAATAGTCACAAACAAGGAACCAAAAAATCTTAAAGTTGCCTCATAGAACATACCAAGAAACTTTGTAAAAAGCCTTACATTTTCCCAATCTAAAAATCGAGGGGGACCACTAGATGGATTCTCAAAATACGAAGGAAATGCCCATCATCTTCCTCCATCCTTTCAAATGCAGCCACAAACTTTTGTGCATTTTCTAACATCAAGTAAATTGAATTCCACCTAGTAGACACATCAAGGCACAACAAACTTTTGCTTAAAATTTTTTTTTTTCAACACATGCCTTAAACTTCACAAATCTATTAGGAGAGGATTTCACATACCTCACTACATTACGAACCTTAACAATTGACTCATTAAGGTCCTTCAGCCCATCTTGCATAATTAAATTCAAACTATGGGCACAACAATGCATATGAAGGAACTCACAACCCAAAAGGCTACCCACCCTATCATTTGTTTTCCTCCTAAGATATTCTATGGTCATATCATTTGACTTGCATTATCAACAGTAATTGTAAAAATATGATCAATCCCCCATTGAAGCAAACAAGACTCAACCACCCTACCAATGGTCTCACCCTTATGATCGGGTACTAGGCAGAAATTTAAAATATTTTTTTGATAAACCCAATCAACATCAATATAATATGCAGTCAAACAAAAGTAATTCATGTTTTGGATTGAAGTCCAAGTATCAGTTGTCAAACACATTCTTTGACCAGCTATTAAAACCCTTCTCAAACTCTTCTTTTTTCTAATGTAAAGTCTAAGACAATCCCTTGCAACAGTAACACGGGAGGGACCTTCAAACCTAGGCTCTACCTCTACCATAAAATCAATGAACCCGTCATGCTCAACAAACCTAAAAGGTAGTCCATCAACTATAATCATCCTATCCAAGGCCATCCTTAATCTTTTCACACTAAACTTCCTCAACACCAGCTCATTAACACCCTCTCCCTCCCCCCTTTTTTTTTTCACTTTGATAACTCAAAGTGGTTTGGCTTTTATCGCGCCTATAAAGGTACTTCTTACAACCAGATTTTATATGAGACCACATGGCAGAGGTTCCATTTCTTTTTGGGTGACAATTATAACATCTTTGGCAATATTTGCACTGTAACTTAGGGTAAAGGGGGTCACAACCCTCTATTTTAGAGAAATGATCCCATATCTTAGAAGGCTCTTTACCATCATTAATAGTAGCTTGTTGAGTTTCTGTTTGTGTTTAAGGGGGTGTAGCATCTAATGGTTGAATAGGGGATTGTGTGTTTGGTTGATTAGCCTCAGTACATGGACTTGGAGTAGGCCCAGTAGGAGGGGTAGAACAAGAAGCATGAGCAACCATGATCTAATTACATTAATATAAATAACAATCACATAGACATAGTAGTTAAGGAAGCAACAACAAATAAATTAAGTAAGCAACCTTTAACTAAAAAATACAGTCATACACTAATTTAATAACATATTAGTAAACAAAAACCATACACACACAGCTTACTCAGTGCTAAAATCACAACAATGAGATAATCAACTAAACCATAATAGCATGATATAATAAACTAAAATCACAACAGTATAATCAATCAATAGCATGATATAATAATCTAAAATGACAATAATATAATCAATCAATAGGATGATCAACAAATAAATTTACAATCTTTGAACCCTTAAAAGGAAATCAAACAGCATAGGGAAAAAAAATCAAACATTATTGAACTAAAAAAAAAAATTATAAATAGTATGAGAAATTTCCCAGGAACTCTTTAAGCCATTTAGATTTTGTCCTTTACTATGCTGAAGTTGAATCTCTTAAATTACCCCTGAAAATTATAAGAAAATAACCCAAACAAAACAAAAATTAGAATCAACAAGAAACATTCAGTGAACTCAAAAGAAAACCAAAAAAATTAGGGGTTAGGGTTACTAAAGACAAAACTATATAGTGGCAAAGCCACGGTGGAGAACGGAGATGAGAAGGAGACTGACTAAGAGGAAAGTCTTTCTTTGTGAGAGAGAGACTAAGAATTAGAGATGAGTCTTGATGAAAGTGTGAGACTAAGAGCTTGTGTTCTTAAAGAGTAGGAGGTTGGATCATAGGTGGGACTCTAGGAGCCTAAGATTGAGAATTTGAGAGGGAAAAATTACTGTTTGCTCAGCGGGATTAGGGTATGGAAATAAAATTGTGCCTGAGAGCAAAAGATTAGAGAAAAATGGTTAGGTGGGAGCCTGAGAATCTGAGATTGAGAGGGAAACTTAACTATTTGTTAAGCGGGATTAGGGTTTGGAAGAAAAATTTTGGACTGAGAGCAAAAAATGTTTGGGTGGGAGAATGACATTCTGAGATTGATAGACTTTATTCGGCTGGATTAGGGGTTGGAACTTGGAAGAAAATAAATGTGACTGAGCTGAGTGAGTTGAGTCTGAGAGCAAAAGTTTAAAAAGGAGAGAAAGAGTCAAGTTAGAGTCTAACTTAGTCAGGACTCAGGGATGAGGGAACGTGTGTGGCTGAAATTAAACAAGAAAAAAAAAATCTCAAGTCTTAGACAAGACTTGAGGGAACGTGTGTGGCTGAAATTACCAAATACGACATCGTTTTTTTCTTTTTTAATTGCAAGACAACTTAGAGTCTTAGACAAGACCTGAGAGGGAGTGAGTGAGACTATTCAGACTTGAGGACTGACACACGCCAACATTTTTTAATTTTTTATTATTTATTATTTTTTGACAGAAGTGATAGAAAGATGTTTTAATTTTTGAAAGGCACACTAACGTTATATGTTTTTAACTTCGCACGCGGGTGAGATTGTGAGAAACTGAGCCATATATTTTTAAACAGAGAAACTGAGAGCAGTAGAGGACTAGAGGTAGAGCACGGCCTGTTCTTTGATCCTCGGTGTTGTTCGGTTCTCGGCGGTGTGCATATCTCGACGCCAATAGCCGTACTGGTCCGACGTTGGTGCTGAGGAGATGTCGCCAACCACCGTATCGGAAACCTTCGACAGCAGCCTGAGAAGGGCGGATCGGTGCGGTCAGACCGATATCAGTCGGCGCTAGTGGATCAACGAATAGGCTTAGCTATAAGGCTAAAAGTTACTGTTCAAGTATCACTTCCACATTAATGAGGCTAAGGGGTTAGGTGCAGAGTATTCAACACAGTGGTAGCAGCTTTCTTCCCAGATATTTCTCAATTCTTTGTTGACTCACCTCTCTTTGAAGCTTATCCTCTCAAGCACGATTGCCCAATGCTTAGTAATTGATGGGTGCTAGGACTTAAGGCTTCCACTCTGTTAGTCGAGTAAAGGTGGCTCCTTGGACAACGTCACCTGTTCATTATGACTAGATCTCTTCCTCGGCCCAATAATCTATTTATCTTTGCTAGTACTTATATGTCCTCGGGCTATTTGACGTCCTCGAGCGCGGCCCATGGCCCAATATCTTTATTTGGGCCCTTAATCCCTATAGGAGTAATAAAGTAAGAGAGAATTGAAATATGAGAGAAAGAGAGAGAGAGTGTCAGTTCGTTTAGACCCCTTAACCCAACAGATTAACCTAGAGAATTAGCCAAGTTATTAACTTAGGTAATTTAATTAAACTAGGTTAACACAAATAAATATAAAAACAATAAAGCAGCGGAAAATAAACAACACAAAGATATGATGACCCAGGAAACCACACCGGTAAAAACCTGGGGAGGATTTGACCTAGCTATCCTCAAGGTAAACTGAATCCACTATGAAAGAATTGAAGTTTACACAATAGACTTAGACCACTAACGTCATATTGCTACCTGCCTGTAGGAAACTTACTACCATGACCCCATGATAGCTCCGAGATCCACGGACTCCTTCTTCCCGGAATTCTTCAGCAAATCCACAAGCGCACCTGCTTGTATATCTTTGTGCTCTTTGATTCTGCAACTGTAACGATCTACACAACTCTTGACATAAATCTCAAGTTTGTAAACCCTAAGTGTATGTGAAGGTAAACACCTCTAGATCTCACAATGAGATTCACAAACACAGCAAAACAGAACTCTAAAAACGTGGCTAGGGTTTTTACTTTTATACTTAGGGTAAACATAAAACCCTATACATTAAAACGGGCTTGGGCTGAGTTGGAAAATTCTGCAGAAAAACGTTCTGTGCGATTTTCGATCGATCGAGTCTAATTTTCGATCGATCGAGTCTCACAGAAAGTTACAAGTAATTCTGCATAAAAACTCGATTCCAACTTTACAATAAATCCCATACTTTGAGCAAGTCTAACACACGACTCAACATTGTTTTGATCATGGTTTGCCAACATACAAAATGAAGTTCTAAATACATTAGATCCTAGTCTTTAGAACCTAACAGAGAGAGAGAGAGAGAGAGAGAGATATGAATGATATTTGCTTCAACTGTAAGTTGGGTGGCTAAGGAAAAGAAAAGTATTGCAATTGCAAAGCCAAAGAGAGTATAACTGCCGACACTACCAAGGAAAACTCATGACCATTATACTTCTTTTGGTTTATTTTTTAAGGAAAAAAAATAAATTATAAATTATTTTTATGCAATGAGTTGAATGAGTTACGAATTTAAATGATTAGGGATTTTTATTTTTATTTTTTGTTTTTGAATATGATTTTTTTGAATAATTTTTTCACTTGTCATTATCTGGTCTACTTTTGTTTGAGTTATTTGGGCTAAATTTTTATTATTGTTATTTAAGTTTTTTTTTTTTTTTTTGGGTTTAAGGTGTTAAGGGTTATGTTTGAGGGGCCATAAGTATTTTTGAAATAATACTATGCTTACAATATTTTCACAACAAATCTTATGCGACAACCTGTTATTGGTAGGTTAAAAAATTATATCAATATTGGTTCCAAATAGAATTAGTAACACTTATCACATAAAATTTGTAGTGAAATTATGTGTAAAATATTGTAAACGTAGAATTACTCGTATTTTTGTTAAAGTGAAATTATTGTGATTCTCAAAATTTTTTTTTTTTTAGAAAGTTGTGATTCTCAAATTAAGGTGTTAAACACTTTTATTAGGTGGTTAAAATATATTATTTTAGTAAAATTTATATATATTTTTGCAAGTATATATATACAATTTTTTTTTGCAAAGTTAGGTGAGCCGGAGTGTTCTTTACTTCTTTCATTTGCACTTTAATTTATGTTGGTGGGCCCACACGTGCGAGGTTTTCCAGGCTAAAATAGGGAAAAAAATTTCAAACTAATACCAATCCCTAAACATTTTCATTAGTTAGCAACGTTTCCAAATTATTTAGGAAACTAATATCTCGAGTCTAAGAAACTTGATTTTGCTCTTAGAACTCGAGCCTAAGAGACTTGATTTCCTTGTTCATGATGTAGATGAAGGCAACAACACAAGAACAAAGTGAAGAAGAAGGATCTGATCGATGTACTTAAGCAAAGTTAATCTTCCTCTCCGCTCCGACCATGCGTTGTTGGATTTCTTTGCCTTTGCTTGTTGGATTTCTTTGCCTTTGCTTGCTGGGTTTCTTTGCTTTTCATTCGTTTGTTTTTTTCTTTTGTGGAACTCGAGTCTTAGTTCTATGTTGATTTTTGTGGAGATTGAGTCTTTTATACTCGAGTTCTATGTAGATTTTTATGGAAATCGAGTCTTTTATACTTGAGTTCTATGTAGATTTTTATGGAAATTGACTCTTTCGGACTCGAGATGTTAGTTTTTTAAATAGTTTGAAATTGATGTTAACTAACAAAATTGTTTGAAAATGAGTGTTATTTTGAAAAAAAATAGAGTCATATATGAAATGAAATGACTTGTAGCATAGTTATTGTTTCTTCGCTGAGCATGTTTTGTTGATTTTTTTTTTTCATTTAACATTATATTGCTAAGAATTTCGTTAGTTGCCTAGTTTTAAAACTAAGTGAAAAAGTAGCATCTTGAGTTTTTAAAACTTGAGTTCTGGGTAGAAATCGAGTTTTTGATACTTGGAATCCTGAGCTACAAACATCTAACATGGACTTTTTTCCACGTGGAGCCACGTTGAAATCGAATTTCTAATACTCGATTTGTGATCTTATTTCAAACAATTAAGCTTCCAGACTCCAAAACACTCTCACTCTCCTCCACACCCAAACATACGTTCCCAAACCTGAGACAAGCACATCTCACTCTACCGGAGACAAGTGCCTCTCATCGGCGACAGAAAACCCATCTGCGGCAGAAAACACTCGTCTCCTCTCATCAGTGACCTCTCACTCAAAACCACACTCCGCTCTCTCACTGTCTCGCACTGAGGTCACTGTCTCGTACTCAACTCTATCACTACTCCCATTTATTCATTATCAAACCACATCAATCCACTGGGAGTTTTGTTTTTCCCTCATTTCCACATAACCCTAAACTAGATAAAAATCGAGTCTTGCAGACTCAAGATCAGTGGCATTTCCTGAAGAAAATCGAGTCTTAAAGAGTCGGTTTTGCTTTGTAGAACTCGAATCTTTAAGACTTGATATCTATGTGGCATAATAGTGCATAATAGTGGTTCGAGTTTTAGAAACTCGAGTTCCATATAAAACTCGGTTTTCTATATTCTATCCGCTTCCTATACTAGTAACCTTGGGGGCTGTTTGAATTTGCTGTTTCCATAACTTATAACTCTATTTCCATCACTCATAACTCAAAAATAGTGGAACCTATGGCTGAGAAGTCTGTTTGGTTTTTGTTTCCATCACTCAATTTTTTGATTTTTGAGTGATGAGTTATGGAAACTGAAAACACATTTGAGGTATTTTTAGTTTCCATAACTCTGTTTTCAATGGCATATTTATAATTAAACTCACAACTCTCTCACTTTTTAGCCGCAATGTTTAACTTTTGGGTTTTTTTTTTTTTGTTTTGGAAACAAAGCCAAATCACATATCTTGACTTTTTAGTTTTTTTTTTTTAAACAAAAAGTAATGGTAGAACTGAGTGATGAGTGTCAAATGGGTGGGATTGGAAAAATTAGGATATTTTAAATGATGAGTAATGAATGATGGGTGACAAAAATTGAGCAAAGAGTGATGAGTGATGACAAAAAACCAAAAAAAAAAAAAAAAAAAAAAATCCAAACAGCCCAAAATATCCCCATGTTTTGCTCTTATAAGCTCAGGGGCCCTCCAAAAATCAAAAGCCAAGGCACAGGCGGGGAATTTCATCATTTCATAATTTTTTCATTCCTATCCTATCCATCAGACTTCAGAGAGTGAAAGAAAACCTAGAGACAGTGAGCGATAGAGAGAAAGAGAATGGGGCACACTATTAATATTGAACACCATCAAGCCACAGATGGGTTGGTGAATCTGTTCACAAGGGCGAGTCATGATCTCACAGTGGTTCAGCACAGGCTCGAAAAGGAGTTTCAACAAGTCTACCCTGACAACGTAAATGCTTCTTTCTCTCTCTCTCTCTCTCTCTCTCTCTCTCTCTCTCTCTCTTTATTTCTGAACTCTGTTTTGGTCTCTCAAAACTACTCTGAGAATGTAAAATTAAATAATTGAGAAACTAAATAGTGGGTACTGGGTTGTGAATTTCACACTCAATTTTGCTTAGAAGCATATTGCTATGTCTTTCAAAATTTTTTTTTTCCAATCTAAATTTACTGTTTAAAACTGAGTTTCATATTGTTTTAAATAATATTTTCAGGGAAAAAGTTTTTTAAGTGCAATTTTGATCCATCATATGTATATTTTGTTCTGGTTAATTGGAAATAAAACAAAGTGAAACTATCATTTAAGCAACACTTGCCTGTTGTTTTTGGGAAATGTTCAATATGTAATTGTAATGCAGGATTTGAAACCTTTTAATGCTGTCTACAGGCGAACCCGATGAAGTTGGTGTCTAGGATAAAGAAGGTACAAGAAGATCTGTTGATCTTGAAAGAGCAGTGTCGCGAGCTTCTAACAGCCAAGCAGGTACTTTCTTCTTTTTTTCGAACACGTTGGAGGAAGAGATAAGGATTTATAATCTTGTATCTTGCATATCATCTCATTCTGATTTATGGGAAATGAGATCTCCAATAAGGAGCCCATTATATGTAGCAATGAGTGGGGATTCTTGTTCTATGGTTTTCGAAGTGATGGAGAGATATTTGATACAAGATAGGAAAAGAGAAGGGAGGAGCAGCATGATCTTGCTTACTGATTTCATTTTCAGGACTTAATTGATAAAGCTCGGACCACTCTTGTTGGGAACAGAACATTGCTGCAGCAGATGCAACCATCTGTGGGCATCCCCCTTGTCAGCAATTCTGATGATCCTGCATTTGCTAATTTCAACCAGGTAATTTCTGATCCTGCAGTATGTTTGGGTGAACTGCACTTGCTTAAAATAATGGAGTCCTTGATGGTAGAAATCAGCTACTCACCTACAAACGGTGGAAATGAACAAAACTTAATTGAAAGAGGTCGAAACTTATATGCTGGAACATATGACCTTTGACTGGAAAAATATAGCCTGGTACCTTTTGGTTGTCACATAAAAATTGAATGGCCCCATTGTATTTAACATTACATTTGGATTCCTATTTTTTATTTATTAGTAATTTAACTCATTGAGGGAAAAGACTATCTCATGTATATAATAGTTAGACAAATTGCATTAAGACTTACGTAAAAAGATTTACAAGCAAACGAAAGAGACTCAATGAACTCTATAATGGAAGCACTTTTACCAAGTCAATGCAATAAACCACTCAAGTATTTATCTAATGAAAGATTGGCTTCCACATCTTCAAAAGTGCTATAATTCATTTTTCCCTGGCCTCCCCAATGTTCATATTAGGCATAAGGGGGAAAATTTTAGACAATAGGTCAAGTACCCACTTCAACATCACCCATTGAACCCCAAAATACACAAAAAACAAAGCTCTACAAAGCATGTGCAAGATCACAATGAAACAACAAATGATCTACAATTGCCCCATTGCACATACACATATAATACTGATCTACTAGCGTGATTCCTTTCTTCATGATATTATCATTAGTCAAAATCTTCACTCAAGCTGCTGTCCACACAAGGAATGCATTTATGCAACTTGCTTTAAAGCCTTGGCACATCAAATGCTTTTCCATGGAAAATAATTTCAGTTGGGGCTTACAAAATAGTATAGTATGAACAAGCATCAAACTTTCTATTACCAATAATTGGTGCATTGGAGGAAAATGGTTTGAGCCTAGAATCAACTGCCTACAATTACCTGTATTAAAATGTCCCTAATATCTATGACATTATTCATTTTAGGAAATTAATGAAATAAATGAAGCTTTTAGGGACTTTCAAACTTAAAAGATTCATGGAATTCTTTGAAGAAGGCCATAATATTAGCTTTAACCACCTGCCAGCAATGATGAAACTTGAAAGAGGACCATAGTGAAACCATCTGGTCCTAAAGCTTCATCACCTCTCAACTCCTTTAGTGCTTGAATGGGCTTCCTGTCAAACTCCCTTTCCAACAACTTTTCATTCTCAGCAATTGTAGAAAAATCCAACCCATCCACCATTGTTTATAGAACCTAACAACCTGATCTCTTGTCCTTGAATCCTCCCTCACAAGACATTCCATCCACCTCCAAAAATCCAATGTGATTAGTATGTCTGAGAATTAGCCAGCTTGTGAGAAACTTCTACTATGCAAATTCACCAAATGCCATTATTGTCCAATATGGAAAATTCAACAACTTCTAGTATTTTTTAATATTATATCACATCCATCATTTGAAATTTAAGTACATTTTACAAAGTAGGGAAATTTTGATGCCTATGCAATCCCCAAATATATCTCTTTTTTGTCCTCTTTACTCTAGTCTTATGTTGATGCTCATTTTTGTGTTACGGACTCATCAATAAACTTAAATGCAATTACAAACTTTTTGCTCAATTAAATTATCAACTTGAAAGAAAATCAATGAAAATTCAGTCTCCCCATCTTCACAGCAACCTAATGGAGCACCATAGAACTTTTCTTTTCAACATTAAAGTTGTTAAAGTATTGACTGTAAGGTTGCACGTATGAACCTCTCCCCCCCCCCCCCCCCCCCCTAAAAAAAAGACCAATCATTTGGAAGGTTGTGTATTTTCCATGTGGTGTCTGGAGTGTTTGCACCACTTGCTAGCAAGCAACCAAGGTTGAACACACGGTGAGGCTTTTTATAAGTAAACACCCATGCAAGGATGTTTGGGTAGCTTTCATCATGCTGATAAAACCTATAGAAATGAGCCTTGTTACACTCAGTCACTTCTCTTCACTGAGACTCAGCTCATCCATGCACAAAGTGTTGGAATGCAATTTCATCATTCTTTTGATCTTTGACTTTGGCAGATTGTTGATGAGTGGGCGGTTCAAGTCAGATCAAGGACAGGTAAGGCTTTATAACTGCACTTAATTTTAGAATTTCTACAAATTATACTAACGGGAGCTTATGGCTATTTTCTTTAGTGTTGAACTTCATGCTCCATCATTTGTGATGAAAAGGGTATATTTTAGAGAAAAAAAAGCGTGTGAAGTCAAGTATTTAGATGTAAATTTCAGGAAAATAAAAGTATGTTAGGAAGTTTCTTCTTAGCTGTACAAATTACTATTCTGGTGGACTCAAGTAATGAACCAGAAATGTGTCAATAATGGATTGTGCAGGATCTGGGAGTCAAAAGTGATTTGGCTATTCTGTTAATTATATATTTTATCATGCTTTGGTCCTCATTCCTGTCATTTACCTTTTTTTCAAGCCAATTTACCTCTAAAATTGAGACATAAACATGAGCATGGGAAAAAGATGGAGCAGATGAGAGGGAAGTGGGTGGTTAATGGGTAGGTAGAACTTGTTAATGACCTCTTAAGTTACAAACATATTTGTCTTGAGGCCAGAATTTTACGTTGTATTTAACATCGTAATAGGATGCTTTTAAATTAGCATGCATTTGAGAGCTAGGGACTGTCAGGCAAGGGTTCAATCTTGCTATTGTGAGCTATTGTTGTGAGAATTAGATGTAAAAGGCAATATCTCTGTTAGGAATATGTGCCTTTTCATTTGGTGCAAAAGCTAATGTCATTTGGTTCAATGAATTGCTCTTGCTGATGACGCTGCATAACTAACTAACAAATAAGTGTTTTTACAGTATATATTGAGAGCGATTTATTGTTATTGATGCAGGTGATGAGAAGCTTGGATCAGATTCTCAGGATATTAATGAATTACTTTTCTCAGCTATAGTTTAAAGCAACTGAACATCATGAAATAGTTTGGGTGTCAAGCATGATAGTTCAACCTTCAGATTCCTGAAGATTATGAAATTAGGACACAATAAGTTAGATGTTATAGTGTGTCTGAGAACTTTTGTGCACATTAGTAGGTGTCTTGGTTTTGTTCAACTGAGTTGAATTCATGTAAATATTGGATTATTGTATGATAATGTATTGTACTTAAAATTTAACTCGTGCTAAAAATATAACTTGTCAAGAACCAACTGTTTGAGCGCTGTGGGTTGCTGACGTTGCTATTTTCTGAGCAATGCCCAGCCATAACCAGAACTTAATCAAGGCCTTGTTGAACTTAATTCTTCAATAGTGGTTGGTTAATAAGGTGAAGAGAATGGGTTTGCTTTCAATTATTTGATAGATTTTCATATTAGTTCCGTCCTTATCCTTATCTCTACCAGGTCAGTAAAGCTTTCCCTTTACTTGTTGGATAGCGGAAATGAAGAATATTGGAAACAAAAATTCTTTATTTGTGTACCTTTTGTTAATCAATCTCACAAATAAATATGTTTTTTCTAAGTGTTTTTCATTGTTTTGTAGTATCTATCATGAACACTTAATTGAAGGGACTTACGTAATGGACTTTGTAAGGACCAGAATTGAGTCTTTAGCCCAATGGATGAATGAATTTAGGCCTAAAAGCCCAATACAATGAATTTGTAGAGAGTGGGTCGGAAAACTGGGTTTTAATGAGTTAGAGAACAAGCATAATGGATCCAATTGACCAAAAAGTAAAGATAGACTTGTTTTATCTAAGGGAAACCATCCTCTGCACAATCTGAGGAGACTAGTTCTTATATATATTACTCTTAAGTTTAATTACAAGTTCAGCTCTTGATTGTTACAGTGTTTTTCTTTTAATTTTCGATCCCTTTTTTTTAGGGCATTTCTTCTATTTTATACTATCTTCACCCTTCATCTCCACCTTCCACATGTAGATCAGATTATTAGTGTTGATCTTTGTCCCATCAGCACCTTTCTAAAGTCTTTGAGTAGAGCTGTAAGGTTGAAAGTTACTATTCAAGCATCACTTCTTCGTTAATGCGGCCAGAGAGTTAGTTACAGAGCATTCAATGTGGTAGTAACAGTCTTTTCTTTAGATATTTCTTAGCTTTTCCGTTGTTTTATATTTCTATGAAGCATATCATTATCAATAGAATCTTTTGGAAGGTTAATCTAAATAACAGAATGAACCATTTGACCTTTGCTTCGCTTAGTCGAGGAAGTACTCCTCCTCAGATTACTTTCCCAAGCTTTCCCAGTCGCAATTTGCCCATGAAGCTTTGGCTCTTACATCATCATTACTGTTTATCTGTCTTCGGACCAATGAGTGTCCTCAGACGAGGCCCAAGGCTTAATTTGCATTCTTAAGCCCCTGCTCCCTAAAGACACAATATTCACAACTTGTACTCTTTATTTGTTTCAATGAAAAACTTTTTTACAACTTTATGTAAAAATAGTTTTATGTATTTTCTTATCTTTGCTAATAATTGTACCAAGAGTCAAAGCTCTTTGTTATGGACTAAACCAACCCACTATAGTTATTACTCATTTAGGTTCAACTGGCCTAAATATTCATATTCCTAAAGGTTTTCCAAGGGAAAAGCCGTTTATAGTCAACTTGACATGAGAATCTGGTGGAAAGACCCATCAATAGTGTCCAAAAGAATATGAATGTGAACTTGGTTAATTTTGAAAACTGAATTCGTTACTAGAAAGGTAGACATGCTACACAAAGAGTGATCTACACAAGAATTTGGGTTTGTCTCGACTCTTTTTTAGTCGGTGATGAATACAGTATTCGTGTGTGAAAAGGAAAAGAAAAAGTAGGCGCTTTTTACTTGTTACACACATCCATCACTGATTCACTGTCCACAAGAGAAACATACAAACATGAAATGATACCCATAATCCTCACTTGTCGGTGAATGAAAAATGCTTCGGTGCTTTGCACTCCGGCATCAGTGGAGGCTTTTTGATATAATTGTCAAGATTCGTCTAAAAACTTCTACTTTGTATAGATTCACCTCTTGTCCTGCTCACAACCGTTGAGGAAATTGGTAATGAAAAAAAAAAATTTAATGCCAATTTTAGTCCTATTGAAAATACTTTTTTTTTTTCCTTTCCGATAATTTAATAGTTACATCAGGAGAGGGAAGATTTAAATCTTATTAGTCTTTATTAAAAATACTAATCAGTTGAGCTACAAGATTCTTTGTTTGAAAACTCTTTCTTTAAGGTGATAATTGTGGCTCAACAAAATTTATTACTGAATTAAAAGCAATCCATCTCCAAGTCTATTTGGTTTTCTTAATGCCGAATTTCATGCAGTCAGAAACTCAGAATTTCATTTGCTGGGCTCTTATTTTAGCTCATTTCGGAATTTATTGTGCCAAAAACAGACTCAATTCAATCTTTTTTGTTGTTGAATTTTAATGAATAACATCAAATCTTAATCTACATATAATAATAACAAGTTGGTAAGAGATTTGGGGCTCGATTCTTGCTTACACTAAAAATCAATTGATGTCTTGGTCTAATGATAAAGATCAATTATCAATAGTGAACACTATAAATTTAAACTATTTCTAAAAAATATATATAATGATGACAAGTTTACTGATAAATAATATTTTGACAAGTTACTGCCAAGCATTCTAAAGCATGCTGAAAACGGAAACGTGTTGAATAGGTAGAGATGGAAATTGAAAAACAATTGTTAATACCTCAAATTGTGCGTATAACATCAGAGATTGCAATTTTATCTGTCAAGAGACAAAATGGGTAGAAAATTAGAAATGGAGCACCAATGAATCTTTAGGTGGTCCAATTCTTTCTGACATTGGCAATGATTTGACGAATATTAACTTATGCCACCACTTGGAATTTTTTCTTTCACAAAAGTGAAGTGGTTTTAGCTTTCGTTGAAAATGCTTTCATCACTCATCTATATATATATGCTCAAATCCACTATCTTTGAACATATTTCAAAGGCTTATAATAACAAAACGAATTTCTTTTTCTAGTGACCATTTGAAAGAATATGTGCAATAACCCTAACCCTTGAAAATGAGTTGACAATCATGGCTGTTTCTTTTACTGTGGAAGCTCATAAGAACAGCTTGACCTTTTGTGCATTGAAAGAAAATCCCTTTTTTTCTTTTTCCTCTTCTTTTCGGGGAGACATATCCTTAACTTAGATTAGAGGATTTATCTTGTCTAGTGTAATAATGGGAAAAAAAAAAAAAAGCTCAACTAGGTTAAATTCTGTGTTGCTTGAATGACATGTCAAAAGTAGGTTGGGCTAAGCATCAATCGAAAAATCTTCAAGCTCAGACATGCCCTTTTTACTATATATAGGACAAAACTTATATACAGTACTTTAGATGCTGTTCTTTAAGTTCTCTTTTTAAGATTCTGCTATATGACTACTTAACAAAAAAATACACTTTTATCTCATGAAAAAAAAAATCACATAACAAAATTTTACGAAGAGAACCTAAGGAACACTTAAGTACTGTATCTAAGTTTTGCCCATATATGTATATATATATATATATATATATATGACATTTAAAAATTGGTAGGGTTAAGTATGATTATTGAAAAATTACAACACTCAAACACATTCATTGCAAAATATTAATTCCATACAAAGTTATTAAGTTATGTAATATTACTTAAAATTACACTAGATATAACTTAATCATATATTAACACTAAATTTGATATGCGTGTCAAAAAAAAGTATAATCTAATTGTGAGATTTTAAAATTATATATCAAATAAAAAGTTATTAAATGATGTAGATTAGAAAAAAAAAAACTACACTACATATAAATTGATCTTATCACTATATATATTTACATTTACAGTTAAAATATAATTTGGTCCTTTTTCTCAAAAAATATAATTTGGTCCTTTCTCTCCACATGCACACAAGTCCACAGATAGATAGAAATACTCAAAGGATTTGCAAGAATAAATAAGCTTAAGAATTGAAAAACAAAAGACAAATATTACTATGCCATTTAAATGGATCATTATGATATGATTGGAGAATAAGACATTTCAACCAATTAATTAAAACCCAAAAAAAAAAAAAAAACTGATTGAATACAATGAAAATCAGGTTGGTGTGCACCATATCCTCCAAGATGGGGCTCCCTGTCAAGTCTACTGAGTCATTTGAGAGAGAGAGAGAGAGAGAAAGTCATCAATTGTTTCACATCATTATCAGTTTTTAATGAGGGATTTAGTAAGTACACTACCTAATTGTTGAGAAGGTGTCTAACTTAATGGTCCAAGTTTTCATTTCTTTGGTAGCTAATCGTGTAATGCACGGATTCAACAAAAAATATTTATATGTGATGTACAAAGTTTGATAAATAAATATTTTTATATGATATAATTTGTTTAGTGGAGTTGAAAATGGATTTAATCAGATTTGTTTAATATTGTGTTACTGTAACCAAGAAGATGAACTCTAAATGCTAAATGACCAATCAGTGGCGGCTCTAAGATTATTTTTTAGGGGGGTTAATAAGAGACATAAATTATATAAAATTTAAAACAAAGTAGAATTTGAATATATTGACATTACAAAAAACAAAAACTGAAATACATGAAGTTTTACAATTGTTTTCTACGATGTTTCATATTTTGAAATCGTTACAAAATATTTTCATTATCAATCTTATGAGTTACATCTCTTTCAATGTACACAGTCAAACAATCATTTATCTATTAATCTCTCATTTGATTGATTTATTTCAAATTTTTTAAGATCCAAATGTGTTTTTTCTAAGATTTAAGATTAACAAATTTCTACTTTTGTTATTGGGCTTATCAAATTCTTTTTTCAGATTTTAGATCAAATTAGTTTGTTATTGAGCTTTTTTGTGTTTAAAAATGCTAGGATATTGTTAAAATGATCATATTCAAACTTCTTTTAGCTGGGCTTAAAAAAATCTAAAATCAAGGTATTCAAAATTTTATTTTAAGGAGGTCAAAACAAAAACAAAATTAAAAAAAAAACTATATATAATTTATTTTGGGCCAATTCAGGGGTTCATTTGAACCCCTGGGCTCCAAGTGGAGTCGCCCATGTGACCAAACATATTTCACGTGGAAAAAGTTACCTTTCAAAAACTTATTTGATGACGGCGCTAAAATATGTCAACAAAAATTAATATCTTTATTTTTAATATGTTATTATATTTATAACAGGGAGTTGAAATTGGGTTGAAGCTTGTGTCCAAAGTACTGATGCACTGGATACAGTAACAGTTGAAATTATAGTCAATAGATATGAATGTTTATTATATTATATATATATAATAAAAATTTCATCTTATGCATTGTGGTCGTACGAAGTGGAGAATTTTTTTTGGCGTAAATGCACTTTTAGTCTCTATATTTTGATTTTTTTTCATTTTAGTCTCCACATTTTTTTTACCACTTTTAGTCCCTAAACCAATTAACGCGGGACATTTAAGTACTTGAAGCACCATTCTGTCACCAAACTAATGGGAAAGCTAACGTGGCTAACAAATCAATTAAAAAAATCATTATTATTTTACATGTCAGCGCCACATCAGCCCTATTTGCTAATTTAATTAAAATTATTTAAAAAAACAAAAATAAAAAATTATCCTCTTAATTCTTTTTCTTTTCTTTTTCGTTAACCTTAATTCTTTTTCTTTTTCTTTTAATTTCATTAGCGATCAGACCCAAATGGCTAAACTCTAAACTCTCTCTATCTCTAATTCTCTCTTTCTCTCTTCACCCTCGGCAAAATCTCTCTCAGACCCAAACTCTCTCAAAATCTCATCTTTGCTGATCTGCCAAACTCCGAACTGACCCAAAGTCTCTCAAATCTCATTGATGAGGTCGCCGCCGTCGAAGTTGTTCATCTGTCGATCTACCGAACTCTGATCTAACACAAACTCTCTCTAATCTCAGTGATGAGGTCGCCTTTTCCGGTGAAGAAGAGTGCCACCGCCCGTGATATCTACAGCTTAAGCTACTGCTAGTTTACCTCATTATCCATGCGTAGCTTCTATTTATTAATGTCCTTTGATGCTCAGAATTTTTGGGATATTTGTTGAGACTGGGTTTATGATATATGAGTTATACCTGTCCTGTATGTAGTTGCTATGTTTGCTTGATTTTTGTTTATGCCTTTTGTAGTTATTTTTGCTTCTCTCTCTTTTCTGTGTTTAATGGAAATGGGGAAAAATAGAAAATTTATATTTATTGAAAATGGGAAATGACATTTAAGATTTGGTGTGGTGGTAACTTGTTTTTTGTTGCTTGTTTTTTGGATCGGTGGTTGGGTCCGCTGATGATTTTGGTTTGGGTTGTGATCTGGGTTTCGTTTGTGTTTGATCTCTATTTGTGATTTGGGTCTGGGTCTGTGTTTGTATTTGATCTTTGTTTCTTTTTTTCTTTTTTCTTTTTTTTTTTTCGTTTGTGTTGTTGTGATCTGGGTCTGTGTTTGATCTCTATTGGTGATCTGGGTCTGTGTTTGTGTTTAATCTCTGTTTCTTTTTCTTTTCTTTTTTTCATTTGTGTTGTTGTGATCTGGGTTTGTGTTTGTGTTTAATCTCTGTTTCTTTTTTTTTTTTTTTTTTTTTCCATTTGTGTTGTTGTGATCTGGGTCTATGTTTGGTCTCTATTTGTGATTAGGGTCTGTGTTTGATCTTCATTTCTTTTTTTTTTGTTTGTTTGTGTTGTTGTGATCTGAGTTTGTGTTTGATCTCTATTTGTGATTTGGGTCTGTGTTTGTGTTTGATCTTCGTTTCTTCTTCTTTTTTTTTTTTTTTTTTTTTTTTTTTTTTTTTTTTTTTTCCGTTTGTGTTGTTATGATCTGGGTTTGAGTTATTGGTTGCTGGGTTTGAGTTCTTCGTTGCTGGGTTTGATTGGGATGAACATGAAGAACAAGTTTGATTGGTCTTATGAAAATTAATAATGATAAGTAATAATTTTTTTTAATTAAATTAGATATAAGGTTTTTTTTTAAAATTTAATTTCTTTTTTATATAAATTTTCTGACGTGGCACCGCCACATCAGCAAATAGGGCTGATGTGGCCCTGACATGTAAATTAATAATGATTTTTTTAATTGATCCATTAGCCACATTAGCTTTCCCGTTAGTTTAGTGATGGAATGGTGCTTCAAGGACTGAAATGTCCCGCGTTAATTAGTTTAGGGACTAAAAGTAATTAAAAAAAATGTGAGGACTAAAATGAAAAAAAGTCAAAATATAGGAACTAAAAATGCATTTACACTATGTTTTTATGAAAAGTGCTAAGTTAATACCTGCTCTTATGCCAAGTGGCTACTGGTTAGTCCTAATTGCCTCGTTATTTATTGCACTTTAAAGTTTAAAACAATACAACTATATAACATGCTTTGGCGGTGTTGTTTACTGATATATATATATATATATATATATATTTGACATGGGTTTTGAGAGAATTTTAATCTATGGTGTCCGCTCTTGATGATAATTTTTTGAGAAGGATTTTGAGAGAGTTTCAACTTATGGCATCCGCTCTTGATGGTAGCTCAGATCTTTTATACAACTATCAGAGACTTTACCAATTGAGCTAAGTTGTAGATTACTAACTTTAAACCTTACTAAAATTTTTATAAATACTAATTTAATTAAAATTTTATTAACCAAATTTTTTTAAAAAAAATTTAAAACAAGTTTTATTATTTATTTTAAATTATCTACAACATTTTTTTTTAATGAAAATTTAGTTTTACACTAACGTAAGTAATTAAGATACTCTTTTTCTTTTATTTTTAATATTTATTTTATTGTCTAATTCTAATGATATTTTACATATAGTTTTTATTTGATTTATACATCACATGATAATACTAATTGAACATAGAGATTAAATTCTATAAAGACGTGGTGTAAAACCCATGTTTTACTCTCCTAATTCTAACATGCCACGTCATCTTATCACATATTTAAGAATAAACACAATCACACTCAATCAATTCTAATACCCATATATAAATCCAACCAAATTGGAAATTTATCGAGATATTATTAGGTATAGTAGGATGTATTGAATTTTAAGTAAAATGCTGATGTGACAATTACTTATCGGATGGTGTAAAACTTGGGTTTTACACCTCATCCTTATAGAATTTAATCTCTTAAAGATAATATTGAAATGATCAATTATTTATTAAATATGAATTTAATAAATGATCAATATCTCTTTGATATTTATAAGAACACAGTTTCGGTGGTTTGGCCTACAAGCGAGATGGACTCAGGCCAAAAAAGTCCTTACAATGAATTTATATAGAGTGGGCTAGAAAAACTAGGTTTTAAATGAGATAAAGTGTTGATTAAATGTATTCTAAGTCCAGGCAGATAAAAATAAAGTAATGATGTTATATAAAATCATCCTCGGCTTGGTCCGAGAATGATAGCAATATGATTACTTGAATGTTTACAACTTTGTGTTTTTCTTTCTTTCTCTCTTTTGCTTCACTCTTTCTACTCCAGATTTTTCCCCCTTCTTTCCTTGCCTCTAGTTCTCTTTATACTCTATTTTCTCTCACGTGCTAGTCAGACGACCTTTCTTTGATACTTGTCGCATCAAACTCCCCTTAAAATCTTTACACGGCAGCTGTAAAGGTTCAAACTCACTGTTCAGACATCCTTTTCTCATTAATGCGGCCAGAAGGTTAGCCGCAGAGCCATTAATGCGGTGGTAGCAACTTTCTATATTATATCTTACTGCTTCTACCTGTCTTAAGTGCTTACTCGATGCTCATGTACCAGAAGAATCCCTTAAAATATCACGACGAATGCCAAAGTGTGCATCCTGGCTTTCTCTTTGAGTATCCAAAGAGGTAATCCTCCTGGAACAACTCTTCTTTGTTCACATATTGGCCAAATTTTTGTGAGGTTTGTAGCCATACATTTTCCTCGTAATTCACTATCCTCAGAAAAATGTGCCTCCTCGGACAAGCCCACGGCCCAACATCTAAAATTGGGCCTTTGATCCCTATAATTTGAATTAAAAAAAAAAAACTACTAGTGAGTAGTATTGCAAATTTGAAACTATTTATAGATATATATATATATATATATATATTAAAAAAAAATTTAAAAAAATGCACGATACATACATAATCTAAGCCGTTTAAGTTTATCTATTATATATTTTATATTAATGATTGAGATTAATTATGTACAGTATATAAAAAAAAGGTGCACATCAAAGAATTATCACTTTAATATACTTCTCTTCCAAATATGAATAAAGACAATTCAATACATCCCTACAAAAATTGAACACACATGCATGTATGTATATATGCACAAACGCACACAAATACACACGCACACACTGACACATATACAAACATGCATGCATACACAATTTATGCATGTGAGAATGCGTGCATGTGTACTTTTGCTTGTGCGTGTGTGAATGTGTGCGCACACACTCTTTTATTAGGCAAACTTCATTAAAAAATAAAAACAAACTATTTAATATTTTATTAATGTTATCTAATATTAAAAATTATAGAAAATAATAATAAAACAATTGTAAATAAACTTAAAAGAATAATTTTTTTAATTAAATAAAAAAATAAAGTTTAGTTACAAAATTGGCTACAACCTTACTCAATAAATGAACATTATTATATATTTTAAAAATCTAACCGTTGAATTCTATATTTTTAACAGTCTTAATACACATGTCAAATTTTGTATCAATCAGATATTATTTACCATATAATCTATAAACTTATATTTTATGTATAATTTTAAACTACAAAAATTTTTCATTTAAACAATTTATTGATGACATAGCTATTGATATTTAATTTTTTAGAAATTTGGCAAGCATGTAGGATATAATTAAGAAGAAAATATAATCCAATAGTGAATTTGTTAAAATTCACCTCTAATAAATAAAAATATTAAGTAAGGTTGTAACTTAAGACTACAACCAATTTTGTAGCTAAACTTTATAACAAAAAAAATTATATTTTTTATCCATTCGTTTTTATTCTATTACCCATATATTCTACAATTATGGAAAAATGTTTTTTTTTTTTGAAGGCAAGAAAAAATGTTTTTATTATACTACTACCGAGCATATTCATATATAATTTCCTTCCCAAGAAAAACATTTTCCTTGTTCGTTTCTGTTCATGCAAATTGGACTTACAAGTTACGTAGCAAAATTTTCGTCAACTACTTAGGACCCACGTTGATTTTCAGCTTAAGAAATACTACAATACCATAATTAACTTTGAATTAAGATGCGGTTTAAGCTTAACCTATATATATATATATATATATATATATATATATTCTAATTAATAAAGAGAGAGGCATGAGGCAACGGCTCTTAGTCTCCTACACATAATAAGACAGTACAAGAAGTCACCATCAAGCTAGCCAAGGCGATAAGACTATTACTATGGGTATAAGACTATGACCTTTGTGCTCTTTTACATGTGAAATATAAGACCGTGGAGTTGTAAAATTTACAGTCTAATAATGACGTCTTTGACGCTTATGAGAAAAAGCTGGGCTGATGAGAGAGCTAGAGAGACCTAACCATTTGAGAGAGAAGGGAATAATGATCCACTTGTACTAAAGTACAAACCATTGAGGAATAAAAAGGCATGTGGGAACATATGTTAAGGAAAAAGAGAAAAAAGAGCACTGTTTATGCAGTATGATCTATTTGAAAAATGCAAAAGTATGTACAAAGAAATTTTGTTGAGTATTCTGTATCATAATGATCTTTCAACTCTTTTCTCCGCGTGGAAACCAAATTTTGTTAGCTTTCCTATTTTTATTCCTTTTGTTTGTTTATTTGTTTTATTTAAATCAAAATCAATATATATTTTTCTTCCACGTTCTTTAAATTGTATATTTCTTTGATCTTTGATATTAAATTATCAATCCACCTAATATGCTCATTCTCTCTTCTTTGTGTGGGTGTTTTTTTTTTTATTAAAAAAAAAAAAAATTAACCCATCCCTTTTCCTTGAACCAAAACTTACTTATAAAAAATATATATATCAACGGTTCTTAACCAATAACATACAAGAATTCAAAATGGTACAAGTGTGCCCTGTGAGGTGATAGGGGAACAAACCAGCACATGTATTGGCTCAATATGTCAATGGTGTTACTAATTTTGTAACTTTGATAGAATAAAATTTTACCATGATCAAGCCCTTATAGGCTCAAGATGTATAAAATTTCTCATCTTTTTAATGAAAGTTACGTATTTCTTATAACAAAAAAAAAAAAAGAATATACAATCTAATGATTCGATTTTTAAAATTCACATCTAATAAAAAAAAAGGTTTGGAAAAGTTTTTTTTCCAAACTAGTTTGGAAAGACATTTTCTGTAACCCCTAAACACATTGGCTTGGGAATTACCAACTTGTTTTGAAGAGCCAAATATGAATCAAAGGATTTTTTTTTTCTTTTTTTCCTTAATGACATGCTCTTATAAACTTATAAAGTAATAATTTAAATGAATGACAAAGTTTAGCCACAAAATTAGTTGTAACTTAAGACTATAAATTTACTCAATAAAATAAACATTACTACATATTTTGAAAATCTCACCGTTGTATGACATGTTCTTTACGCGCTTAATACACATGTCAAGTTTTGTGTCAATCAAATATCATTTACTATATGATCTATAAGCTTATATATTATGCATAATTTTAAACTACAAAAATTCACATTTTAAACAATTTATTGATGACATGGTTATTGTTCTTTAATTTTATAAAAAATTTGCAAAAACGGAGGATATAAGAAGAAGATGTAATTTAATTATGAATTTTTTAAAATTCACCTCTAATACAAAATATTGAGTAAGTTTGTTGTCTAAAATTACAACCTATTTTGTAACTAAACTTTATCCTAATTAAAAATTATTAAAACAAAAAATTATCACATTAATTTGTAAAACATAATTTCATAGGATGCCACGTTACTGTTACTAGCAATGTTTCTACAATGTCATTCGAGGTCTAGGATAAGAATCAGGGACGGATCCACGATGTGTCTGTATAGACAAGTCCCCATCCAACGGTCAGAAATTTACAATGCCTTTGTCGTTTAGACAATGATGTTAATTTCTCAACAAAAGGCCGAGTAGGACCCATTGATTTTTTTTGCCAAAAAAAAAAAAAAAAATTCTAAACCCTACAATGTGCAGTGCCAGTGACTGACAGACTGACAGTATAGCATACTCTACTTTAGTCAGGTGTTACTGTGAAAAAGTCAACTTATTATAGTATAAGTTTTTTACCAAAATATATATATATATAAAAGATTTTCAAAAAAAAAAAATATATATATATATATAAAAATAAGTTTCAAAGGGACTGACAAGTGACAGCATATAATATTTACTATATGATTGGTTAAACAAAAAAATTGATTTTAAATAATGATAACTAAGAGGTTTCTCTTCATCGAATCATATGATCTTTTATTTTATTAAAAAATAAATATGATCTGTTTTTAGCAAAAAAATAAAATGATCTTTTATTTTTCCCCAAAATATTGGTAATGTTCAAATTACAAGTAATATAATTTAATAATTGAAAATTATAAGATATGGACGTGATTATTACCTGCAATTATAATCTTTGAATTTTTCTATGAAAATATCTTTGAAATTTGTCGTAGTATTTCTTTTGTTCCTTTTATCCTTATCCGTAGGTGTTAATTATGATGTTGTCCTTTACAGCTCCTTTTTGCTTTCGCATAAAATGTGTTTTCGATGAAAATTATTTATTTAAAACGAAAAATTACAAAACTTTTGCAACTTTTTTATTAAAAAAAAAAAATCAAGAACAACTTAGGGCATTTTGGTAAGAGGATTTAAATATAATTTTTTGCTTTGAAAACTAGAAAATGATGGGTATTGCACATGAATTTATTGTTTGGCTAGTGTTCTTTAAATACCGTTTTCAAAATATAATTTCTTATATATTTTCCTGATTCAAAATAAGATTTTGAAAGCAGATAATAGAGTGTTTTTAAGATATAGAAAATGTTTTAATGACATAATTGTAAATAAATTGAAAAAAAGTGGACCTAACAAATTTGAATAAATTTTTCTATCTCTTAAATTAATGAATTTATCTTTATTACAAAAAAATTCTTGCACTTCAAATTTGAAGCATATCATTATATATATATATAAAATATACATTAGTTATATTCTCACACTTCAATTTTGAAGTTTATCATTATCTAAAAAAAAATTGAAACTTATCATTATCCAAAAAAAAAAAAAAAACCTGCACGTATATTTTTATAAAAAATATCAAAGTAGAAATGATCTTTCTAAACATCATTTTTTTTCTTTAGTATTTTGAAAATTGTTCTTAAAAGTGAGAGTCAAAGTGTTTAACACAAAAAATGTGAAAACTATTTTCATTTTGTTTTAAAAACAAGGACAAAACAAAACTATAGACGGACATTAATTTTCTAAAAATTGAAATAGAAAAAAATACAAAAGGGCCATACCTATATAGAAAATTTTTCTCTGATGGTCTGGACAATGACTGGGATGGTCTTAGAAGGTTGCGCGTTATGGGCAAGTTCATCATCAATTATGGATTGATTGTGAATTAATTGTCGAAGGAGTTTTGTATTCCAATTGAATATATGTGTGTGTATGTGCGCGCCCACGCATGTTCGATTTGACAACTAAAATTAAAGGTATCGAGTAATAAAAAAAAGGCTGTTACTTCAAATAGTTATTAAGGTTGTGGTCAGGGATGAAAGTTTATAGATGGATAACAATACAATTTGAGCAATAAAGGTCATTGGGGTAAATCACAATTGTGGTGGGGAAAGAGATTTCGTGACTACATGAGGATTGGAGTTTCATTTTTTTGTTTTTTTTAGGCATGATAATTAATTAGGTATTAGAGAGATGAATATATATATATATATATGTGTGTGTGTGTGTGAAATAAAGAGAGATTACATTTTACGGATGATTTTTTATTTTTGTAATTATTATATACGTGTTTGTATTTTTTCTAGATATATCATTTTTAACTATTACAATCCTCTTGGAGAGAAATAACTATTATGCGGTAAACAATAAAAGAGCATAATAATATCTTTAATGGCTTGGATGCATGAATTAATTTGTTATCTACAAGATAATATTTGCCTCCACACAAAGAGTTTGCTAAAGGGTTACAAGTAAATTGGTCTCCAAGATATAACTAAATCATCAAACTTAGAGAATTATTTGAATTTATTTCTAAAGGTGTGAAATCTATAAAAGAAGAAGAAGAAGAAGAAGAATATGTAGTCTATATTTATCGATAATGAATAGTAGATATTCAAAAGGCTCATTTTGAAAGTCACTTTGGTTGGAACAATTGTGTAAGTTCTGACTGTTACTACTTTGTTAAAAATAGGCGATGCGCTTCATTCCCTTTTCTTTTTTCTTTTTTACCCCTTCTTATTTGATAGGTAAAATTTGCACTTTCTTTAACTGTCTCACTTAAGCAAGACAACCCTCACTCAAGTGAGCTTTGTGGACTTGCTTGAGTGGCCGTTGAGCGGACATCGACCAAGCACCCAACTAAGCTCACTCGTACCTACTTATCCATTTTGTCATTGTTGAAGGCTCACTTGAGTAGGCTAAACCAATTGTGTAGATAAACACTTTATATTTACCGACCTATCCATTCGATTTTCTGATCACATTAATTTGGTTGCATTGACCTCGCTCGAGCAGGTTGATAAAACTTTTTTTTTTTTTTTTCATTTAAACTTTTTTGCTTCATTCAAATTAGTTACACATTACAATTTACACTTGAATCTCTCTCTCTCTCTCTCTCTCTCTCTCTCTCTCTATACACACACACACATAATTCCACGTGAATAATTGTTTTGGCATATCAAACATAACATTTGTTTAATGATGTGATATTAGTATATTACATGCATTAGGTACATGCAGTATGTATCCCTCCTCTCATATGGGCTAGACCCCATCCCATGTGAGAGATGAGGATAAATGCATCTGATGCACTGTTGATTTTTTATTTTTTATTTAATTAATTTTTTATTTTTTAATTAAAGAAGAGAGAGAGAGAGAGAGAGAGGAGAGAGAGAGTACCAACTACCAATAATATCTAAATTTGCCATTCAACTGCGCGTACTTGTTTTTAGCTTAATATCTAATGAGCTAGATATTCAACAAAAAAAGTAACGACCAAGATATTTCAACATATTGATTCTCAAAAATATCACATGAAAAATTTTCGATCCTCAAAGAAAATCCTTTTACATTATCAAATCCCATTCATCCAAAAAAAAAAAACTTAGGCAAGTAAAAATTATGGAGGTCAAATTGTTAAGACATCGATCGGCTGGAGAATTAAATCAGTTAGCAACGAACCTACCTGTCGTAGTTCCAGCCTTCAAAGCTTTTCACTTTCCTTACCCCTCCAAGAACTTATTGAAAAGATAAAAACAAAAAAACTTCCAAATATATTCAACAGCCTCAGAGATAGAATTTACGTACGTACAAATCACCGATATAGCAATATATAGCAAAATCTTACATTCTCAATATATTAAGAAAAAGGACCCAACAACCAACCAGCCATTTATGAGCCAAAAAGTATTAGAAAGATCTTTTTATAGCCCCCAAAAAAAAAAAAAAACCCAAGAATCTAATTTAAGAATCTCGAGCTTTCTGACTCGGCGAACTCAGTGGAAACAAAGTCAAGAGCTCTGGCGGGTCAGTACCTCTCGGCGTACACAGCGGCGATGGGTGCAAGTAAAACCCTTTTCCGGCTATAGCCTTGTCCTCGTCGGACAAAGGTGACTCGGTGCCGGAACTCGGCAGGAAAGGTGAGTCGCAGCCGAGTGGGGTGACCGGACTCTGAATCGGTGAGTTGGCGAGATTGGTTAGGCCCAGTTTGATTTCGAGCTTCCTCATGGTGTGGGAGTGCCTTCGCTCGTGGAGCTTGAAGGGTGACCGGCGAGGGCCGGTGGGATCACCGGGAGGGAATGGTTTGGAGGGATGTTTTGAAGGGACGGTGACCGGGAGTTTGTCAGAGTCACCGGATAAGCCGGTCAGCTTCTGCACTAGGTCTCTGAAGGAGTTTGTGTCTGCTTGCACAAAGGTTGTTGCTGTTGGTGAATTCATGGAATTGGTCGTACTAGAATGTTTTTCCATTCCAGAGAGAATGAGTTTTTGTTTTTTTGTGTACGTGTTTTCGTTGGTAATAAATGTCTGAGTGAGAGACTGAGTCTGAGAGACCCTTTAAGTTTAACCTTTAAAGAGTGATCTTTTTGGATGGTTTTTATAATGTGAGTTCAGGTATAGGAATATTACCATACAACCCAGTTACGCTATACCTGTACTATACATTTGGTTTTTAACTTTGGAAAACACTTGACTTTTTTTTTTTTTTTTTTTCTTTAACGTATAATGAAAAAAGGATTGATCGATCTCACGTCACATGACGTTAATAGATAATATCACATGTACTCTTAGAGTTTTGATGAGATTATCATAGTGGGCCAAATATATTTGTAGAAATATTATTACTCTAATTACTCAATTTTTGTCAAATATCATGTAAAGCGATATAAGAATTTTATAATTACTTTCGTAAGATGTATTATTTTTGTTTACATTTTAGGAGGTTCCTTAGAAATGGAACCTCTACCTTTTTTTTCAACTACGTCATCCCAAAAAAGAAAAAAGGAAAATGGCCGCAAAGAAAAGTCATTACGCTGTGGGGGCGTTCGTTGAAAATCTGTAAAATGCACTCAATATAGCAACAGACTTACCAAACAGACTTCCGGGCATGTAATTTTACCTTAGCTGTTCTATCCTTTATTTATTTTTTCATTTAATTGAATTTTATTACCTCTCTTTCTTGTGAATTTAAAGGATCCTTCCGTGATTGTGAAATTAATGGGATACCGAATATCAGGATATGTTTGCATTTTTATTTTGTTTGGAAATGTGTTTGTGCCTTTGAGAGATTGAAAAAAACCCATGAGACCGTCTCATGAGATAGAAACATGATCTTTTTTATTTAGAGCTCATTTTATAATTAACTTTTTATTTTTTTTTGATTTAGAAGCGAATAGAATTTTCATCATTTAAAATTTTAAATGACGCATATATTATTTAGATTTGTAATATTTAATAAATTTTTTGGAGAAGATTGTAATATTTAATATGAACCATAAGTTGATCTATTTTAAATAAAGAAGATCCTAATGCCATGAGGTGCTTTCTCTTAGGAGAGAGAGAGAGAGAGAGAGAGAGAGAGAGAGAGAGAGAGAGAGAGAGAGAGTATTGATAAATTCCACGGCCAAATCCTTAACCAAATCCTTAAAATGTGATTAGATACATTGTAGGACTGTTGATAAGGATGAAAATGTGTGTTCAATGAAAGGTTTGAAATGTTTCATGTTGAAGATTATAATACTTGAAACTTGATAAGTGACCTACAAACAAAGATCCACTCATTAGAGTTTACACTTTATTTCCACATCATTCATAAGATAAGAATTTTCAAAATTCTTGTCCACAATGTTTTAAAAAATTTAACACTATTTGTCATTTATGTTTTTTTAAACAAGCTCGTTCAGCCAACTTCCTTCAAGTGAAAAGCATTTTTGTCCAATACATCTGCCTTATTTTCAAGCTTCTCTTGAGTGTTGGATGTTTGACCAAACTAATTGATTGCTTGATCAAGAAGGAATTTAGGGTTTACACAATTCTAGTCTAAAAACCTCGATCATTTGATTGGCATGCTTTGAGTATATTCGATCGACACAACATGTTCTCCAAAAACTTTACCTACTATGGTTAGGAATCATTGTGTGTGAGGGGAGGTTTGTAAAAAAAAAAAAATTAATATGCTTTCTTGTCGTACTAGCATGTTGAGGTAATTTGCAGGCTAGCATGCATTTGAGAGACAATAGCATTAGTTAGCATGCGTTTGAAACAATTCAGTAAAGCAGCATCTCGAGTTTTATTGGCTCGAGTTCAATATAAAACTCGAGTCTCAAAGACTCGAGTTCCACTTGTTGATCTGGAGGTTTTTTGCCACATAGATCTTAAGTCTTATAGACTCGAGTTTGTAAAAAGTAAACCCGAGTCTATAGGACTCGATTTCTATAGAACCAGATCAGATTAGATCCAGAATAGAGGACTAGATCAGGAAGGAAGGAAGGAAGGAAGAAGAAGAAGAAGAAGAAGAAGAAGAAGAAAGGAAGAACAGAGGACTAGATTGGGCACGAAGAAGAAGAATCAAATCTGGAAGGAAGAAAAAAAGAACTGAGGAAGATGAAGAGGTTTAGGTCTATTTGTGGAGGTCTGTTTAGATCTTGAGTTTTAAATACTCGATTTCCATGTGAATTTTTTTCCACATCAGATTGCCATCACATGCAACTCGAGTCTTAAAAATTTGAGTTCAACCTTTGAACTCGAGTTTTAGAGTCTTGAGATGCTAGTTTGCTACATAGTTTTGCAAACATGACAACTAATTAAAATATTTCAAAAATAATGTTAAATGCAAAAAAAATTCTAGCATGTTTTCTCTATGTAAGGTCATCGTTCCATGAGTTTTGGTAGTGCTCTGCTCATAGCTTCTATAAGTTAGACAAGCCTTGTGAGTAGTAATCCTCTATCTAATGAGGCTCTTTATTAGATTAGAAATCCTCTCAGAGTTAAAGTTTTCTTAAGTGTTATGCAATGATTTTATAACAGATTTTCAATAAAATTGTGCTAAATGAGAAGTGACCACATCCCATAAATCTCAACTTCAATGAAATTTTAATTATTTTTTTATAATTTGAAAGTTTGGGAGATGGGATTTGAACTTTGGATGTTTTTATTTGAAACACCAAGAGGCAAGGGATGCTAATTGAGTTATAAGGTTCTTGGCTAATAATTTATTTTCTCATGTGCATGGTTGAATTATAATTTGTTGTTGAATAATAATCTTGCTTCCACAATGCATAACTAGCTATTCATAATCACTTAGGTAAATAGAAATTGTCAATTCTCAATAAGTATCAAAGTATGTAGCTTGTGATTAATATACTCTAAATAGGTGAATATCTCAAAGGGGGACAAGTTGTAACTTGTGAGATGGTGCCTCGATAAGAGGAAGTGACAGAGAAAAATAAAAGTAGAATTACGGAAATATTTATATATTAAGAGTTAAAATCATGTGCCTCTGCATAGTTGGAGTTAAGCCCCAAAACTTCTCAATAATCTTAATCATGGGGTTCTATAGTGATTCTTTTTTTGGACAAGGGGGAGGGGGTAGACTGAAGAGCAAGAGTGAAGTTGGGGGTGGAAGAAGAGGGGCAAGGGAAATGAGATTAGGGTCAAGGGAGTATTTATATACAATAGTTAAAATGATGTAAAGGAAATTTCTCGATTAATATCAAAGTGTAGATTGTGATATTTTACTCTAGATAGTTGAATCATCCAGAGGGGGAGTTGGGAAAACCGACTTTTAAGGTTGGAAAATATATCCAAATTTAGAATTTAGATTGATTTTGATTAGTCTATCCGATCCTACAATTATTTTAAACAACCTTATGTAAACACATACTTTGATAAAGATAATAACCAATGATGGATTAGTGGTTAGGTTGCATAGTAGTTGATAGGGTAATTGCCAAAGTGATAAGGGCTAGGAGGGGTACCAATGTGGTACAGACCCAATTGCAATTTAGTCAGTATCGAGATCTTTGGCCTAAGATCTAGAGCATGAAAGACGAACTCGACCATAAATGATGAGCTTAAACCCAAAAGTTAAGTGCATTATCCAGAAGTGTTATTAATAGTGCGGAATTATCAATTAAATGTCCAAAATCTAGGCCACAATGGATGTAGTTATGCCACTCATTATAGGGCCATCATGACAATGATGGTATGGTAGCTGGGCAGTTAGGCAAGGGCCATCTATGGCTTGGGAGGCAAGCATAAAATTTTTAAATACAGAGGTAGACTTTAATTATTAACTATCTAACTTTTCATGGGGATATGGCTCCAGCCTTGGCTTCTTTAATTTGTGATTGCAGGATTCTACTGTTAAGAGACTGGACAGTTTGTCTAAGTCATACTTACTGCGAGGCAAATAAAATACCGGACGGGCTAGCAAAAAAGAGAAGGGAGCAAAGCAGCCAACTGAAAATATATACACAGTATCCCTTTTTTTTTTTCCCTAGTATATGTGGGACATTTTGCAAAAATGCACTCCTAAAAGAGTACTCCATGGTTCCTTTTGTAGGCGTTTGGAACAAGCTGAAAATTTCAGCTTATTTATAATTTCATATTATTTTTGTTATTATTTATGGGTCTTATTATACTTTTTAGTAATATTCATGTATCCCACTGTACTATTTAGTTAACTTTTGCTTTTATTTATTGTATTTTTAACAAAAAATTTTCAGTTTCAGCTAAATAAACTATTTCCAAACAGACACTAGCTAGTACAGATGTTTAATGACAAACTTAATGTACTTTGCTTTTAAACATTAAATAAATTCACCAAAAAAAAAAAAAAAAATCCCTTTGAAAGAGTTATATATGTAGGAGAACGAAAACATGAAATAGGTATGAACACATTGCTCCACTTTTCACTGTTTTAATCTATAGACAACTATATATTCTGTTGAATTAGACGTCGAAGTCATTAGATTGGTGCTACATCCATCACCTAGACACTGATCCGTTGTCAACAATCGTATACGGTAGTTTTTTATTTTTAGAAACATTATAGATGGTAATTTTTTTCACAAATTTGTTTACACTGCTTTGAAGCTTCACACACACCCCCCCCCCTCCCCATAATTGAAGCTGGGAGCTATAGAGCTATGTATTTTATTAATTCTCATATATTAATTTGTTAGCAAACTGTGACATTAATTTTGCTCATTCAAACGAACAATTGTTTTGATAGTTTCCTTGGAAAGTTATTTTATAACTTCACAACTTTCAATTTCGTACACGAATGATAATTATTATTATTATTTGAGGGAAGAACAGTAATTATGATGAAACATCGATTGAATTGTAATTATAATTAAAAATAATTGAATTATATATTGTTAAAACTATAGATAAACTCTTCTATCTTTTAATAATAATAATAACAAAAAATCATCTCAAAAAAAGAAAAAGAAAAAGAAAAAAAAAGCAATAGATAAACTCAATTTTTAGGCAAAGAATAGAGAAACCAAGACCAAACTCGTTAAACTTTTTTCTCTCCGTACTGCTGTGGTACTACTCCCCTTTCCCCTTTACCCTGAGCTTGTCTCTCCCTCTACCCTCACCGCCTACCCCCTTACCCTGTTCTAAATCTAGTGCTCCTCTTCCGTCCTAATCCCAGTGCCTCTCTTCCACCCACAGCATATTCAATACCACCATACTAAAACTCCCTCTAATCTTTTGCCAAACTCTCTGCCTCGGCCCGATTCACACTAGCACCAACCTCCACTATGGAGGTGTCTGACCTGCTATCCCGCACAGAAAAAATATCTTGCCTGGACATCAGACTTGAGCTCCCTCCAAACCAAAAGACGAACCCATCATCGGAACTCATACTCCTAGCCAAACTTTTCACCTCCAAAAACATCAACCTCAATATGGTAAAAGAAGTCACTTAAAAAGCTTGGAAGCCAGCGTATCCAATGGAGGTCAAGAGGCTTAGCCAAAACATATTCATGTTTTCCTTCAGTTACGAGGTAGACCTCCACAAGGTCTATCATAAGCGACCTTGGTCCATCAGAGGTGGACATCTTATGCTGAAGAAGTGGAGCTCCGAATTAACATGGCAAGAGGTAGATTTCTCGACATCCACAATCTGGATCCAGATTCATGGACTTCCAAACCTCTGGAGAACAGAGGACAACCTAAAGAGAATAGGTTCCAAAATCGGCTCAGTAGTGGAGGTTGACTTGATCGGAGACTTTGGCGGTGCTTGGAAGAAATTCATCAGGCTTAGAGTCAAAGTAGACATGACCAGTCCACTTCTTCCGGGCATACTTGTTCCTCGCCCAGGTAGAAGTGATTTATGGATAAGCCTAAAGTATGAAAAAATTGCTGACCTCTGCTACAAATGCGGAGTTATTGGTCATGACCTGAACCACTGCATCGTCGAGCCTTTCCTTTTCTACAACTCCTCAAGTAAGCCTTTTAAAGCAGCGGGGCCTTGGTTATGTATAGATAATGAAGATATCCCACCGGGGGCCTTTGAAGATTGCTCTGGCATATCCCATGCTTTAGCAACCCCAAACGCTCAGAAAACTTCCGCCGTGAAGGAGGCTTCCCTGGCGGTCCTTACCATTCTAACATAACTAGGCCTCTACAATGACCACACGTACAACCCTCACACCACGTGGCAGCCCGTTGGCCTAAAACCTGTCCTTAGCAACATCGAGACAATGGTAAAGGACAACACAAAGAATGTTGATAAAGAGGCAGACTTAGATTCTGTACACGCGGCACCTGATGTGTACATTGCGCTTACCCACGCGCCAAGCTCAGCACCTGACATTATCATACGCAATCTTATCCTCTTAACCCCTGTAACAATTGGCCTCTCTCCTTTATCCCTTGTTGGACCAAGCCCAACCCACATATCCCACCCAACTATGAATTTAGACCCATTTCCTCAGCCCACATCCACCCTAGCAAGCCCAATTCCTAACAACATCCCATACGTTAGCCTATCTTCACCCACCCCTCCAACAGACAACCCACCTCATGACCAGCATGTCTCAGTTCCACCACATCCAGACACGCCAAATCCCCAAAGTAAATCTAATCCTCAAAATATCCTTTCATCCCTAAATCAACGGTCACCATCATCTCCCCATCGTAACCAAAAAAGAAAGATTGGCACCCTAGACCTGGAGATTTTCTCCAAAAGACTAAGGAAAGCTATGGAGGGTCCTGAGTCAGTGTATTTCAACCTCGTTGTTGTCACCTCAACCCCGTTGTTGTCACCTTCATCCCACAATCAAGGCTTGAAGCCTTCATCCTCAACGAAAAGGAAAAGTCATCTCACTTCCCCATGAAGGAAAAGCCTTCATCCTTAACCATGGTGAGTCCCTTACCACCCTACCTAGCAATTCTACTTTTATTAGCACTCCCTGTCTAGATTCTATGGCAGAGGACGCGGGCCTTATCATGCCCCCAACCTCCCCATAAAGATCCTGGGTTGGAATTGTCGAGGCATATGCAATGCCCCGACAGTTCGAGCCTTTGGGGCTCAAATAAAAGGCAGTAGGCTGGATTTTATTTTTCTGTCCGAAACAAAAGCCGATGTTAGTCGTATGGAATATGTTAGAAGTTATTTAAAGTTTGATAATAAGCTAGTGGTTGAGTCTAAAGGAAGTGCAGGTGGCTTATGCATTCTTTGGAAGAATGGCATGTCCATAAAGGAAGTTGAGTTTGACAAGAATCTCATAGCTATCAAAATAGCCGATTCTACCCTTGATTGGCTTTTGGTCTGTTTCTATGGACCCCCTAATCATTTGAAAAAGAAGAAGGCATGGGGAAATTTGTTTGCTCTCTTGGAGGCCCACCACGACCTTTGGGCTTGTATCGGAGACTTCAACTTCATCATCAATGATAAGGAGCAATTAGGAAGCAAAAAGGGAGGCACCTCAGCCACAAACTTCCTCAAAGAATTACTATCTAAATTTAATGCTGTAGACCTGGGACTTGGGGAACAAATTCACTTGGGCCAAAGGAAAATGGGGCAGTGATGCAATCAAAAGGATGCTCGATAGGGGTATCGCAAGTGTTTCTTGGAGATTGGCCTACCCAAAAGCTTCCATCACCCATCTCGGTGCCATTAAGTCCGACCACACCTCCATTCTCCTTGACACTAATCCAACAGATAACTTCGCTCACAGACCGTTCCGGTTTGAAGCAACTTGGTTAAGAGATGAGAACTGCTCTTCAGTAAATAGCAAGTTGTGGGATATTGAAGCATCCGGTTGAGAGTTTATTAAGCTCTACAAAAAACAAGCTTCAACTAGAGATGCTCTTCGAAAATGGAATAAAGAAGTTTTTGGACGCTATCAAGACAGAATTAACAAGCTCATCCAAAAAATCAAGCACATTCAAGGCTTGCCTCCATCTCATACCAATGAACTCACGGAGCAGGCACTTCAATCCGAGCTCACAAAATGGCTCTTCAAAAGCGAAATCCTTTGGCGTCAAAAATCCAGGGAGCTTTGGCTTAAGCTTGAGGACAAAAACTCTAATTTCTTCCACTTGTCCACTATCATCCGAAGAAGGAGTAACAGCATAGATGCAATTAAGGCAGAAGATGGTTCTTGGTGACATGACCCGAAACAAATTTGTGATCTGTTTTGCACCACCTTTATCAACCTCTTTAGAGAGGAAGCCACATGTTTTCCTAACCACCTGAAGCATTTGATCCTCTCCTACATCACGGAGGATGAAAACAACATTCTAAAGCAAATCCCATCCCCTGAAGAGATCAAATCCACTTTATTCCAGATGCATGACTTGAAAGCTCCTAGTTAACGGAGGTAAAACAGCTTTATTTTACAAAAAACTTTGGTCTATCGTGGGCAACGACGTAATCAAGGCAGTGACCTCTTTCTTCTTAAGAGGCTCTATGCCTAGGGAGGTAAACTATTCCCTTATTGTACTCATTCCTAAGATCTCTAACCCCACATCTGCTAACCATTTTAGGCCTATAAGTTTGTGCAATGTTGTGTACAAGATCATTTCCAAGTTGCTCGTCTCTAAGCTCAGACCTCTCCTCGACAAACTCATCTCTCCCATGCAATCTACCTTTAATCCTAACATATGGATAGCCGAGAACCAGATCATTGTCCAAGAAATTATGCATAGCTTTAAATCTCGGAAAACAAATCCGAGACTTATGGCCATCAAGCTAGATCTTCAAAAGGCGTATGACAGGGTAAATTGGAAGTTTATTCAAGCCATTCTTCTCCATTTCGGCTTCAAAGAAATTTTCACAAACTGGATCATCTCTTGCATCTCATCGGTCTCCTTCGAGGTCCTAGTTAACGGAGGTAAAACAGCAAGCTTCAAGCCTAGTCGTGGCCTTAGGCAAGGCGACCCTTTATTGCCATACCTCTTCATATTGGGACAAGAAGTCTTATCCAGGTTGCTTGACTATGAGCTAAGATTGAAAAACATAAGTGGCATTAGAAGGAGCATTTTTGGCCTAACCATTACCCAAGTCATGTACGCGGATGATGTTGTTCTGTTCACCTAGGCAACCAGGTGAGATGCTTCAAATCTGGTTCGGGTCTTAGAAAAATCTTGCAGTTGGTCAGGGCAAGCCATCAATAGGAACAAATCCGGTGTGTTCTTCTCTAAGCACACCCAAAGCCACGCCCATAGGGCTGTCAAAAGCATTCTACAAGTAAGGAGTTTGAAAAAAGATGCAGTCTACCTTGGTTCCCCAATGTTCCTATCAAAAGCACCTTCCAAAGACTTCGTCTTTCTCCAAGACAAACTTGAAGCAAAGCTTATGAGGTGGAGAAGTAAATGTCTATCTTGGGCTGGTAGAAGGGTTCTGATTAACTCAGTGGCACAAACCTTACCAAATTACACCATGTCCACCTTTAACATCCCCAATAAGGTATGTGACAAGCTTGACCCCCTCACAAGAAGGTTTTGGTGGAAACCAAAACAACAAAACAACAAGTTCATCGCCTAGAAAGCCTGGGATCACCTTTGCCACCCCGTTAAAGAGGGTGGACTCGGGTTTAAAAAGGCCAAAAATATCAACAAAGCCATCCTAGCAAAGCTGGCCTGGATGGTTGCATCTAATAGAGACAGCCTGTGCATGAGGATCTTGAGATCAAAATACAAAGTAAAGGAGGACTAGCTTTGAGTAGATGCTTTAAAAAAGGCATCTCCCATTTGGAAAGCTATTGAAAGCACAAAGAGCATAATCATAAAAGGAGCTTGTTACATGATTGGGGATGGAAAATCCATCAATGTATGGCGTGACCCATGGGTGCCATTGATTTAGGACTTTATTCCGTCCCCTAGGACTGGTGCACCATCCATAACACCTCTGCTAGTCTCCCAGCTCATAAATCATAAATTTCATTGTTGGAAAGCTCTTTTAATTCATGAGATGTTCACCCCACAAGATGCTCAGTCTATCCTGTCCATACCTATCCCTATCAGACCAAGACCTGACAAGCTTGTACGGATACCTGACTTGAAAGGGTGTTTCTCAGTTAAAGAAGCTTAAAAACAGATAGTCACCCAAGATACCACCTTGCCCTTTGTGAATATTGATTGGAAAAAAATCTGGAAGCTCAAAGCCCTAGAAAAAATCAAGATGCTGCTATGGAGAATTGGAGCCAACGCCCTACCCACAAGAGGTAACCTCATGGTCAGAATGGACTTAGACAATCTAGGATGTTTACCTTGTAATCATGATCTTGAATCACCCATCCACCTTTTCTTCAGATGCTCTGTTGCCAAAGCCCTGTGGTTTGCTACTTGTTGGAGTTTTAAATTTGATCAGGTACCTTTGAACTCCAATCTTGATGTGGTTAATTTGATCCTTAGCCCCCCTGCCTCTCAATGCCAAGCCCAGGATCAATGGATAGTATCACTTTATGTGGCGCTCACCATCGAGGAGATTTGGCGGAACTGAAATGCTATTCTTCAACATGAGGGCAAAGTAGACTTTCACCATTCTATCCGATGATCTAGTCAAGGACTTATGAATTTTCCACCATTATCACTCAGCTTGAGCATCCCAACCCTTTGCCTACTGTCCCAAGGTGGTTACTCCCCCCCCCCCCCCCCCCCCCCCCGCCCTCCCCCACTAAATTTTATTAAGGTCAACACGGATGCTGCCCTTTCAAGCTCCAAATCAACTTTTGCAGTCATAGCTAGGGACCCTTAGGGAGTTGTCATAAAAGTTTGGTCAAGGATAGCCCCTAAGCTCACGCCACTCCAAGCTGAAGCCATGGCGCTGCTCTGGGCAGTCCAACTTGCTAGCTGCGAAAAATGGACCCACGTCCAATTTGAAGGGGATTCTAAAGTTTGTTACGAAGCTGTTATTACCAATGATCCATGCTCTGCATGGTCCATCTCCCATTTCATCGCAGACATCCGAGACTTAGTTGTTAATTTTGTAGCTTGTTATTTTTTCTGGGTTTGTAGAAGTTGCAACTTTGCTGCTCATACTGCAGCCAAGTTCGCTCTGGCTTCAAATTTGTCTTGTTTTTTCAATTTGGCCAACCTTCCTCATTGTCTAGTTGTTGTTTGTAAGGAAGCGGCCTCCCCGAGGGAATGTGCAAGATAGCATTAGTGAGGAAAAGAATATAATAAGTTGACATGGGTGAGGATGAAAAGTGCAAACTAGCATCTCGAGTTTTAGAGGGTCGATTTCAATTTAAATATCGAGTTTCAAATACTCAAATTCTACTTGTTGATTTAGGCAGGATTTGCCAGATAAATCCCGAGTCTTAAAGACTCGAGTTCTAAAAAGCAATATCGAGTCTGTAAGACTCGATTTTGGAGAAGAACACCGAGAGCGATCTGAAGAACGAACAGAGGAAGAACGAGCAGAGGAAGAACAGATCTAAGGACGCACGATCTGCTCCGAAGAACTTGGCACAATCTGGATGAGCCGATCTGGGCGAGCCGATCTGCAGCGCCGAAGAACAAAGGAAGAGGCACGATCTGGGTGAGCCGATCTGCAACGTCAAAGAACGAAAAAGAAGAAGAAGAAGAACGCACAGAGCAGGAAGGAAAAAACAAAACTCACGCAAGGAAGAAGAATGCCCAGAGGAAGAAGGAAAAAATAAAACGGTGGAACTCGAGTCTTAAAAACTCGAGTTCCACGTGGACATCTTTTCCACATCAGACTCAACCACTTACAAATCGAGACTTAAAAACTCGAGTTTTATCTTGGAACTCGAGTTTTAGACACTCGAGATTCTAGTTTTCCACATTATTTTAGAACGTGACAACTAACGAGATGGTTTGATATTTAAGTTTATATGGAAAAAAAATTCCGGTCTCCCCTGTGTCTTTGTTGTTTTGATTAAAACATGGCAGCTTATCAAAAAAAAAAAAAAAAAAAAAGTAGAGAAACCAAATAAATAAATAAATATATATATATATATATAAAATTACATTAAAATATTGTAGATAAATTCCGTTCCGGATAAGAACAAAAAAAAAAAAAAGGGAAAAAATCGAAAAAGCGAAGAAGTTTCGTTCACCCTTAACAAATTAAATTTCTCTTGCATTGCCTACGGCTACGGCATTCAGTGTAATAACTAGCTAGTAGTTTTGACGAGCTAGTAAAGTTCTGATGAGAGCGAATGAGAAGTAATTCAACTTGTGATTTATGTCTATGACTATGGCCCGGAATGTTGTGCAGCAGGATTGATCCAACACCTCCAACAATGACAATTTTTTTTAATATATAACAAGAATTGTGCTATCTAATTCAAAGCTTCCATATCCAAATTTCACATTCTACATGTGTTTCAAAGCTAAATTTCAGCCTTGTTAAACAAAAACGTTAGGAGTTAAGGACCACAACTTAAATCCAACGGAGCTGCATCCTTGTCCTTTTGTCAGTCAGACTTTGATTTTCGTTTCCGTTTCGTGCTGGTTTTTGTTTTTTTAATTTTAATTTTAAAAATGTCGCTTTAATAAAAAGCCAATAGTATTCGACGGAACTGAGAGTTTGGGCCAAACAACTAGTAGTTTTCATTTTCATTTCAACGTGCGCGTTGCTTGAGTTGAGGGTCACACTTTGCTTGCTCCTCCAATACTTGTACCATTTTTCTTTTTCTCTTGGTCCAAACAAGGAGCGGCCTATTTTTTTTTTTTTTCTTCTGTCTTTTAACAATAATAAAATAAAATATTCTTTATTATTTTTATTTCTTGGATAAATTTCGAGGCGATTAAAATTTAATGAATCCTAACCATCTACTCCTATAATAATAGTATTAATCTTATTATTTTGATCTATCTTCTCCGCTAGTTTTCTTCTTTAAAAACGAGGGAACTTTCTTACTTTAGCTCAACGCACAAACCAATCTCCCAAATTTGTTATCTCTTAATTAGTGAAAGTAAAACAAAAGAGAAGAAATGACGACGAGCTGTATGTGTTGTAGTAGGCTTGTGATTGCACAGAAACCAATTGACAATAGAATCCTCGTATCGCCGATTGGTATTCGGGTGTTTGTACCTCATGGTGCAACCGCTACTGCAAGGCCCACCTCGAGTTCTAGGGTTTGTGTTGTTCGGGCTTCAATGGTGGACTCCTATGAGAGCTCCTTCGATTTCGTTAAGCGCATGGAGAAAGCCTGGTTAATCTCTCAGGTTCTTATTTATTTATTTGTTGTCTCTTTATTGAATTGTTAGAATAAAGTTGTGTTTGGTTGCATGGAATTTGGATTTGGTTGATTGGCATAATAGATGAAATTCTGGGCAGCCCGAAGAGCAGCTTTAGGAAACTTAAGAGTTAAGATGTTTGAGTAATCTGAAATTTATTTCTGTTTTAACAGTTTAAGCAAAATCCTCATAAGAAGGAACTACCTAATTTGTAACAGGAGGACACTAATATTTTGTTAGTGGATTGGTTACACTTACAAATCTTACTACCTAGTACTAGTACTAGTACTGTATTGTGGGTCTCTCTGGCTCTGTGTTTAAATAAGACTTTAAGCCGCACAAAATAGATATTTAAGGAGTCCTAAAAGGTTAAAGCTGAAATTTGGAGTTTTTTTTTTTTTTTTAGGGAAACTCTAAAATTCACTGTTTATACTTTATAAATTTAGAACTTTAAAGCACCATTCACTACAATTTGCCAAATACTCAAAAGTCAAAACACTAAAAACAGCATTTCAAATAAAGCTATATTTAGCAAAAACTCTACTATTAAAGCTCTACTTCCTATAGTAATGCCAAATAGTAGACTCTTTTCAGTACCATTCACTACAATTTCAGCTCTACCAAAAACTCTTACCATTCACTACAATTTAAGCTCTTTGTTGGTTATATTAATTACCATATCTAAATTGTTTAGTAATGGCTATAAATTTATAATGGTAGACTCTTCAGTACCTAGTTGAGCAACTATGTGGTGGCAGTACCTAGTTTGGGAGTTCAATGCTAAATATAACAAAGCTTATGTTTACTGTGAATTATCATCTATAAGGAAGGTACCGAACACGGGTACATAGACTAAGGATTTAGGAAACTTACTTACACATTCAATCTTTATGGTAAAGAGTCCTATTTAAAGTGTGTTCCTCTCCACCCCCTCCTTAGAATTCCCTATTTTTGGTATATATTATAGTATCTGTGAGCATTGATAACAACAGGTGCATCTAGAGTTTTGCATAGATGCCATTTGCGTCTTGATACATGATGAAAAATAACAAATATTCATACTTTTTGCCTATGTTTACTGATTTGAGTCACAGTATCACAGAGTTTTATCCTCTAAGAGCGTATTCTTATTAAGATTTTCTTTTTTGGAAGTCAGTTCCTTTTTTTCTTTGGTGAGCAGTAGTTGCTTCATGGATGAGTTGTTTAGCTCACTTGTGGAATCCATCCCTAGTGCAATCAATGCATGGCAAAAAGTGCTTGTTAGTCATACTTTATAATTCCATGATTGAATCAATAATATTGGTAGAAGAGACTTAATTGCTATGTACATAAAGGTCATACTTAGTGCACAAAACTCCCACTTTTGCGGGGTTTAAGAGAGGTGATTGATAGGCAGTCTTACCTCCAAATTTTCTTGGCGTAAATGTACTTTTAGTTCCTACATTTTGGCTTTTTTTCTATTTTGGTCCCTACATTTTAATTTTACCACTTTTAAACCTTAAATCAATTAACGCGTGTTATTTTTGTCCTTTCCGTTAGTCAACTGACAAAAATATTTGAGGTGGCTGACGGAGGAATTAAAATATTATAAAAAATGCCATATTAGCATCTAATTTTTTTTAAAAATAATTTATCAATTTTAACTAAATTAAAAAAGAATAAAACAGAGTTAAAAACAAAAAAATACATAAATTTAGATTTTATTTATTTTGAATAAGAACACATAAGAACGTAATCACAGATTTAAACATCAACGCAAGAACATAAGAGCATAAACCCAGAACCAAACACAAACTCAAATTTAAAAACACAAAGAACACAATAACAAAGATCAGGTTATTCAAGTCATTTTTGTATTTTATCAAGTTTCACATAGCTAAGCAAAGAAAAATTGATCTCCTGCAAAATGTTTCAAACCCAGTGAGTTGGCGGTTACAGTTACAGCTACAGCTACAACTCTCAAACCAGATCTCCTGCAAAATCAATCTCCTATAACCAAATCCGAATCTCCAGCAAAACAACCAAACCTAGAAGACCCATAAACCCAACAACCAAACCAATCTCCAAGAAAAGGAAACCATAACCTTCAAATCCATAAATTTTCTTGAGAAACAAACACAAAAAATCCAGATTGGTTGAATTGTGAGAGAGAAAATGAATCGTCAATGAAGATTGGGTCAGATGCCCACAGGAAAAACAAACCAAACCCCCAATTTTCTCAAACCCAAAAAAAAAATCAATTCCAAAAATTATCAAATCAACCAAAAAATCCAAAAACCCAAATGTTGCCCATCGTTTTCTTCAAATCAAGACCCACTTGTTGTTGAAGTTTACCCCTTGATATTATGCTCGTCGTTGGTGTAGGGAGAAGCCGAAGAAGGAGATTCCTTCGCCTTGATCTACTTTAAATCACTGCCGCTCTCAGCCCCTCTCTCTCTAAACCCAAATCCAAACAACTGCCGATCTCAGCCCCTCTCTCTACCCAAATCCCAACCACTGCATCTTAGCCTCTCTTTCTCTAAACCCAGACCAAATCCATATCCCAAAAGCTATAACCTGAACTTAAAGAGAAAAAGAAATAAGAATAAGCTGAAAGGGTGAGAGAGATTTTTTGACCTGAGAGGAAGAGAGAGATAGGAAAATGAATAAAGAGTTTAGCACCCTGTCTGGGTTTTGTGTTTAGTGATGATGTTGTATTTTTTCAATTTAAATTTGAGTTGGTGTTTGGTTCTGGGTTTGTGTTCTTATGTTCTTGTGTTGATGTTTAAATCTGTGATCATGTTCTTGTGTGTTCTTGTTCAAAAAAAATTAGATCTAAATTTATGTATTTTATTGTTTTTAATTCTGTTTTTTCTTTTTTTATTTAGTTAAAATTGATTAATTATTAAAAAAAAATAGATGCTGACGTGGCATTTTTTATAATATTTTAATTTTTCCATTAGCCATCTCAGATATTTCCGTCAGTTGACTGACGAAAAGGACGAAAATAACACGTGTTAGTTGGTTTAGGGACTAAAAGTGGTAAAATTAAAATGTTGGGATCAAAATGGAAAAAAGTCAACTTGTAGGGACTAAAAGTGTATTTACGTCAATTTTCTTTGGAGAGGTTGATTTCCAGACTCGAACCTACGACCCATCACTTTTAGTGGAAGGCACTTGCCACCACACCAAGGCCCGATGGAAGGCACCTAGCTTTACATGCATGTTTTAAATTTTCAATATCTTTTGTTCTCTCAAACCTAGCTAGGCTAGCTTGATGTGAAAATTTTGAATACTGTTTGAAATTTTTGGGGAGTAAATACTTTCAATCCTTTTGGACATTCCTCTCCCCCCCCCCCCCTGCCCCAAAAAAGAAAAAAAAAAATCATAAAAAAGAAAATAATTTCAACAATGAAATAGTAGGTGGACCAATGAAATAAAGATAGAAACAGAGCATATGGTACGTGCTTTCTACATGTATTTTTCTGTCTGTTAGGTCACTCATTGATGGTGCAATTCCTAGACTTATCAGCATTATTATGATAATTACTATTTTGGTAGAGGGAGAAGATAAGAAGAAAAGGGGATGGGGGAAGCTTGCAAATTTTTAGCCACGTCTACAAACAGTGGTGGAACCAGGAACCAGGATTATAAGACTGGATTTTGTGTGTTTTACTGAAAGTTTCCTTGAATATAAGGGACACTTAAAGCATTTCAAGAGGTTTGGCTCCCCTCATCCCCGAGGTCCATTGTAGTACCGCACCTGCCTACAAATGTTTTTAGATCTTTATGATTGGCCTTTCAGACTTCCTTCAGTACTCCAATCATAATAGTTTGTTTGTCTAAGTTTAGAAAGTCAATATTTGAATTGATTTGATGCTCCATAGTGCTTCGTTGATGCTTAATATAATCATACTTTGAGATTAATCTGATGGTGCATATAAGATTTTTTGGTTTACTAAATTGCTTTGGATTACTCAACATTAATTATGCATCTGATAAGCCAGTATATCAAAAGATAAAAAGAACGTCAATGCAATCCTCTATTCTGTGACTTTTTTATTTTTTAAATTAGCAAATTTTGACAAAAAAGGCATAGCCGAAGTGCACAGGAAGTATACAATAGGTAAACCCACAATTAAACTCTAAACTTGCAATGCCTCTTTTCCATGAGTAATTTTTCTTGTTTTTGTGTATAATATGCATACATAATGGAGCTGTTATTTCTGTGGGGACTAAATATACACAGGTCCAAACAGGAGTCATATTTTCATAGTTCTAAGCTACAGATTGTTCTATGCATAGGGGAAGTTCCATGGTGTTACATAGGAGATTTCAACATTGTTCGGTTCCCTAGTGAACGGTTGGGGGGATCTCGTCTTACCCCGGCGATGGAGAATTTTTCAGAGTTCATTGAGGAGCTTAGCCTGATAGATTTGCCTTTGGAAGGAGGGAGTTATACTTGGTCAAGTGGCTCGGATCAGCCTTCGATGTCTAGGATAGATAGGGTGTTGGTTTCTCATGATTGGGAGGATCACTACCCGGATGTGACCCAACGGGTTTTAACTCGTCCTATCTCTGACCACTTCCCCATTTTAGTGGAGGCAGGGGGGTTTTTGAGGGGGAAAAGTCCTTTTAGGTTCGAGAACATGTGGTTAAAGTTGGATGGGTTCAAAGATAGGGTTTGTTTTTGGTGGAATCGATATTCTTTCTCTGGTACCCCAAGTTTTGTACTTGCCAAGAAGCTGAAGGCATTGAAGGAAGATATTATTCAGTGGAACCGAAGTGAGTTTGGAAATGTCTTGCGTCAGAAAAATGATCTGTTGGAGGCTTTGAAAGTTTTGGATGTTAAGGAAGGGGAGCTCGGCCTTTCTGTAGTCGAGTTAGGAGAGAGGGCTGTGTTGAGATCTCAAATTCAGAACCTTCTCTCCTTGGAAGAAGTCTCGTGGAGACAGAAGTCGAGGATGCTTTGCATTAAGGAAGGAGACAATAATACCAAATTTTTCCACAAGATGGCCAATTCTCGAAGAAGGCACAATCATATTAGCATGTTGGAGGTGGATGGGGTTATCTATGAGGACAAATCTGAGATGGCCGACCAAGCTGTACTGTTTTATAAAAAATTGTACAAGGAGACTGAGGAGTGGAGGCCTTGTGTGGAAGGTTTGGAGTTTGATCAAATAGAGGGGTTGGAGAGAGACTTGCTTGAACGGAGGTTTGAACGGGAGGAGGTTCTTCAAGTTGTCAAAGAGATGGAAGGAGATAAAGCACCTGGTCCTGATGGTTTCTCCTTGGCTTTCTATCACCATTGTTGGGAAGTTGTGGAAAGCGATGTCTTAGCCGTGTTTGAAGAGTTCTATCAACATAGCAAGTTTGAAAAATCTCTTAATGTAACTTTCATAGCCTTAATCCCTATGAAGAATGGGGCTTCGAATATTCGAGATTTTAGACCTATTAGTTTGGTGGGGAGTGTTTACAAGATCTTGGCTAAGGTATTGGCAAACCGCCTGAAAGAGGTTTTGGACCAACTGATATCGGAGTCTTAGAACAGTTTTGTAGGTGGTAGACAGATCCTTGATTCGGTTCTCATTGCTAATGAGTATGTTGATAGTAGGGTGAAGAGTAAGATTCTGAGAGTTATTTGTAAACTAGATATTGAGAAAGCATATGATCATGTTAACTGGGAGGCCCTTCTTGATTTGTTGAAGAGAATGGGCTTCGGGGTGAGGTGGTGTAGGTGGATCCGCACTTATATTTCTACAGTCCAATTTTCTGTCTTGTTTAATGGGTCTCCAGCTGATTTCTTTGGGAGTTCGAGGGGATTGAGACAAGGGGACCCGCTATCCCCTCTATTGTTTCTGGTTATGATGAAGATCTTCACTAAGATGATGAAAAGAGCTGAAGGGGCAGGTTTGTTTCGAGGCTTTAGGGTTGATGGAAGTCGTGGTGGAGGGGTATGTATCTCGCATCTTTTGTTCCCAGATGATACAATTCTGTTTTGCGATGCCGATGAGGAGCAAATTCTACATGTTAGGATGCTTCTCCTTTGTTTCCAAGCAGTGACAAGTTTAAAGGTTAATGTGCTAAAGAGTGAGATGGTTCCCATTGGGGAGGTTTCTAACGTCTATGTCCTGGCAGAGATTTTGGGATGTCGGATTGGGTCTTTGCCTATGACCTATCTTGGTATGCCTTTGGGGGCGTCCTACAAGTCCCCCACTGTTTGGAATCCGATCTTGGAGAAAATTGAGCGTAAGTTGGCTGGTTGGAAGAAGATGTATTTGTCAAAAGGTGGTAGACTAACATTGCTTAAAAGCACTTTATCTAGTCTCCCCACTTATTATTTGTCCCTTTTCACCATTCCTACGCATGTAGCCAATAAAATTGAGAGGCTGCAAAGGGATTTCTTGTGGGGGGAGTCCAAGTTTCACTTGGTGGGATGGGACAAGGTGTGTGCACCTTTGCAACATGGTGGGTTAGGAGTAAGGAAAGTTACTACTTTTAATAAAGCCTTACTTGGGAAGTGGTTATGGAGGTTTGGAAATGAGGAGACAAGGCTCTGGAGAAGGGTTGTAGCTCTCAAGTTTGGGGAAGATTGGGGAGGATGGACTTCCAAGTTAGGTAGAGGGGTACATGAGTGTGGCCTGTGGAGAAGTATCCGCACGGGATGGGAGGCTTTTAGCAAGAATATTCGCTTTGAGGTAGGGGTGGGGGATAGAGTGACGCTTTGGACAGATCAATGGTGTGGGGATTCTCCACTTCATTTGACTTTCCCGAGTGTCTATGGGATTGCCTTCAATAAAGGGGCATCGGTGGCCTCTTCTCTCGATCGGTTGGGGTTTGAGGAGCGGAGAAGCTGGGATGTTCATTTTATTCGGAGGCCAAATGATTAGGAAATGAGTGAGGTGGATGATTTTCTCCGTACCTTGGACTCTATTCTTCCTCCCACTGAGAACGGAGATTGTATGCGATGGAAGTTGACAAAGAATGGGGACTTTGATATTTGATCTTTCTACAATAAGTTAAGAAGCCCCTTACCAATTATTTTTCCTTGGAAAGGTGTTAGGAAGGTTAAAGCTCCTCGATGTGTATCCTTCTTTGTGTGGATTGCTTTTTGGAATAGGATCCTTACAGGTGATAATTTGAGGGTAGATGGGATTTTGTTGACTGGTGTATCATGTGCCGCAGTAATGGAGAAACGATGGACCATTTGTTACTGCATTGTGGAAAGGCTTATCGGGTGTGGTGTTTGGTGTTTAGATCTTTTGGGTTTTCTTGGGTCATGCCTAGATCGGTTGCAGATACTCTTTTCGGTTGGTGGAATTGTCCTGGAAAGCATTTGTCTAACATTTGGAATTTAGTTCCATTATGCGTGATGTAGTGTCTTTGGAGGGAGCGCAATAGGAGGACGTTTGAGGACATGGATAGTTCGGATGACCAGCTTTTGGCCTCTTTTAGCGGCACTTTGTTTGACTGGGCTAGGGCTTGGAGACTCACCTCTAGTGACTCTTTCCCTATGTTCCTTAGCTCTCTTGTGTTCTTAGTTTCTTTTCCTTTCTTTATCTTTCTCTCTTTCCTTTCCCTTTGTAGTTCTTTCTTTGCCTTATGTTTTTTTTCATAAGGTAGTGTTTTTTGAATACAAATCTTTATTATCTATAAAAAAAAAAAAATGATAGTCTGTTAGAGCTTTGCCTCTCTAAAGTGTGATAAATGGCTTTTTGGTGTTCTAATTTTCTATTCATTTTAAACTTGAGATCAATGTAATCTTTTTGTTAGGATTATAAATTCTGCAATCTGCCCTGATTTACATGGTTTATGGATTTTTATATGATTGGTGTATTTATTAGATGAATTTACCAGTGTAATATGCTTGCTTTTTAGGGTGATTACAATTTGATTTTATGCTTGTGGCATTTGGTGGCCATGGCATTGTTTATGTATGTTGTTCTGCCATAGTCATTTAAAGGTACAGTAATATTCTTGTTCTTATAAGAACTTCTGCTCTTCTGATGATCTATACCACAAAAAGGCTCTTGGGATATCCTTTGTAAGTTTGTGCTTAAATTTTTTTCTAGGAAATGGTTCCAGAAAATTCCATCTTTCATTGTAATGTTTGAGCTTCTTCTTGTAAAAGAAGAAAAAATAAAATAAAATAAAATAAAATAAAATAAAATAATAGAGAGAGAAACCATTTTGTTTTGTGCTGGAGATAAGCATGGAGTAGATTTTGGGACAAATTTGGTCTATGAAAACTAAAACCTTGTAGAAGATTTGAATTACTTCCCTGTATACTATTCGAGTTGCAGAAAAATATTTTGTTGATAAGAAACTTTATAATACAAATGGAAGAGTGCAATTTACTTTATTTATTATGGGCTGCTACTTTTGTGCAACTGGCTTGATGTTAAGCCTAATCTGTATATTGATTGTTTCCCTGTTTCTCCAATGTTTCATGCTACTTTCAGCAACCCAGACCAATTAATTGTACTTCATGCAACTCAAACGGACATGTTGAATGCAAATGGTGTGGGGGTACAGGCTTCTTTATTCTTGGGGATAACATGCTCTGCCAAGTCCCTTCAAGAAACTCCAGTTGTGTTATTTGTTCTGGAAAGGTAAATATATCTACAAGGCCTTCAATCTAGAACTAGTATGATTCCTTTGTTTTCAATGCACAAACTCTACAAAAGCTGTATGATTGACCCTTTATAATGCCATGATACTTCAGGGATCAATGTGTTGCTCTGATTGTAAGGGAACAGGCTTTCGTGCCAAGTGGTTAGGAGAGCCTCCTATTTCCAAGTAGCAGTATTGCTTCTCAGTTCGTGAAAAGATCCATAAAGGTTGAAAAAGATTTTAAGTGACATCCATTCATTTTCTGATATATTCTCTCATTTATTCCTGTATTTGTGGTCAAGTAACGATATTCTTAACCTCTTTTGCTCCATGCTACAAGTTACTCACTTGTTCTTATGAAGTCACTCGTCTTATCAAAAGAACATTAGCCTGTATCATAAATTCATTTCAATTCTTATAATGTACAAGCAATAAGTTTTATGAATTTTTTTTTTTTTTTTTGCTGATTTTTGTTTCGTAAAAAACTGCTGACACAGAGGTTTTTTTTTCTTCAGTATGTTAGCAGTAGCACCAAGGCAATTGTCAATTAACTTGTAGTGTTGTCTTAACTAAATGGGCGCCGATGTATGTCAAATTGCTTTTTGATATTTAACATAATGTTTGGAAGTGCAATTTTCTTTTCAGGCATATATATGGTGTTGAAGGATAATGGTGGGTATACATTCATGGTAGCTTCTGAGATCTCTCTTCATCTAATGGTATGAGATGGATTTCTCAACATTTTTGTTTCTTTGTTCTGTACTTTCTTCCCTTCCATAAGTACTATGTAAATCTTTTTCCGTATGAACATGGCCTCTATACTTGATATCCCTTCACTGATTCTTTAATAACTGAATATGTCTTCTTTTCTGATTTAAGATATTCGATTATGACAATGTATAAAGTTCCTTCGGATTGGACCTACTCTAATTTTCAATCAGATAATGGAAAGTAATGGCTTGCGAACGTAACAAGCAATAGAAAATGGTGAGGTACCATAGCTGATCATGACTATAGTTATCCAGTTTGGGTGAGTTGGGATTTTCATGCCACATTCCAATTCCTGGGTCAGAAACAGAGGCAAAAGCATAAAGATTTAAATCCATCAATGCTCCTTGAAAGAAAGCCTCGTGCTCGCTTGAACTTTTAGCAAAAACGATTATTGAGCTTCTCCCTGATTAGGATCCTCTCTATTTTAAAGAAAATGGATGCAATGTACTTCATAATTATTTATCTTTTTGATAAGTTACTTCATAATTAATTTTTAGTTTTCAAGAAACTAAGCCTATATATGTCGCATCATTTAAAATTTCTGAAATAATGAACAATGATTCATTTTAAATTATGTGCCACTTCACAAAATTTTTTTTTTTTTGGCTGAGAAACACTTTACACACATTTAGACTCTTTGAGAAGTAAATCTTTTTGTTTTTTGAACTTGAAAAAGAAAATCTTGACTATTACATAGCGTACTCTATCCATGATTATTTTCCCCTTACCACCAACACGCACATGGACAACATCTTTTTCTCACCTGTTTTCAAGATGACTTCTTCGTCATAGATCTTTCTTGAAAAGTAAATCTTGGCTATGAAATAGCTTACTATGATGAAGTAGTCATCTTAAAAAGAAAATATGTTGGGAAAAAAATTGAAAGAGTAAAGGAAGGAAGGAAAGATCATATAATTGTAAAATTTTTTTTTAAAAGAAAGGTTAAATACAATAAATTCTTTGTACTTTTACGTCGTTGGATTTAGATCCTCTTATATTTTTTTTGGCCAATTTATCATCTAAACTGTGATGGTGTAGCTATTAGTTCTGTCAATTTTAACATAGAGATCAAGTGAGACTCACGTGAGCCGTATTAAGAAGAAAAAAAAAAATCGTTTAACTACTCATTATAAAAAAAACAAGACTAAAATATTAATTTTGTTCCTAACTTTTATTAATGGTTGTGAGGTAAATTGTTCATAAGACCAATTTGGCTGAGCCCAACCTCTTTGAGGATCCAATTCATGTATTATATTAATTTTATTTCATTTTGATGGTCAAGCCCATGTAACCTAAGAGAGAATTGAGAAAGTGTGGGTTGAAAGGTATGAGTAGGCTTCTCTTAGACCTTCGCATAAGCCTAGCCCATGTGTGCTGCTAAGACGGCTAGGGACGTTGGCAACAACTAAGGCTCATGGAGAGGGTTTGGTATCCAAAAGGCCAAAACTTTCATCCAAATAGAGGTCTCAAGCTCCTGTCCGTGATTGAAACTTTCTGACCTAACCATTTTGGCCTCTAAGGCAGGGTTGGCTCCCATTGGCTAACCTTGCTGGCAGCCACTAAGTGCAGCCTCCAGGGGCCTGCAATGGCTGGGAAAGAACAACCAATGGGGCTTAGTCCATTTATTTCCTCAATTATGCAAAAAGCAAGTTAACCCACTTCCTAAGCAAAAGCAAACAAAACAAAAACACGAGATTAACACCTAGGGGGTCCAAAGCCTCTTCCATTAACCAAAAACCAGCCCTTATCAGCACCCTAAACTCAATGTAGAAGGTCCCCTTGATCTCAAAAGCAACCTAATCATGTTTTACTCTTAAAGTTGAAATTTTAGAGAAAAAGCTCAATCAACCAGTAAGTAGTTACACTATTTTGAGACTTAGGGTTGAAAGTACTGGTATGGAGGAGTCTTATCTCTTTCTCTTACAATTTCTCTCAATTTCCTCTTCTTGTTGTTTGCAAAAAAAGTTTTAGACTTAGTATTTTAAGAAATATTTTGGATTTCATTTATTATAATTTTGATTTGTCTCTTTCTTGAACACCATTAGCCTTTATTCCTCATACATTTGGAATTTTGGACTTGATCCACCAAAAAAAAAAAAAAAAAAAAAATTAAAGAATTTGAGGGGATATTTGGGCTCATTCTTGCATTTTCGACCCTTTGTCACAAAGTATCCTCTACAACTTTAAAATGTTTGTTTTTCTTACCTAAATTTTTTAAAATGTTTTACCTTATATCCTTTTATCTATGTTCGTTAGTTTATATCCTACGTTGCCTAATGGAATGCTAATGTGGTACCTAATTGGGACCAAACCATCTTCTTTTAAAAAGTATGAACATGTGGCATGAAATTGTTGGGACAAGATGGAAAAATGTTACATTGAGACCAAATTATCCCAAAATCTTAGAAAACCTTAACACTACAAATTTGTTGCCAAACTTTGTCTTTACAATAAATTCTTATTGTGGATAATATATAATGACAAATAAGAATAATATTATCTATCCCAATTAGTTTGTAGAAGATATTTTAAAATAAAAATAAAGAAGTTTTTGATGATCATAATTTTGAAAATAAGACTTTTATTTTAATAAATAAAATAAGAAGCTTTTGATGGTGGGATCGCGATTTGCGATCTTTTGTTAGGAAAATGTCTTACAGTTGATAGATTGCCCCACACAAATGTGGACAGACATATTGGTTACATACTTACATGACACTTACCCTACAGGCTACAACAAATAAAACTGACGCCTTCGCCTTAATCAACTTTGTTAAGATAATTATAAAAAGGCGTAAATGCACTTTTAGTCCCTACATTTTGACTTTTTTTCATTTTAGTTTCTACATTTTATTTTTACTACTTTTAGTCCATAAACCAATTAACACTCTTCATTTAAGTCCCTGAAGCACTATTTCGTCACTAAACTAATGGGCAAACAGACGGATTAATAAAATATTATTTTTTTACACGTTGGGTAATAAAAAAACAAAAGGAAATGCACCTCACGTGTGTGTCAATAAAATAACAAAAGCAAATCCAAGCTAACTCACACTCCACGACACAACTGAATCCGTGGAGGGATCATCTACCATCTCATACGTCTTTGTAAGGAACGGAGGCAAAGAATTCGAACTGCCCTGACCTTCATCCATTGTAATTTCCCAATTCCCACTCACACACCTTAAACCCCAAAACTCAAAATCCACAACCCAATCATCAACCGACTTAATACCCACAAAATTCACTCAAATCAAATCAAATTCCCAACCAATCTCCTTGCATATATGTTCAGAACCAAAACCCCAATTGCAAAAAACCCTTTTCTCCCTATTTTTCTTCCAAAAAAAAAAAAAAAACCCTTTTATCTTAACCCCAAGCCTCAAATTCAATCAACACAAAATAACCCTTTTTGTCCCACATCAATTAGAATTGAAACCAAACACTGAATCATAAAAACCTTAATTCCACGCAATGAAATTCTCAAAATCCAATAAAACACAAAACCCTTTTTACATTAATCCACCTGAAGAATAAAAAAGACCATACCGGTTTTATTGAGCCCCAATAACCTCTGAACAAATCGAGAGACATATAGTTGGCAGTGAAGTCAGCAAAGAAAGCTTGTAACGGCGAGCTTCTTGATATTCGGAATGGCGTAGTTTTGGGCCACTTAGACTCCGAACACTATGCCAGCTATCAAGGAGAAGCTACTCCTGATAAAACCCATTTTGGGTTGCGAAATTTTGCGTTCAGAAAAATAGAAAATAAAAAGGAAATAGCTTCCAAGGATTGAATGGGATAGGGATTTTGGATTGGAGTGAAATGTTTGATAATGGTAATTTGAAAGAGAAGTGGGATTTTTCTTTATGGTTGATAATGGTGGCTGTTCAGCAGAGGATGGGAGTTCAGTAGGGATTAAGTCTGATTTGGGAAAGGTCTTCACCTGCGCGCCAGAAAGGAAGGTAAGTGACCTATACACACGTGTGGGGCGGGACGTGTCAATTGCAATGTGCTTGAGGAGGAGATTTGTGCGCCAAAGAGGATTGCACAGTGCTTCACATGAGTTACTTGGATTTGCTTTAGTTATTTTATTGACACACATGTGAGGTGCATTTTCTTTTATTTTTTTATTGCCCAACGTGTAAAAAAAAAATATTTTATTAATCCGTCTGTTTGCCCATTAGTTTAGTGACGGAATAATACTTCAAGGACTTAAATGAAGAGCGTTAATTGGTTTAGGGACTAAAAGTGGTACAAATAAAATGTAGGGACTAAAATGGAAAAAAAGTCAAAATGTAGGGACTAAAAGTGCATTTACGCCTTATAAAAAATAAAGTCTATAGTCAGTAGCGGAGCCACAAGCCCCCCAAAGGCCATGAATTTTTAAAAATATATAGGTAAATTCTAAATATGCATCAATATAAACATTAGGCAGCTAACTTATACATGTTTGTAAAAATAATTATTAATGTTTAAAATTCATGGTATCCTAAATTGTATTACTAAACTTTCTTTTATAATTGTGGGAGTCAAAATACAAAAAACTAAATGAACAACACAATTTATTTATGAATTATGGGAGAATAGTTTATGGGAGAACTATATAAGAAATCAAAATCAAAATGGTAATATCACAACTGAAACAGAAAAAGGATGGAGTCTTAGAAATCTCTTCAGCTTGATAGAGATAAGCAATTACAAGCATAGAATATGTTGAATTTGGATAAAGAAGGAATTTTATTCCTTTTGGGTTACTGTTATTTGAAGTTATCAAGTTCCATTAAAAGTTCTGTCTACTACTTGATTTGAAATTTTTTTTGGAATAGGAGTGATGCTTCTTTTGTGTGTGGAAAAGAAGTCTACTCTTTTTCGGTTTTATATATTCTAGCCTACTTAAGTCTCCTATATAAGTATAGTGTTGCTATAGAAAATTAGAGAGAAAGAGATGAGAGTGGTGTAAGAAAAATAGGCTCTCTCTTGTTTGGTTCTTTGATATTTGTGGGTTGCAATTTAGAATAGTGAGAGAGGTTTGTTATTGCTTGGTTTTGGTTTTGCGATTTGGTGATTTGCTCTCTTGGTGCATTGCAACTCTTGGATTTGATTTGTGGCTCTCTCTTTGGTTTGTACACAGTTCGTATTTGGTATTTGATATTTGTAAACCTTTGGTTCTTTAGTTTTGTATTTGTGAGAGAGAGTTATTTGGGTGTATTTGGGATTTGGATTTGTGAGAGTGCCTCTTTACTAATTTGTATTATCCCAAATTTATAAATCTTGGTGTTTTGTGTCTATTTCATTTGGATTAATTTTCTTTGTTCCTATTGAATAGTTTGGAGATCTTTCTCAAGCTTAAAATATTTTCACAATCAATCTTGATAATTTAAGCTTCTGCTATTTTACAACAAGAAGTTGGAAATTTTCTTTACACTCTACCTTTCTCTTTCCAATTTTTTTGTTATTTATTATCCCCATTCTAAATTGGTGAAGGATCTTATTTATACTAATGACATCCTCCTCTCAGTGGGGGATTGTGTAGAGGAGACGGAAAGATACTTGTCCTATTAGACGTCTCCTTCACCTATTGGAGAAGTGAGTGGGTTAATGGTCGAAGGCTATTGTTCAAGTGGGTTTTTCAACAATAAATGCAGCCTTAGTTAGGTGAGAACAACTATTTAATGCGGAGGTAATTGTTACTGAATTTGGGCTCTATCAATTTATCTTCCCTGGTTCGTTGGCTACATTTCACCTTCGGTTTTCAATTACTTCTTTGTTTTTCCGTAGTTTGTCTGTGTCCTCGGTCATGGGCCAAGGACAAAATTTTCCTTGGCCACATGTCGAGTGGGAACAGGAAACACCTATGGGCTGAGTCTTATTGCCCAACGTACTTCTTCATGTTCTTCTTATCTATGTGCAGGACCTACTTCTTATACAATTACCTTGGGATCAAAATTGGGAATTAACCTCATTTTCTGGACTATATAGTTAGTAGGCAAGGTTCAAAAAGTATATTTTTTAATAACATCTCGAGTCTCAAAGACTCAATTTTGGGCCTAAAAATCGAGTTTTTGAGGCTCGATTTTCAGGTTCTGATAAGACCTAACGTGACATTTTTTCCACGTGGAACCATGTGAAAATCGAGTCTTAGAGACTCGATTTATACATCGACCCTTAAATGCTTGATTCATTGTGACGTGTTCATCCACGTGGAGGCTAGTTGATCTGTGGGAGCCACCTGGAAATCGAGTGCCTGAGACTCGATTTCTAATAGGGTTTTTTTAAAAAAAAAATACACGCCTCTCTAATGCCTCTCTCCCCCTCACTCTCGCACAGACAGACTCTCCACTGTCACTCACCCTCTCACGCCTCTCTCCACTCTCTGTCACTCATCCTCTCACTCTCCCTCTCACGCCTCTCTCCACTCTCTGTCACTCACCCTCTCACTCTCCCTTTCATGTCTCTCTCACACCCTCTCCACCCTCACTCTCGCACAGACCTCTCTCCACTTTGTCACTCACCCTTTCACGCCTCTCTCACGCCCTCTCCACCCTCACTCTCACACAGACCTCTCTCCACTCTCTATCACTCTCCCTCTCACACCCTCTCTACGCTAGCGCCTCTCTCACTCTCACGCCTCTCTCCTTCACCCTCGCCACTCTCACTCAGTTTTCTCAAGTATGATTTTCTTATTGTGTTATTTTTTCATGTGGGTTTGTGGTTTTTGTTCCAAAATTATGATTGATTTGATTGTTTTTTGTGGTACTCTGTTTGGTTCCTAAGAAAAAGTGAGAAAAATTTTATACTCTGTCTGTGTGGTACTCTGTTTGTGGTACTCTGTTTTTGTTCCAAATTCTCTATTTTGTGCTAAGATTGTCGTGTTTGAGAAAATTTAACAAGAGGAAACTAAGAGGCCTGAGGAATGAGGAAACTTTGCCACTCATTGAATCCAAATCAGACTGAGGTATCCAAGTCTGTAATAAGTTAATAACAGTAACAAATAGAAAGAGAAATAAATTTTCTTGTTGATTGGATTAGATCTTACTTTAAAACTGGTTTGAACATGTAAATTGTATCACATATCAGTGTGAGATTTTAGCAGTCTCTACTCATATAATTGGATTTGTAGACAGTTATGTGTGCGTTTGATTATTTGGGTTGTGGACCTATCTGATTTAAGTATTTATGAATGTTGAATGGAAAACAAATTCCATTTGCCTATGCACATGCTTAGTAAGAAATCAGAACACAGAAAGGAGTACACATTTTTTTTTTTTTTTGAGCTTATTCAAGATCAAATAGATAGTGTAATAGAAGCAGGTGACATTAAATTAAGGTAACTCATGTAGCATTGGTATACACTATACTGTGATTCATATCATGTCCAGCAGGTAGAGTGTAAGTTAGAAGTACCTTGTTGTGAATTTTAGGGGAGTCAACTCTAAACCATGTGTCTTGTGACTCACTTTGGCAATGAGCGAAGCATGAATTTATGAACACCCCCCCACTTCTTGAATCTCCAGGAACCCTCGCAATGTTAAAAGCATGTCATGCCTGAAACCTAAACAGAAAGGAGGAGAGGGTGGGTGACCAGATTAAAAAAAAAAAAGATTAAAATTGAATTCAGCAACTCAGCTGGTCTTGATAACTTGTGAATTTAATAATTCTTTTCTTTCTAATGCCTGAAATTTTTTATGCCACTTAATGAAGTCTGTTTTATATTCATTCAAAGAAAAAATTAAATACAAACCTTGCAATGTTTCTATTTGGCTTGCATCACATGTTGCTGGATCCTGCTTGCAACTATTCTAGTGTCCATGAGGAAAAAAAAAATTGTTTTTGTTTTTGTTTTCAATAATGTCTATTACATGCTAACTGCTTATCACTCTTGTGCAGTATGGCTGCTGCAAATGCTAGACAAATTGACCATGCACAGCCTGGAATATCTGAATGCAGCAATGCATGGAGCGAATGCCCAAAATACATAGCGCAGTAACGTAGTACCATCTATGCCCTTAGGTATGGTGTAATAGTTGTATTGGGTACCCAAATCCTGATCCAAGTATGCCAACAACAACTTTCACAATCTTTGGTAAGACTCCTCCCAATCCCCAAATATCTTAGCAATTGCCTTTTGTTTTGCATCTCATACCTTATAGTAAGAAAGCTCATGATTATACTTAATATGTATGATCTCCTAGAGTTCATCAATACGAGCAGTGTGATTTTGTCGCAATTTTTCCATAATTTCTGATGCAACAAAATTAGAATCCATCATTTTACTGTCTCTTTACATGCCAAAGGGTATACAATTGTGTGGACCTATATAAGAAGTGACCATCCATAGACCATTAAGTTTAGCCTTCATGAATGCCCCAACGTACCACTTGCAGTTGGTATCAATGTCTGCGGCGCATAATTTAGTTTTGGTCGACCTTTGGATAATAAAATTTCTATTATCCTTTGCTGTGTATATTATCAATGCACGTTTCACCTCCTCTTTATTTGCAAAAGTCAACCCTATACTAAAATGCATCCCATCTTCCCAAGTAGAAACAAATGGTATCTGAAGACGTGAAGGATCAACCATATTTTCCCAAATATTTGCGTAGAATGACTCGGCAGGAGGTGTGTAGGCAGTGGGCGTATTTGTATCATGCTGGATGCTAATATCATCGTCTGTATCACCTTCATCGTGGTACTCCATATTTTCCTCTTCAAAATTGGGAACGAGTTCATAGTTATCCACATTCTTGTCAAAGTCTCCTCGTTTAATCCTCTTTTCGTACTCATCCATATCATCAAGATTTTCACCATTATTCGCAGCATGATCTTCGTCTTCGTCTTCCTCCCCTAAATGTGTCTCTTGAGGTTGGAGTGTTTCACTAGTATTAGCTACATGATCTTGAGATGGGAGCATATAACTTCCCATTGTATAGCCTCCCATTGTAATGCATCCATCATCTAAGGCTGTAAATTGTAAAGATGTAGCTGTTTGTTGCACCTCCACAGTATCAACTTCTGCAAGTGGCTCTGAACTTACGTACAACTGAGCAGCATTTACTTGGGGCATTTTATGGATCCTATTAAACATGATCTTTACATGTTTGTCTTCTTTGATCGCCATATACCCGTAATTTATCCGTTCATGAAGGACTTCTTGTGGGTAACGATAAATAATCTTTATGTCATAATAAGCAGGGTTCAAATTCAATTCTTCCATTATTTTCCTTTTCAAATCATTCAACGTCTTCAATTTACGACGTATCATTATGTAGTAGCATTCGATACCCGGCCCTCTAAATGGGAATCCGTCAATCTGTTCAGGATTGACAAGGAGTCCACCATAGTATATATTTATATCAATATTCTTCAGAGATTGTGAACCTATTAAAGTCAACTATAATATGTTAGTGACATATTTTATCTCTTTCATTTAACATCAATTGCAAAACCTTTTCTATCTACTTAAAGTACAAAAATTACAACTTGTCACCTCACATTTACATATACTCACCCCACATCACATACAAACACACTCAATCATTATCATTTCGTACTCAAACAAATAAAAAAACTAAAGACAAAACTCACCCCCATTACAAAATTTCAACTCATTCTAACAAAAAAAATAAAGAAAAATATTAAACTCAACAAAAAAAAAAAAGTCATGATAAAAAAGCCTAACAATACATATATCTACAATTTTTTTTACTTTTTATAAAAGCCTAACAAATATATACACTAACTTGTTAAATCAAATACAAACCCCACATTTGCATATACTCACCCTATCACATACAAACACACTAACTTGTTAAATAATATGCATATACAAACCCCACATTTGCATATACATACACTCAATCATTATCATTTGTTTCTAAAATAAAAAAATAAAAAATTATTAATCATACACAAAAAAAAAAAATAAAAAAAATAAACAAACTCACCCTATTACAAACTTTCAAATCGTTCTATCAAAAATATAAAGAACAATATCAAACCAAACAAAAATAAATAAATATCAAACCAAAAAAAAAAAAAAAGCCATGATACACATACCCATAAAAAAAGTAAAAAACCTAACAATACATATATATGTAACTAACAACTAAAGAGAGTGAGAAACCTCACCCTACATGAGGATGAGAAAATATGGAGGGTGAGTTTGATTTCAAGTTTTGTAATAGGGTGAGTTTTGTATGAGAGAGAGAGAGAGAGAGAGAGTGAGAGAGGAGGAGAGAGCCGCTAGGTTTTTTGGAAGAAAAAATGGAAAGACCCTAGACCCACATTATGAGGACTAAAGTTCAGTAGTTGCCCTAACCACGTGGCAGGTTGTGGACAAAACATTAAAAATCAAGTCTCTAAGACTCGATTTTAAAAACCGAGTCTTAGAGACTCGATATCCAGCTAGAATTCACGTCAAATTGTAGTATACACATAACTTGAGCATCTGAAGGTCGAGATAAAAATCGAGTCTTAGAAACTCGAATTCCATGTAGACCTCAGGTCAGCTCAGATCTGATCCAAACAAGAAAACCGAGTCTCAAAGACTCAGTTTATACACCCAAAATTGAGTCTCTGAGGCTCGAGATGTTACTAAAATATATAGTTTAGAAACCTTGCCTACTAAATATATAGTTAGAAAAATGAGGTTAATTCCCAATTTTAGCCGTTACCTTGGGCTGGATCTATGTTTTTCCTTTCATTCCACTCTTTGTGAGCTTTTGGTCTATGGGCCTTTTGTTTGTGCCCCACTCCCTCACAGTAATGATTGATTTATAACCTACAATCTTGTTTCAACTATTAACGTCTTTCCAATAAAAAATAAAATAAAATAAGACTAAAATAACCCCAGTTCTTTCATGACTAAACCAAAAATTTAAATAAATCAAGATTTGTCTTTTATTCTATGCTTAAGAGATTAAGACAAGGTAAGTTATTTTTTATTTTACACTTAGTTTTTAATTAAAAATAGGTGAAAAATTAAAAATTTAATATTTTTCTTAATTTTAACCCATGTCTATTAAGTTTGATTGAGACTTTTTGTTATATGTCTATTAGTTTATAAAATACGTTATTTGCATGATCAAATGTTTATAATTTTTTGACATTAGTATTCGAGAATTTGACTATTCTCCTAAGTACGCGGAATCCCGCCCCCCGATCAACACATATCAAATAATTACAAAAAAGAATCTTTCAATCCCCAAGATGCTGATTAAGAGTTTTGCACGCAAAATCTCATAGATGTCTTCCCTATTAGCAAGCTCCCGCGGTGCATGCGAGCACGACCCCCCTTGTCAATTGCCCTTTGCCCATGTATGTAAGACTAGGACCAGCCTTCTACCAAAAAAAAAAAAAAGACTAGGACCAGCCAGCTAAGGTCACGGTACAAATAATACACATAAATCAGGAGGACCAATCTGGCACTCTATGGGGTCCACACTCTTCCACAGTCCACATACAGATAGATACAATTCATTTATTGGCACCCTTCTCCCCCTCCCCCATTTCCATTTACTACGTTGAAAACTTCACCAAAAAAAACTCTGGAAACCAAACTCCAACGAAAAGTCTCCAACCTCCTTCCATCTCACGTGGGGTCACGTAAAATGACACCTACCCTATAGCCTACAGTAAACCCCCAAACTCTATTTTCAACCCAAAAATAAATATTTATACACAACAAATTTTGTGGCGCAAACAAAAATTAAAACCGTAAGTTTAAATTATAATTATTAACTATTAATAACTATTTAGATATAATTTGTTGTGAAAATGTTGTGAAAATATAATAGACAAAACACTTTTCATTTTCAACTCAATTAATTTCATTTATTTGGCTACGCCTTTCCCACGTGTCGTTCTCTCATTCGTCACTCCCCAGATATCCCTAGGCCCACAAGATAGACCAAAAATAACACATAATCAACAACCACCACACACAGACAGAGAGAGAAAAAAAAAAAAAAAAGAGAGAGAGAAAGAAGAGCTCAGTGCAGAGAGAGTACTTGAGTTGAGTTACTTACTTATGGCATCAAAGCTTTGTGACTCGTGCAAATCGGCAACTGCGACTCTCTTCTGTCGAGCTGACTCGGCGTTCCTCTGCGTAGGCTGCGACTCCAAAATCCACGCGGCCAACAAGCTCGCGTCGCGTCACGCGCGTGTTTGGGTCTGTGAGGTCTGCGAGCAAGCTCCGGCACACGTCACGTGCAAAGCTGACGCCGCTGCTCTCTGCGTCACGTGCGACCGTGACATCCACTCCGCTAACCCACTGGCACGCCGCCACGAGCGCGTTCCCGTTACTCCGTTCTACGAATCCGTCACCGTCAAGGCTGGTGCCGTTAACTTCCTAGAAGACCGTTACTTCTCCGACGTGGAAGGAGAAGCTGACGTCAGCAGGGAAGAGGCCGAAGCTGCTTCTTGGTTACTTCCGAACCCGAATAACAAGGTTATGGAGAATACTGATCTGAATACGGGTCAGTTTCTGTTACCGGAAGTGGATCCGTATTTGGATCTGGAATACGGGCCGGTGGATCCGAAATTGGAAGCTCAGGAGCAAAACAGTTCTGGTACTGATGGAGTAGTACCAGTACAGAGCAAGAATGTTCAACCTCCACTGCTTAACGACCACTGCTTCGACATGGAATTCTCAGCCTCTAAACCCTACTCCTATGGCTACAACACTCAGTGCCTCAGCCAGAGTGTACGTTCCTTAATAATTTTCCTTCTTAGATTTATGTTTGGTTACTTCGACTTTCTGATCTGATATTGTAATTTTCTTTCAGGTGTCTTCTTCTTCCCTCGATGTCGGTGTAGTTCCAGATGGAAGCACCGTGACGGAAATATCCGATTCTTATAATAAGCCGATCGCAGACTCGGCGAATCGAGCGGTTCAGATCTCGGCGGCGGATCGGGAAGCGAGGGTTTTGAGGTACAGAGAGAAGAGGAAGAACCGAAAGTTCGAGAAGACGATCCGATACGCTTCGCGAAAAGCCTACGCAGAAACGAGGCCGCGAATCAAAGGAAGGTTCGCGAAGCGTACGGACGTCGAGGCCGATGTTGAACGTATCTATGGATACGGCGTCGTTCCGTCGTTTTGAGCGATGTATGTACTGTCTAGCTCCGCCTCTCTACTGTGACGGAGAGGCCGTTTTGTATTTGTATTTTGTATATATATGTGTAGTTGATGATGATGATGGTATTTGATCGGCGGAATCCTGACCGTTGATTTTGTTTAGAACTTTTTAACTTTGTAATGTAATGAATTTTTGTTTTGCAATCAAGGAGCTGCGAACTGCGATGCTCTATCTACTTCTTTTTAATTTCGGAAGTTCCATTCTGATTCAAGTGTTTTCTTGTTAGTGTATCAAAATCTGAATTGCAATTGGTTTATGTGGTAGGATTAGTATAATAATTATTATTAAATTATTAGTTAATGACTGCTTAATAAACGTTTTCTTGTTATAGTATATCAAAATCTGAATCGTTATTGGTTTTTGTGATAGGATTAATATAATAGTTAAATAGTTAGTTCATCATTGGTGGTAGGATCTGGATGAGCCAAAAGCATCTTGAGTTTTGGTTATGGTGCGTTCATGCTTTTAAAAAATCTTAAAAAATAGAGATGACATTAAAATAGGCTTGGTTTCTAATTTTTTATCATTTCTAGTGGCTTCTAGGCCATTCAACTTGTTTCAAATTTCTAAGTTCATATTACACATAAAGGAAGGAGAGTCCCAAAAGCGAGTTCGTTTTATTTAAAAGCCAAAATATCGTTTCAGGTTTAATGTGCGGTTACGAAAGATTTAGGGTCTGGTAAGAGATTTTTAGTAATGTAGTTAGTATTTTTTGAAAATATATGTGGGTGAAAAAGTGTGTGAAAATACGTATAATATTGTCTAAATAGCAGTAACAAATGGGCCTTTAGGGGTCTGTTTGAGAATAACATATTTAGTTGAAATTGAAAATTTTTTACTAAAAGTATTATAGATAAAACTTAAAGATAGTTGAAATAGTACAATGGAGACCTATGAATAATACCAAAAGTACTTAGTATATGTGGTTAGTACAATGGAGATTTTTAGTAATGTAGTTAGTATTTTTTGAAAATATATGTGGGTGAAAAAGTGTGTAAAAATACGTATAATATTGTCTAAATAGCAGTAACAAATGGGCCTTTAGGGGTCTGTTTGAGAATAACATATTTAGTTGAAATTGAAAATTTTTTACTAAAAGTACTATAGATAAAACTTAAAGATAGTTGAAATAGTACAATGGAGACCTATGAATAATACCAAAAGTACAATGAGACCTATAAATAATAGTAAAAATAAGCTACATAGTAAAATGAGACTTATAAATAATAGTAAAAATAAACTAAATAGTAAAAAAAAAAACTGACTTTTAAAGCCAATGTCTAACGCACACTTAATTGAATAAATTTAAGTATATTTAAATGAATTTTATTTAAACTTAAAAGGAAAAATGTAATTTCAATTTTAGCCAAACTGAAAAACTATAGCTAAACTCACCCTAATTCCATCCGTGAGAGTCTAATAGTTTTGAAAAATGCTAATGCCACAACAAATGAAGACTCATTGTTGATGTTTAAGTGGGTAAATGTGTTCTTAATTTACTGTTCTTCTTTCCTTCCAAACTTGGATTTATGTGCTTACTCTCTAGTTAGTATCCTAGATGCATAGTTTGTACAATAAAATGGCTTGATCTAAGCATCTTTTTCAAATGGTTTTCAATTAAGTTTTTTGAACAAAGTGTTTTCAAAATTTGTTTTTTTACACTTTTTCAAAAAAACAATTTTCTCAGTAGTTTTTATTAAGAACTCATGAGATTTTTATGGAAAAAAAGAAAAAAAAAATCATCTAAGGAATTTTTCCACAAAAAACTCAAGAGATTTTCACTGGAATCCTATACGATACCCAACGTTCCTTGTTAGACTAGACCTTGGGTTGGGCACACAATTTACTTATATAGTGGGTAATGGGTTTCCTACTTTGGGTAGCTCCCAGCCAAGCTTTAAAAAAGAACTACCTCGCACAGCCTAGCCTCCTTCTTCCCTCCTTAAGCTCTCTCAAGTTAAAGATGTGTTTTCGCTTTCTCCTCTCCCGTATCCAACACCATTACCTTCTTGCTTTATCTTATTTATAGCTTTAGGTTAATGGGGGAATCATGATTACCTCTGATTCTGCTCGTGTAGGTGAGTTCCAAATTGATTATTCTTGACAAGGAATATGCTTCATTGGGAATGGTGTCAAGGACGTTGGAACTGGTGCCAGCCTCCAAAAGATTGCTTGGCTGCTCGATTCCCCATGGAACTCCCAAGTTGCCAACACATTTTTGCCAATCACATGAATACCTATCGACCATCCTATGCGTGGGTGGCATTCACATGTCGAGCTTTATGAATAGTGAGTTGGTCATGACACTAGGCCTGGGCTTGACAATATTTATGGTCCTATTTAGGCCTGGGCCCAAGATAAATGGGTTTGTGACCGTATGCTGTACAAATCCAATTTTAACTTTTCATATTCTTACTATTCTCAATATTACTATTATTCTATCTTTTTATCTTCCTTTTATTTTTTACTCTTCTTATTCTTATCCTTATACTATAAAACTATTATTCCTTCTCTTATTCCATGCATAATTTTTATTTTTCTACACATAAAACCTCTCTCTCTCTCTCTCTCTCTCTCTCTCTCTCTATATATATATATATATATATATTTTTTTTTTTTCAGTTTTTGGTATATATATATTATTTTAGTGTAACAGATTGACCATCAAAACATACTGATGCAATATTGAAAGTTTCACGTGATGCATCGCAAAAATCAGTTTTAGACTACTAGAAGTCAGTCAGTTTGCTAAAATTGGAATTGACTAGTAATCCAGCTTAATTTGATTTAGTTTTGTGTTTTATGTTGTTATTTTTTTAATTCTCATTGGTTTTTAAATGTTATATGCAAGGACACGGATTTGGTTCTTAAGCCCAAACGGTGGATGAATTAGCCCAAAAGACCCAAAAACAATAAATTTGTAGAGAATAGGTAAAGAAAATTGGGCTAGTTTGAATTAGACAATTAATAGGACGGGTTTACATGATAAGAAGAACAAAATAGACAAGCTTAACTTCAGAAAATAGTCCTCGACCAAGATCTGAGGAGATCAGTTCTGGTATATATTGTTCTAATTTGATTACACGTTTGGTTCTTAGTGGCTACAGTGTTTCTTCCTTGATTTTTCAATCCCCCCTTCTTATTGCCTTCCCCTCCTTTTATACTCCTTTCTTCTTCATTTTCTTAGTCTTCCACGTGTAGATTTGGTGGTTAGTGTTAATACTTGTCACATCCACCTTTTCCAGAAGTCTCTGTGTAGTAGTTGTAAGGCTGAAAATTACTGTTCAGATATCACCTCCACATTAATGCGGTTAGAGGGTTAGTTACAGAGCATTCAATGCGGTAGTAGCAGCCTTCTCCTTTGATATTTTAGTATCTCTCCTCTCTATAGGTATCTACAGCATCTACCCTTTCCGATAGAACTCTCTGGAGTATTTTTTTGGATGATAGACCACCAAAATGGACCTCGGCTCTAATTATCCGAGGTGATACTTATCCTCGGCACCACCTCCTGGGTTATTACACTCACAACCAAGTTCTTTATCCTTCAACACAGGCTTTCTTTATATGGTTTAACTTCATTCGGACAAATCTTGGTCTTCGGCTCGGGCTCTAGGCCCAACATGTATATGGATAAGGGATTCCTGGCCTAATGCTCCTAATTATATTATTGCATTATAAAGATAGTATATAAAAATATAATATTATTTTATTACATAGCATAACTAAAATAACATGGTGTTTATTGCTATACATTTCATTTTTACTATTTTTCTTCTCATTTTATTTTATTCATCATTTAAATTTAGCATCATCCTCCATATCATAATTATTTATATTTTGTCTCATTTTTTTAATTCAAAAAATAAAAATTGTTCTTATAAAGTATTCCCATCAATTTAGAAACATTCAATTTAAAAAAAATTAGAATTAACAATTTTCTTATAAAGTATTCCCATAAAATGTTACAATGCATCAATAGAAAAAAAGAATACAAAACACATAATATTTTAGAAAAACTAAATAATAATAATAATAATAATAATAATAATAATAATAATAATAATAATAATTGTATGGACGCAAATTACTGCTAAGCCCAAAAGATGGAAGAACTTAGGCCCAAAGAGCCCAATACAATGAATTTGTAGAGAGTGGGCTGGAAAACTGGGATTTAATGAGTTAGGCAACAAGTAAAGTGGATCTAAATGATAAGAAAATGAAGATAGATTGACTTAATCTACTAAAAACCGTCCTCGGCTCAATCCGAGGAGATCGGTTCTTATAGATTTTTCTTAAGTTTGATTACAAATTCAGTTCTTGATTGCTACATTGTTTTCTCTTAATTTTTTGATCTCCTCCTTCAAGGTCATCTTTTTGTTTTATACTACCTTCCTCTTTTCATCCCTGCCCCCCACGTGTAGGGTAGATCGCTGGTGTTGATACTTGTCACATCCATACCTTCTTGAAGTCCCTTGTAGTGTAAGGCTAAAAATTACTGTTCAGGTATCACTTCCATATAAATACAGCAAGTTGGTTAGGTGCAGAGCATTCAATGCGGTAATGCGGTAGTAGTAGCTTTACCTTTAGCTATTCCATGGCCTTCCTCTGTCATGTTCCTTCTTGATATTTATCCTTCTCAGTGGAATTGTCCAGAACGTTACTCTTGGTGCCAGACCGTACGTTCTGACCTCGGCCTTGCTTAGCCGAGGAAGCATTCCTCCTCAGATCACCTCCTTGGAACATCACGCCTAAATCCCTTCCTTTATTTATTAGTACTGACCTCTATCAGGTGTTTATCTATCCTTGGACTCATGAGGTGTCCTTGGACTAGGCCCCCGGCCCAATATATTCTACTGGGCCTAACACCCCCACAATAATAATAATAATAATAATAATAATAATAATAATAATAATAATAATATCAAACCAAACATATCATATACTAAACTAATAGTTATGGATATACTAACTTCATGACAGCAAAATGGAATAAAATAAAAATAAAAATAAACATTATAATATGCATATTTAGTACATTAGAATTACCATCAAATTTGAGAAACGATAGGATGTTAACAACGAAAGAAAGAGAAAGAGATTAGTAAAAGAAATTAAACGTCAATTAAATAAATTAATTAGTAACCGTTAATAGAAAACAAAGATGCTGACGGCTAAATGAGTAAAAAATTAATTAAAGATGAACTTACAAATGTTATTAAAAATTTTACAATGCAAATAAATAAATCGTTAAATTCACTTAATTAAATCATATAATCAACAATTAATTACAATCATACAATATTTAAACTTGAAAATAATCAAACTCTAATCTAGAAAATCATATTTATTATCAAAACTAAAAGGAAGACGTTCTTCAGTAATAATAGAAATATATAAGAAATAAAAATGAAAATTTTCAAAATACTTTTTTTGACATTTCATTTAACATTATTTATTAATAATAAAATATATAAAAAAAATCCTTAAATGCTTATATTCTTCACACACCACGACTTTTAAAATCTAATGGAAGGTTCTAAGAGTTTAACTCTCATTTAATGCCTCTATTATGAAAATCACCGGTCAGTAAATATGATAATAGTAAGAAACATTATAAATGACCACCGCACACCCTTGATGTGATGGTCACTCCACAAGTATAAGTACTTGTGGGGTGTGGGGGGCAAGGGCCGGGGTTCAAGTCTCCAGGATGGAGTTTCACACACACAAACACTTAGATTAGGCTAGAGTAGAATTCTATCTTGTATAAAAAAAAAAAAAAAAAGAAACATTATAAATGAGATCATGAAAAAACTCATTAGCCACTATTATTATGGAATCAATGTCTTTTTTTATGCATTTAAGAAAATGAAATGTATAGAATTTACTTATTAAGGTATATGTAAAGATTCAAGTTAAAAAAATATGCAAATGTTTTTTTTTTTTTTTTGAAAAAAAAAAGCATATGTAAAGTTTTTATTAACTTAAAAGACAATGAAAAACCAATTTTTAATTACTACAACCGTCGTTACTCTATAAATCACACACAATATTATATTTAATAACTTAAACTACAGAGTTAGTCCCTTTTGGATATACACCACCATATTCAACTTATAAATTACAACCTAAATCAATCATACAATTACACAATCAAAGCATGAACATGTAACATGAATTACCTTCTGAATTATTTCTTGGAGTTTTCACAATTATTGAAAGAAAATCGCCAAATTTAATTTTTAAAAAACATCAAGACAAGGTGAATTTTAATTTTTTTAACTTCCATGGAAAAAAAATTACTCACATTATTTCAACCCTTACAGAAAAAAAGGTTTACGTGTAGCATGGAAAACGTGTTTAATTGATTTTGAGATGTAAAAATTAGTCAATTGACTAAAATAGAATTAAGGTTTCAAATTTTAAATAAAACAATTCTACAATAATAAAAAATTATCTTGTGATAAATATGATTATGAAATGCATTACTTTTTATTAAATTAGTTCAAATTACAAAATAATAATAATAATGAGACCACCTTAAAAAGTAATCACGTAACGCGTGGGTCTGCGACTAGTTTTTTTAAAACTTGAATTTGTGAAACTTGAGTTACAGTGAAACTTGAGTTTGCCATGTAACTCAAGTTTTACAAACTCGAGTTCTATAAAAATATAGTATGGCAAATTTGAAGGCTATTTTTTTTTAAAGAACTCGAGTTTCGCAAACTTGAGTTTAAAAAATATGATAAATTGCTAAATATTTTACAAACAGTATTATCTATACTATTATGTAAGGAGCTGCACCTGTTTGGACCGGATTTTTTTTGTTCCAAAATACCCCTACAGCCTATGTTTAAGTAGGGGTAAAACTTGATAAAAATACTTCTTTAACTTTCACGTAAAACACTATCTATAAAATAGGACCTGACTCCCAGTACAGTTACGTTAATTTTCAAACTCAAATTGCTTTTTCTTCAGTTCTCCAATTCTCTCAATTCTGTGTTTTCAAACCCCTTTCACCCACCTCTTTGCTTCAGATTTCAGTACAAACAACAAAATCAGGTTCTATTTCCCTCAGGGCCACAATCCAACAGGTTCGTTTCCGATTTTTTTTTTCTTTTTTGTCTTTCAGTTTCGTTTTGCTCCTCCAACAAGTTCGTTTCCGATTTTTTTTTCTTTTTTGTCTTTCTGGTTCGTTTAGGTTCGTTTCCGATTTTTTTTTCTTTTTTGTCTTTCAGGTTCGTTTTGCTCCTCCAACAGGTTCGCTCCTCCAACAGGTTAACATGTGTTAACTGCCATGTGCGAATGGTTGCACTGCTCGGCATATATTGCATGAATTGACAATCTCGCCTGAATTGACAATTGTTCTGTATATATATTGAGTGAATTGACAATCCGCATATATAAAGGCTAATATATTAAGGCTTGCACCACTTGGATCCTTCATTGCATGATATGGGATTTTATATAAGGCTTGCATGGTTTCATAATTGTAAGCATGTAATTTTTGCTTTGTATGTACAATCCGTATCTTACTTTATATATATAAATATATGGGTTTACATTCATGATATAAATATATGGATTTACATGCATTAATCCGTATATTATATATATATATATATATATATATATGGGTTTACATACATATAAATATATGTGTTTGATCAAGGATTCATCATATATTTTTAGTCAAACAGTTCATGTTAATGCTAGGGTTATGAAATTTATTCCTAATGAGATTAGGATTATGTTTTCAAGGTTTCTAGCATTATTAGGGTTCTTGACAATGATCTTGAAAACCTTAATGTTTGATCAATAAATCTTCGTTGATAACATCAAAAGGTGTTTTTGATGGAAGAACAATGAAGATGTCAAATACGGTTACCTGAAAATTCTAGAAAAATTCAGTTTTGCGAATTCGATCGATCGAGTAATAGGTTCGACTGATCGAAGGCACTGAATTTTGAATTTTCACTTATTTTTGACTAAGTGTTAAAACTTTGATAAAAAAAAAAAAAAACAAACAAAGCTATGTGATTAATTTTATAGTCTTTAAAAGTTAAGGACATTTATTAATCGCTATCTAACTAAAAGACCTTATGAGATCAAAGATGTTGGTTGAATAGAACTCTTAGTCCTAAATTGTTTTATGATTAAAAGTCCTTAATTTATTTTAATTAAATGTTTTTAATGAGATTAAAATTCTAATTAAAAGGTATATAGTTTCTAATGAAATTAGAATATTTTATTTAGTAAATTAAGGATAGAGTTCTATATAACTAATTTTTGATTCATTAGTGTTTAAGGAATCTTAAATAATTTAGGACTTCCATTATAGTTAGTGATTCTAATGAGATTAGAGTCTCCAATAAGTGCAAGGTTATTAGTTGTGATGAGATCACAATTATTTAAAGAAAACTAGCCTCTGAGCACGCGCTCATGCGCGTGCTCACAGAGGCTCTTCTATTTTTTGGGTAAGAGTTAATTTAAAACATTTATTATGATTTTGAATTACTACATTTTTCAATCACAACAAAAATCTAGGGGTGTGATGAGTGTTCTACATTTTGGATGAAATAATTTATTCATCACACCCCTAGATTTTTGTTGTGATTGAAAAATGTAGTAATCCAAAATCATAATAAATGTTTTAAATTAACTCTTACCCAAAAAATAGAAGAGCCTTTGTGAGCACGCGCATGAGCGCGTGCTCAGAGGCTAGTATTACTAAATATTTTGCCAAAAAGTGATATATGACCATTTTGGCCCCATGGGCAGCCCGTCAACCTCCATCAACTTCCCTACGCCACACAACGTGGTCCAAAACTGATTTTCGAAGCACTCCAACCTGTTTCTGCAAAATTGCCTCTGCTTAGAAAGTGATCCTTTGGTTTTGTTGAAGCTATCCCCACCTTAACTTTTCCATATTAATGAATTTCTCACCAACTCAACAAAATTGCTATTAAATTTAGAAGCATAAAAGTTTAAATATATATATATATATATATACACACACACAATATCTAATACACTAACACACAAAATACATACAATTCAGTTTTTGAAAGTGTCTTGAAGAGACAATTTCAGTTAAAAAACGGAATTGAGTATAAATTGCTAAACAAAACCATCTAACTTTGGTAAGGAAATTCTTCCATTCGTGCATTACATCATGGATTACTTATCAATTATCATGTAGCTACACCTTTCCTTTTCTTCTTTCTTCACCTTAATACTTTTGCTTTCACTTTATATATGTCCACGACCCGGTTTTTACCACAAAATTCAGTACAATCTTTCACTTTCATTTTTTGTATTTTGGTGCAGGTTTCTCAACGGTTGTTTATTCGCTATTCGATTCATTTTTGTCCTTCAAACAAAAAGTACCAAAACTAAATATTAGTAAAGTTTTATATTGGATTGACAATGTTTTTGTCAATTCCGTGATCCTATTGACAGTTTGGAAAGGAAAAAACGAAGGATGATTAGTAAAATGTCAAGAAAACATAGTTTAGCAACTTAAAAGTTTTGCTAACTCTACTTTTATTTTATTGATAGGGGTAAATCTTCTACATGACGGTTTGGCCTGCGACGACGGGTGTACATGACGGGCTCAGGGTGTTGACGACCTGACCTCCAGTAGTCGACGGTGAGAGGGTCACCCAATGTTGTCACCAAGCGCCGGAGGCCGCCTTGCCACGTACGCTTCCTTGGAAAAGTGAATCTTGCCGTGTACGCTACTACTTGGTCAGATATCTTACACAGCACGATTCCCTCCCCCAAAGAAGGGAATCATGCCCAACACACTTGGCCACCCAAGAAGAATCTTACGCCCTACGCTACTCAGGGGCAATTTCGGCACAGCGATATCTTCTCCAGTACGCCTCATCCAAAGGCCACTACTACTACTATAAATACCGCCACGCCCTCCAAAAATCGAGGTACGCATACTAAGACCCGATTCTGGCACTCTAGAGTTGTGCAATATACTAACTTAACCATCGGAGGGTCGTCGGCCGGTACCACACCGGTACTTCCCTTTGAGGTTCTTCTTCCTTCTGCAGGACCGTCCGGAACGCGCGCAAGCCCTGCAGCCCAGTGGTTTGATTCTTGACCTCATCAGTTGGCGCCGTCTGTGGGAAAGCACACGAGTTTCTGTTACGTGCTTCCTGGACTAAGGGTTGCATGGTACTCACGCGTTCAAGGACGACCACCATGAACGACCAAGGCAACGAACAACGCACCACGACCCTTGAAAGGCAAGTCCAGACTCTGGCGGCCGCGGTGGAACGTCTCACGAAGCGCAACAATGACTTGGAAGAGCAGCTGTTGCGAAGGAGTGCGACGGGTGACAATCAGGGAGAGAATCAAGAGGAGAGCAGTGCCGAGGAGAGGGACCGTGAGGGTCCTGAGGGAAGCCATGCATTGAGCCGGCCTGAAGGACAACAGCCAAACCATCCGTCGGGAGATGGCCATGCCCAGTCTGGTATGGCCGTAGAAATGCGAATGATGAAGGAACGCATGGACTTCATGATGAACGCCCTCAAAGGGCGAGTGTTCAGCGACCTCGACGACCTCGTCCACCGCACGGACTCCCCATTTACAACACCCGTCATCATGTTCCCTACGCCACCGAAGTTCTGCATGCCCCAGGTGGAAAGCTACGACGGGTCCAAGGATCCGCTGGACCACTTGGAAACTTTCAAGACGTTGATGCACCTGCACGGCGCGCCAGACGAAATCATGTGCAAGGCCTTCCCCGCAACGCTGAAAGGCTCTGCAAGGACCTGGTTCGGCAGGCTGGCGCCCGGTTCTGTCAGCACCTTCAGGGAGCTGAGCGCTCTGTTCGCCTCCCAATTCATCGGAGGGCACCGGCACAAGAGGTCCACCGCATGCCTGATGAACATTAAGCAGCGGGAGGATGAGACGCTGAGATCCTATATAGCCCGCTTTAACAGAGAAGCGCTGACGATTGACGAAGCAGACGACCAGATACAAGTGGCTGCGTTCACAAACGGGCTGCGGAAGGGTAAATTCCTATTCTCTTTGTACAAAAATGACCCGAAGACAATGTCAGATGTGTTTTATAGGGCGACGAAGTACATGAACGCGGAAGATGCGTTACTGGCAAGGGAAGAGAAGCCCCCCAAGAAGAGGGAAAGGCAGGAAGACACCTGACAAGATAAGGGGCGGAAGGCGCCTCGAGCAGGGGAGGGCCGAGACAGTAGACGCCCAAAGCCCAATGCCGGGAAATTCACAAGCTACACCCCATTGACGGCTCCGGTTGATCAGGTCCTGATGCAAATCAAGGATGACGGATCCTTGACGTTTCCGGGAAAAATGAAATCAAACCCGGACAAACGACCAAAAGACAAGTATTGCCGCTTCCACCGAGACCATGGGCACGATACCGCCGACTGCTACGATTTAAATCAACAGATCGAAACCCTGATTAGGCAAGGGAAGCTGCAGAGGTTCGTCAACAGGGAAAAGGCCGAAACGACTCGGCGGGAACAGACCCCCCACCGGGACAATGAGCGTCCCAGACCACCTATAGGGGATATAAGGGTGATTGTGGGTGGCACACCGGTTGCTGGTTTTACAAAGAAGGCTTTGAAATCCCACCTCAAGGCGGTCCAGAATGTCCAGGCTGCGAGTTCCGTCCAGAAGAAGCCGAGAACCAGCAGCCTCACCATGGAGTTCACGGAAGAGGATGCCCAGCACCTCCACCATCCGCACGACGACGCCCTTGTCGTCAACATCCGGATAGGGGACTACAACACCTATCGGGTCCTGATTGATAATGGGAGCTCCGCGGATATTCTCTACTATCCCGCGTTCCAGCAGATGCGGATTGACAAAGAACGCTTGATCCCTACCAAGGCCCCACTCACAGGTTTCGGGGGGACCAGAGTATATCCCCTCGGCTCGATCACATTGCCCGTCACTGTCGGGGAATACCCTCGGCAGCTCACTAGGGACGTCACCTTCCTAGTCGTCGACTGCTCCTCAGCATACAACGCAATCATAGGGCGACCAACCCTCAACGCCTAGAAGGCCGCCACCTCGACCTATGCCTTAAAGGTCAAGTTCCCTACAGAGTACGGGGTAGGAGAACTATGGGGAGACCAAGTGGCCGCACGGGAATGCTATGTTACAATGGTAGAGATGAATGGCCAGCTACAGACGATGAACATAGAACAGAGGACGGGGGCAGAGCCTGTGGAGGAACTCGAAGAGATAATTCTCGACGAGTCCAAGCCTGAGAGAACCACCAGAATCGGTGCCCTCAACAGACCGGCGACCCGCCAGGCACTCGCGACCTTCCTCAAGGAAAATCAGGATGTATTCGCCTGGAGCCATGAGGACATGCCGGGGATCGATCCGTCGGTCATGGTACATAGGCTGAACGTAGCAACCTCCTTCCGGCCTGTCAGACAAAAGAAGCGAGTATTTGCTCCAGAGAGAGATCGTGCAATGGCAGAGGAGGTTGGCAAGTTACGAGAGGTAGGGTTCATCCGGGAAGTCTACTACCCCGACTGGTTGGCTAATGTTGTAATGGTCAAGAAGGCCAGCGGGAAGTGGCGGATGTGTGTGGACTTCACGGACCTGAATAAGGCATGCCCAAAGGACAGCTACCCCCTCCCACGGGTTGACGCTCTAGTAGACTCTACGGCTCGGCACCAGCTGCTGAGCTTCATGGATGCTTTCTCCGGGTATAACCAGATCCGAATGGATGAGGCAGATCAGGAGAAAACCTCATTTGTCACCAGCCAAGGACTGTTTTGCTACAAGGTGATGCCATTCGGATTGAAGAATGCAGGTGCCACATATCAGAGGCTGATGAACAAAATGTTCACCAACCAGACAGGGAGGAATGTTCAAGTGTACGTCGACGATATGCTGGTAAAAAGCCAGAAAGAGGAGGATCATCTAAGCGATCTCAAGGAAACGTTTGGAACCCTCCGTTCCTACAATATGAAGCTCAACCCCTCGAAATGCACCTTCGGGGTGACCGCAGGAAAATTCCTCGGCTTCATGGTCTCTCAGAGAGGCATCGAGGCCAACCCGGACAAGATCAGGGCAATAATGGAGATGGCCCCTCCGAAGAATGTGAAAGAGATTCAGAGTCTAAACGGGAAGGTTGCCGTACTGAACAGATTTGTATCGAGGGCCACGGACAAATGCCTTCCCTTCTTTCGCACATTGAAGAAAACGTTCGAGTGGACGGACGAGTGTTAAAAAGCATTCGAAGAGCTGAAAGCTTATCTCTCTTCCCCACCATTGCTGAGTCCTTCACAGCCCGGGGAAGAACTCTTCCTCTACCTGGCCGTATCCCCAGCTGCCGTCAGCGTGGCCTTGATCAGGGAAGAGGACGGGGTGCAGAAACCCGTATACTACGCCAGCCGGGCGTTCCAAGGGGCAGAAGGAAGGTACCCGCCCATGGAGAAACTCGCCTTCGCCCTAGTCACCGCAGCCCGAAAGCTCAAGCCCTACTTCCAAGCTCACACAATCGTCGTCCTAACCGACAAGCCTTTGCGGCGAGCAATGCACAACCCAGAAGCCGCAGGTCGTCTGGCCCTATGGGCGATAGAGCTGACTGAGTTTGATATTCACTATAGCCCACGTACCGCCCTCAAGGGGCAGGCAGTAGCTGATTTCATAGCCGAATTCACCAACACAAAAGACGAGGGGGGAGATGCAAGTCCAGTATGGGGTGTACATACAGATGGGTCGTCAACTAGGCGAGCCGGTGGCATCGGGGTCGTGCTCCGTTCCCCTGAAGGAGACCAAATTGATTGTATGATCCGGCTAGACTTTCCCATCACCAACAATGAGGCAGAATACGAAGCCTTGATAGCCGGACTGGATCTTGCCAAAGCAGCAGGCGCAGCCCGAGTGGTCGTCTCCTGCGACTCCCAGGTAGTCGTCAACCAAGTCAACGGGAACTACGAGTGCAGAGGCGACAGAATGAAGAGGTACCTCCATCAGGCAAAAAGAAGGGTAGATGAGCTCGGAGCAAGCATAGTCCAAGTCCCCAGGGAGGAAAATGAGCAGGCCGACCGCCTCGCCAAAGCTGCTTCATCGGAGCAGGAGAGCAGCACTGACGGTGTGCTACACTTTGTGCAGGTTTCTCCACTGGTAGACTCTATTGAAATGCAGAAAGTCGGCTCGGAAAGCAACTGGACCACGCCGTTGGTCTCATACCTGAAAGATGGCGTCTTGCCCGACGGAAGAGAAGCCGCCAGAAGATTGAAGGTCCAAGCATCAAGGTTTGTCCTGATAGAAGGAGTCCTATACAAAAGGGGCTTCTCTCGCCCATACCTAAGGTGTCTGGGTTCCGAAGAAGCTGATTATGTCATGAGGGAAGTGCACGAAGGGGTATGTGGGAACCATTCAGGGTCGCGGTCATTGGCGCATAAGCTGATCCGCGCAGGATACTACTGGCCGACCATGAGAAGAGACACGCAGGCTTATGTCAAAGCTTATGACAAGTGCCAGAGGTTCAGCAACATCGTCAGGCAACCCCCCGAAGAGCTGACCCCAATGACGGCCCCATGGCCATTCGCTCAATGGGGACTGGATATCATGGGCCCATTCCCAACCGCGGTGCGACAGCTCAAGTTCCTTGTGGTAGGCATAGACTACTTCACGAAGTGGGTGGAAGCTGAGGCATTGGCCACCATCACAGAGAAGAACATACGATGCTTCGTCTGGAAGTCTATCATATGCAGGTTCGGGATACCCAGGGTATTAGTCTCCGACAACGGCAAACAGTTTGACAACGGTCCCTTCCGGGAATTCTGTGCGCAGCTGGGAATAAAGAATCATTACTCCTCCCCCGCCCACCCCCAAGCCAACGGCCAAGTCGAAGTAACGAACCGATCTTTGCTCAGAATCATCAAGACTCGGCTCGAGAGGGCAAAGGGGATATGGCCGGAGGAGCTACCAAGCGTATTGTGGGCATACAGAACGACAGCAAGGACCCCCACAGGAGAAACACCGTTCAGGCTAACCTACGGAAGCGAGGCAGTCATTCCAGCCGAAGTGGGACTCACAACCCACAGGGTGAACACCCATGATGAAGGCCGGAACAACGAGGCCTTGCGCCTACAGCTTGACTTCATCGACGAAGCCAGAGCAGCAGCAGAGCAAAGGTTAGCTCGGTATCAGGATCGCATGGCTAAACACTACAACGCCCGAGTCAGGCACAGGGAATTCCAGGTCGGTGACCTTGTCTTAAGAAAGATCATGGGCGCTGCCAGAGACCCAACCCAAGGAAAGCTCAGCCCCAACTGGGAAGGGCCCTACCGAGTCACAGCGTGGAAAAGAAAGGGCACCTACCACTTGGAAACACTGGACGGGCAGAAGTTGCACCACCCGTGGAACGCGGAGCACCTACGCAAGTACTACCAGTAAGAAAGAACGGCAGCCCCCACCCTATTTTGTACCTAGCCTGTAGTCGATCTACTCTAATGTATATTCCTGGGACATGTTTTCTTCCACACAAAAAATTATGCAAGTCATACAGAAGTTTATTCAAAGTCTCTCCTACTTACTATTAAGTGTTGAACATCAGAAACTTGCAAAGTACCAAGCCTTAGCATTAAATCCGTTCAAGCATAAAAAGCTGACGGTGTCAGAAGACGACGGCCTACTATCGACGACGGCATAAAAGCGTCACGCACCCATGCTGACGGCTTAAAAGCCACTACGTTTTCCCAAGAGGAAACCACTAAAAGCCTAAGTCTAAAAGACGACGGCCTACTATCGACGACGGCATAAAAGCGTCACGCACCCATGCTGACGGCTTAAAAGCCACTACGTTTTCTCAAGAGGAAACCACTAAAAGCCTAAGTCTTAAAGACGACGGCCTACTATCGACGACGGCATAAAAGCGTCACGCACCCATGCTGACGGCTTAAAAGCCACTACGTTTTCCCAAGAGGAAACCACTAAAAGCCTAAGTCTAAAAGACGACGGCCTACTATCGACGACGGCATAAAAGCACCCATGCTGACGGCTTAAAAGCCACTACGTTATCCCAAGAGGGAACCCCAAAAGCCTTTAGGATGACGGCATAAATGGCGACGGCTCAAAGCAAACTACATCCTAAAAAGTAAAACGCCAAAGCCTGAGTCTAAGGATGACGGCATAAATGGCGACGGCTCAAAGCAAACTACATCCTAAATAGTAAAACGCCAAAGCCTGAGTCTAAGGATGACGGCGTATATGGCGACGGCTTAAACCTAACTACATCCTGTCAAGGTTGACGGTGTAATAGCCTAACAACAATAAAGTTGACGGTTCCACGAAGCACTTTGCGTGAAGGTATTAATTATGACGGCCTATTATGTTGACAGCTCATCACATTGACGGCTTATTATGTCAACAGATTCACGAAGCATAAACAGCATTTGAAATGAACCATGCAAGCAAACACACATAAGCAAAATTTGAAACAGGATATAGATTAAAACGAATACTTTTCAAGTCAACATTGTTCTCGACGGTCCAGAAATTGACCGTTCTACAAAAAATTGTTACAAAAATTCTTTACAAAAATTACAAGTCTAGTGAACGGGGGAGTCAACTACATTCACTTCTTCTTTAGTTTGGACCTTGGCGGTTGTCTCGGCATCGTCATCAAGGGTTCCGTCACCTTTATCATTTTGGCCTTCACCAAGGGGGCGACCTGCGCTCTCGGAAACAGCCTGGATGACGGACGTTTGTGCCTGGCCTCCCTCAAGGGACACCTGCGAGAGATCCGTCTTCAGATAAAGGGCCTTCACCTGACGGACGGCCTCATCAAAACCGTCTGCCATTACGCCACCAAGCTCCGTCAGATACGCTTCAGAGTCTCGGTATTCCCCGATCGCGTCTTCTCTGGCTTGACGGAGCTGATCCTTCATAGACTGGATCTCCCGCTCCTTGTTCGCGAGGACCGTCTGCAGATTCTCCGTCTGCTTCTTATACTCTAACCTATCCTCCTTGAGGACGGAGAACTTCTTCTCCATCTTCACCTTCCAAGCTTTGTATTGCGACAGCTCGTCCTCCACCTCCGTTGTCTTTGCCTGTAGACGGGTCATGGCCGTCTCCTCCCGGACACAACGGTCCATCAGGCCCTTCATCATGACGACAGCCTGGAAATCAAAGACACCAAGTCAACGTGACGGCGAGGATAAATGTATATATTCAGAAAGATTGACGGTGACGAAAAATTGCTTACCTGGGCCAAGTTGAAAAGGCCCGTCTCCCCCATGGCCTCTGTGGAATGATTCCCTATGTCCTCATAGTCCTCCATCGTCAGTATGGAGGACAGCTTCTCGATTGCATACTTCGAATCCTCACGCAGGAGGACGGGTGGCTTCTCGACGGCGGGTGGAGGGCCACTCGTCATGAGACCCTTCCCCTTGCCATGTCTGACAGGGGCTTTCTCTCCATCTGCCTCTAGCCCAATGACGGTCTCGGGGATGTTTTTGGGCTTCTTGGGGAGACGGTCCCCCTCCTGGTCGGACTTCCTTTTTGTGACAGGCACCCTGGGTACGCCCGTCCCTGCAGCTTGGTTTTCCCTTTTCCTTGCAGCTGCTTGCTGCTTAATTAGGGCCCTCCTCCTCGCTTCGTCATCTCTGCAAAACAAGACGGCACATGAGTTGTTAAAAAGGCAAGAGAAAAATGGCTAAGTATAAAACTCAGGTGAACGAACATACGTTTCCTGACTTGTGTTTCGTACTTCAAGGCTTCCTCGGACGGTTCAGGCCCGTCACAATGCCAGCAAATGGTCTTCAACGTCACTAGTCTGGCCCAAGACCTCTCCGTCAGCTCACTTTTCTGGAAAATCTTCTCTAAGAAGCTCCAGTCCTCGATGGAAACTTGTGGACGGTCCTGGGCTGCAAGAGAGGACGGTCAGAAACCAATGAAGTTTGCAACATAGAAAAGAATCTGAACGGAGGCATACCAGACGGGGGTAAAACACCCCAAGTGGTGTCGACGGGCATAAATTCGGTCTCGCCGGGACTCCCCATCCATTCGTCCCCGTCTATGAAAAAATACCTAGACTTCCAGTCCCTATTGGAATCTGGAGTATCACTCACCAGCCTCAGCAACGGGCTCCTCGCCACGAAGCTGTACATTCCCCTTGATTTCAAAATCTCTACCGGACGGTAGCAGTGGAAAAACTCCTCCACCGTTAACCTCTTCTTCCCCTTTGAATATGATCCGTATAGGACCTCTACCCCAATAAAAATCCTCCAGGCGTTTGGGGAAACCTGGTTGACGGACAGCCCCAAGTAGTGAAGTAGGTGACGGTGTAGTCGGGTTAAGGGAAACCTCAGTCCTGCCTTGAGCATTTGCTCGTAGACCCCGACACCCTTGACACCACGGTAATAACACTTCTCTCCTGGGCGGGGTAGACGGAGAGGTATATTGGCAGGGATTTGATATTTGCCTCTAAGTGTTTTAAAGTGTGACTCTTTGATTGTGGAGAAAAAGTCATTAACCGTCCATAGGGAAAGCGTGATATACTTCCTCATCCCGTCACTACCTACGACGGATTGGACCTGAGGCTCGTCCCCCTCTATACCGTCACTAAGGTTGCTCTCTGCCCTATCATTACTCGACGGAGAAGAGGTGGTAGACGAACTCTCTTCACTCGAGGATGTTGTGGCTGCAGGATCCTTGGGACCCGACGGGTTGACTTCATCGTAGCCGGCTCCGTCGCGGACAAACGACTGGTTACTCGACGCGCTAGACATGTCACCTACATGTGACGGAAAACCCTAAGTCCAACTGCCCTAAAGACACTGACGGTAAAAAGAAATGAACAAAGCAATAATTACTTACCGGTTACTTGCGCTGGTGAAGTCGACGGTTGCTGTAGTGTGACGGACAAACGAGGGATGACGGATCGAATGCTTTTCTGCCGGGTGAACGGATGCGCTCTGATGGCTTGATTTCAGTAAAGAGTGAAAAATGAGGGAAAAGAAGGAAGCCTTTTATATGAGGGAAATTACGGGAGACGAAGGGACGCCTCGGTCCGAGCACACGGTCCACTGGTTGACGACACGTGTCCTGCATTTATTACCAGGCATTAATTACTGATGACAGTCTGTCTACCCGACCCTTGGCATGATTTGTAACCGTCACCCCATTAGTCCGTCGCCTGAGTGCTCACAGACTGATGGGCTGAGGGGGCAACTGATAGGGGTAAATCTTCTACATGACGGTTCGGCCTGCGACGACGGGTGTACATAACGGGCTCAGGGTGTTGACGACCTGACCTCCAGTAGTCGACGGTGAGAGGGTCACTCAATGTTGTCACCAAGCGCCGGAGCCCGCCTTGCCACGTACGCTTCCTTGGAAAAGTGAATCTTGCCGCGTACGCTACTACTTGGTCAGATATCTTACACAGCATGATTCCCTCCCCCAAAGAAGGGAATCGTGCCCAACACACTTGGCCACCCAAGAAGAATCTTACGCCCTACGCTACTCAGGGGCAATTTCGGCACAGCGATATCTTCTCCAGTACGCCTCATCCAAAGGCCACTACTACTACTATAAATACCGCCACGCCCTCCAAAAATCGAGGTACGCATACTAAGACCCGACTCTGGCACTCTAGAGTTGTGCAATATACTAACTTAACCATCGGAGGGTCGTCGGCCGGTACCACACCGGTACTTCCCTTTGAGGTTCTTCTTCCTTCTGCAGGACCGTCCGGAACGCGCGCAAGCCCTACAGTCCACTGGTTTGATTTTTGACCTCATCATTTATGATTGAGGATGTCTATTACAGATTGATTGTCTAAAATTTGGTTTCTTTAAGTTAATACTAACACAATTTTTGGCTGATCCATTAGAAGGAAAAATAAAATAGCATCAAGCTTTCACCCAGTGAAACCAGTCTTTTTATTTTTATTGGGTGCTTTTTAACTTTGTGCTTATTCTATTTCAATTTTACTTAGATAGACATCAAGCATGGCGTCCAAATATTATGAAGGTGATGGAATTACTCTTCACCACCAATGCTAGTAGTTAGATTCCATGCTAGTCATTAGTGTGATGGTGGTACCTATAGCTTTACCATTAACAATGGGATTTACATATCTATATTTTTTAGTATCATTGACAATTACAAGAATTATGATATAGATTATCTGTAGCTGTAATAAATAAATTATGAGATTTATTTTTTGGCAGGCCAATATGTTCTGTAGCATGTGCAACGAGAAGAACATTTTTTCAATGATTGCTACGAGAACATTACTTTGTTTTGTTGTCAGACCTTTTTTTTCTTAGAATTTTACAGTGTATTTAACTTCGAACATGGTTTGTAAGGCCTAGATTGAATTGATTTTATTTTATTGATGTGTATCATTGTTATTGTGGTGTGCCAGACTCAACTATAGGAAGGCCCTTGTTTCATGCAAGTTATAACTTCTAATATTAGGTGCTTTTTCTTTTTCTTTTTTGGGTTCAAATTCAATGTATTCTGTTCTTAAATATAAATTTGACCTTGAAATGTGCCCACAATTGCAGTGTAAATTCATTAATGCAATTGAATTGTCGTTCCTATTTGTTACATTCCTAATCCTGAGTTTGAACCATCACTTTTCTCTAAAGTTCCTTTAGAACCAGAAAGTCAGATAAATTCTGCCTTGCTGAACTGAACAAACACTGCAGTTTTTCATCTAAGTGGTAGACAAAAGTTACAGAGATCGGGCCAATAAGACTTTAGACATACATTCTCTTATTTCCCTTGCCTTAGTTTGGATGGGAATCCACATATTAGACCAATATCTCAAACAAAATATTTGGGTACTTTCTTTTTGAAGTTAAAAGTTCCCCTGATTCTACAGCAGCCTTATTACCAGTACTAAAATTAATAATGTCTCCGTTAATCCAACTGAGATGGCTGCATTTAATGACAGGATGTATCTTTGTGTTGAGTTTAATATCACATAACTCACAACATACAAAAGCCGGTAACTCTTGAATACTGTGTGAAGGCTTTAAGCTCATAGAGAGGCACATATTTGGGCGATGTGGGACAAACCCACTTGATTGCCTTTTTTTTTTTTTTTTTTGAGAAAGACACGGACTGAACACACACACAATCTAATGGCAACTCTTAAATGAAGAAGAAGAAAAAGAAGTTGCATTTCGATAGAGTTAATAACCCTAGTGATCAATGCTAAGCATACCAAAATAATTAATTAATACAATAATGTCTTATTTCAAAGCAACATTATATAAACATGATCTATAGAGAGATCTACCGACCTTTATTTTTATATATATCCGTCAAAGATAGGTTGCAGTCACGAAAATTGCTTTCCTTATTATATTTCCTCAGCGTGCTTAGGGTCTAATCTTTTTGGTTTATAATAAGCTATATTAATTTTATTTGTGACCAACTTTGTTCCTTTAATTTCTTCAATATAATATACAATTTGTATGGAGGCAAATATTGCATAAGGATAACAAAGTGATCCTTTTTTATCTAATTATTCTTTCCCAACATTGGTTCTTGAATGTAGCTTGGAAATTTGCTCTTTTGAATAAGAAAAGAACCCCAAATTCTATTATTATATGTTGTAATAAAATGTGTTTGAACAAAACCTTCATTGCTATTTCAAGTGGGTGATAGTTCTTTCTTGATTTGGTGTGCAATTACCAGATCGATCTTATGCTTGTTAGGTTTTTAATTTTCTGAAACTTCTTGTACGAATCGTATATTAATATAAATTGAATGAGATCGCTCGTGTAATAGGTATAATGATTATGAAGGCGGAAGCAATATTCGCAGGTGGTAGGTAGTGCATGTGTTAATTAGAAAATGTGAATTTATTTATATTTTTATTTTTAAATATCAAAGTAATATACCGTGATACATTAAACATGTTCTTCCACCAAAAGCTTTATAATTTAATTAACACCTCATGGTTTTTTTAATAGAAACATGCATGCTACAAATTCCCTTCTCTCAACTATCGAATTATAAAAAATAAAATAAAATAAAACCCTAAACATTAGTCTATAATGTGGCCTAAGATAGAAGGATGTTTTTATGATCTCCTCCTTAGTAATTCGATGTTTTAAGGAGGGCCATTAGCAATATTTTCTTATGAAATTATAAGAGGAAGGAGGGAAATCTTTAAAAGCTAGGGGGAGTGGGGGCCCATGGGCCCCTACCCAATGTTAAGAATTCGAATACAGTTGCACAGGATGTAAATTTAATAAAGTAAAGCCCTATATTTGCACAATTTAATTATCTTTTCTCCTAATATGATGACTTTGTGGAGCGGCAGAAAGGCTTCTATAGCTGTAAGCCTGTAAATATATATTTCAAAAAAAAAAAAAAAAAAAAGAAGAAGAAGAAGAAGAAGAAAATACTCTATACACAAAACTCACACTTTTGCAAGGTCAGAGAGAAGTTATGGTAGGTAATCTTATATCTCATATATATATATATATATATATATATTTTTTTTTTTAAGTGATCGATTTCTAGACTAAAGAGGGGTTATGGTAGGTAATCTTATATCAAATGCTTTTTTTTTTTTTTTGGAATGATTGATTTCCAGACTTAAACTCTCCACCTATCGTTGAGCTGTAAACATGAAAAAAATGTAAAAAAGGGATGAGGTAGGGCATGGGTGAAATTAGAGATGGAGTCACTCTTCCATCTCTAAATATAGTAAATATTTTATGATACTTCAGAATACATGCACTATCTTACGTAGACTTAGTTAGTGGCTACATAGCAATTATTACATAATAAAGTTAAATGCGACACGCATACTACATATTGTTCAATTACTAATGTACATATTACAGTTAATTAATTAATATCATAATGAGAACTTATAAATTTATAATTAGTGATTTTGTATTAAGACAAAAATTACTTAGAGTCTTTTCAATTGTTTATATATTGTTAGTACTAAATGAATGGTAATATAGGGACAAAATGGGCAAATGCCTTTTTTATGCAAATAAAACAGCGATCTGCTCCCTTGTCCAAACTAATTAGGGAAATACCCTTCTTTTGTAACTCGACAATATAAAAATCAAGTTAAAAAAAAAAAAAAATTTCTGGAGCCCTATAGTGGCGTTTTCAGGATCCTATAGTAACGTTTTAAGGACCTATAGTGGTGGTTTGGAACTCGAGCTTGAGTTATAGGCAATTTTTTTTAATTCTTTTACTTATAACTTGAGTTGATGGAGCTCGAATTCCAAAACGTCACTATAGGTCCTTAAAACGTTACTATAGGCTCCTTAAAAACGCCACTATAGAGCTAAACTCGATTTTAAGAAAATCGAGTTACAAAAGATGGGTATTTTCCTAATTAGTTTGGAAAATGGGGCAAAATGCTGCTTTGTTTGCGCGAAAAGGGTATTTGCCCATTTTGTCCAGTAATATGGATTTTCATCCCCCCTAATTGAAATCTTGAGCTTCTCCATAGGAAAACGTATAACTCAACGTGATTTCTTGCCCTCCTCCACACACACATCCTTAATTTTTTTTTTATTAATTTATATAGTTAACTTAAAAAATACATTAGATCTTAAACTCATAAGGAATTAAAGTGCTAATAAAACGGCTTTCTTTCTTTTGAGTTTATTTTGAGTTTTCTCTCTTCTGACGGCCAATTTAGTAAAGGAGACAGATGAAAAGACTATAATAAGAAAATTGTGAACTAAAATAGGAAATTCTAAACTTAAAATTTCAAAATAAAAATAAGTCAAATTTTAAGGATCAAGAGTATAATATAATCTTACTTAAAAAAAAAATAGAGTAAAAATAAGCCTATACCTTTATTAAAAAGTGACTTCCAAAAAGATATACGAGTAAAAAAAAAAACCCAATCAAAACAAAACCAAACTAGCATTTAATTAGATTATTTGCACGGGTGTAGGAAAATGATAAAAATAAAACAAAATAAAAATAAAAATTCTTAGTTTACATTTTACTAGCAATGTAAGATTTACATTGTAAAATAAATAAATATGTACAATGTAAGATATACCTTGATAGTACAATGTGAACCTATAATATGTAAGATTTACATTATAAATTAAACAAAAGTGTACAATATAAGATATAAATTGATAATAAAAATGTAAAATGTAAACCTATAATTACTGAAAAAAAAAATCTTTTACAAAAAATACATTAATATTCTAACTTGAAGATTTGCGCATGCATATGTAGGAAGAGAGAGAGAGGACTCAGATCAATCAAGGTATTTCGGCAAGGCAAGCAATTTGCCATTACGCACGACGAGCAAACCAATATTATATCCTCATCGTCCTCTATAAATAATACTATACAACAAATTAAAGAAAGTAAGTGGAAATACTGAAATAGGGGAAGAGAAAAAACCAGTTAAAACCCACACATTGGGAATGGGAGAGAGAGTTTATGGAAGCCATTGATGGGAAGGGTCAGATATACATTAATTTGGTGATGGTTTCCATAAGGGCCTTGAGCTTAATTTATAGTGGAAAGCGTCCCTTAACTTCTTCTTTTTTCTGTTTAATTATTGTTTTTATATTGGTTGTAGTTGGAAATGACAAAGGTTACCAATAATATAATTTGTGGCTTTGGGCATACTTTTTCAGCCTTGCTTGCCAAGGCATGATTTCTCTGTTTGTCTTCGTTATCATTTAATATTTATAGCTTGGTAGGCAAGTCAGAAAGTATATAAAATATAGGGAAAAAAAGAAAAGAAAAGGACACTTTCCAACAAGTAAAGTTCTAATATTTGACCTTCTCGTCCGTTAGACGCGGCCAGCAATTTTTTATAAGGTTTCGTTACTTTTAACGAAGATATAAATATAATACTTTTGTTTGCTCTTAGCGTAGAAGTACTGGTTTGATTATAGTTTGAAGCATCCTTTGGTTTGCCCATATAGTGTGTAATGGCAACCTTCATGCCTTGTCCCCCACCACACCCACCCCACCCCCCCCCCCCCCCCTACACACACACACACACACGCAAAATGTGCATTTACTGACAAAAACTAAGCGTTCATCGAAAATAATTAAAAGATCAGCAAAGACATTACAGAGCAAAAGCAAAGAAATGCATTTCTCTATAAGTAACCAATGTCAAAAGTGACTCAAAAAGACAGTAATAACTCTCAATACCAAATAGAAATCATAGACAAAATGATGGCAGCAAAGAATTTTTTTTAAAAAAAGTCAACAAGACAATTAGTGGCAATGGAGACCAAAGAGAAATCTTAAAAAAAGAAAATAAATTTATAAGTGGATTTCTCTAAGAAAAAAGGCACTATAGTATTTTTTAGTTTTCCTACTTTTTATTATTATTTTTTTTATATGAGATAGAAATTCTATTATAACATAATCTAAGTGTATATATGTGTGAAGATCTCTCTTGAAGACTTGAATCCCAATTCTTAACCTCCACGCCCCACAAACACTTATACTGCAGTATTTTCTAGTTTTCCGACTTATTATCTCTTGTAACCTTTATTCTTTTTTTATTCTTTTCTTTTTTTTATCCTTTAATTTATTTTTTCTTATTTTTTATTTATCTTTCACTCCTGCCCGTAACTGTAAGTTCTAAATACTTCAATTCCAACTTTCATCAAACTTTTATGGTAAGTTTTCCAAATTTCAATAATAATATTTACTGTAAGGACCAGATTTGAGTCCCTTGCCCAAAGGATGTATGGACTTAGGCCCAAAAAACCCAATACAATAAATTTGTAGAGGGTGGGTTGGAAAACTGGGCTTTAGTGAATCAAACAACAATCAAAGTGTATTTAGATGACAAGAAGATGGAGATAGACTAGTTTAATCTAAAGAAAATCGTCCTCGGCACAATCCGAGGAGATCAGTTCTTATATATTTTTCTCAAACATGATTACAAGTTCAGCTATTGATTTCTATAGTGTTTTTTTCTTCACTTCTCGATCCCTTTCTCTCAAGGTATCTCTTCCATTTTATACTATCTTACCCTTTCTTTCCACCCTCCACGTGCAGATGAGATTATAGGTGTTGATCATTGTCCCATCAGCACCTTCCTAAAGTCTTTAGGTAGTACTGTAAGGCTGAAAGTTACTGTTCAAGTGTCACTTCCTCATTAATGCAACTAGAGAGTTAGCTATAGAGCAATTAATGCGATGGTAGTAGCCTTCCCTTGAGATATTTCATGACCTTTCTCTGTCCTATTCCTTCTTGATACTTATCCTCATTCATGGAACGATCTAGAATGTTACTCTTGATGGCAGACCACACCTATGACCTCGGCTTTGCTCAGCCGAGGATGGATTCTTCCTCAGACCGCCCTTCTGGATGACCTTAACCGGATCTCACCTCTTCACTTACTAACATGGATCCTTATGAAAGTGTTTCTCCCGTCTTTGGATTGTCTAATGTCCCCGGATTGGGCCCCTAGCCCTATACACACACACACACACACACACACACACACACACACACACACACACACACACACACACATATATATATATATATTTATGGGCTCCTGGGCCTAATACCTCTACAATAGCCCCTCAAGATTCTTCTTTCTGGCTCCTTGAGAAGAAAGGAGGGTTTCGATGTAATGATGGTTCCTCCGCATCTATTTTACATCACCTTTAACAGCACAGACCCCCTTTTTAACTGCCTAAGGCCCGCTCCTAACGCTTTGGCATTCGAGACTCCCCCTCATTAAATTTTTATGGCTTCATGTTCCCTACATTCTACGATGCAATGCAGATCCAACAATTGAGGATTCTGTTGGAACCTGGGCGGGAATTTTTCCACTTGTAACTTTCTCTTTGATATAAATACCACTCAAATCAATCACTCATCTCACTTTAACATTCATTTCGCTCTAGCGCACATACACTGAACCTGCCAACTTTCCCAACTCACTTGTGCCCTTACAAATACCATAAGCCTATCCAAGGATACTTTCCTTCTTTTTGTAAGTCCTCATAAACCTTTACACTTTGTTTTTTCGTATATTTCTCTGTTCTCTGTACTTTTCTTCTCCTAGGCTCCACTTTCTTCTCTCAACCTTCTTAGTTTCTCTAAACCTTTCTAGAAATGGGCAGATTCAAAAGTTTGGTAGATTCCGAGGAGGGAATAGAGAGCTTCAAAGCTCTGTATAGGATTCCACCAAACGGGTCCATTATAGGTACTATAAGGAGGGTGAATGGCATGAGAAAATGCAAGAGGGAGAAGTAGTAATTCCAATGATTGCCTTCATAGAGGGAGGGATGAGAATCCCCACGGGCACGGGCACGGGCACGGGCACGGGCACAGTCACTAGGGATTACCTTAGGGCCCATAGACTAGCTCTCACCCAGTGTGCTCCAAACATGTTTAGGATCCTGGGGAGTGAATATGCCCTTAATAAGAGAATGGGTTAGGGCTAACCCACCACGATATTAATTGGGTTTACAACCTCCATCACCTAATGGGGGAGGGGTATTACCTAAAATCTAGGTACCTTGAGGTCAGGCTCATCCAATGCCTCCCCAATTCTAATGAAGGCCTAGAAAAAGATTTCTTGATCGTATTAGAGGAGTGGCATGATGGCCTTCACTATTTGACGAGAGAGGGGAAACCAGGTGGGGTTCTAGGTCTAGATTTATAATTTCACAGTTACTTTTCTTTTTCTTTTGATTGTGTTTATACATGAAATTCCCTTTGATTTTCTTTATTCTTTGCTAATGATTTTTTTTAATGGTTTTGCGAATAAGAACGCAGCCATTCCCAACTTCAGTCTTGTGAACCAAGAGAGCTTGGACAAGATTTTGAAGGCCGAGGTATTCATTCACACAAACGGCCAACTGAGGGCAGCTCATATAATATTAGACTACATCCCCATCTCCAAAGCTTTCCAAGCGCCAAAGTGCGTAATCAAAGCACGGGACCCCTGCCTGCACCGGATCAGTGTCGCTGTTACATGCTTCCTTCTCTCTGGTCCTGTCCCAGAAAGCACTCTCACAACCCAACCTATCCTGGAAGGTGTTCCTAAAGTAGCTTTTCCACTTCAACATACGACTGGTAAAGTTACCTCCTCCCAACCCATCATCAAGGAAGAGGAGGAAATAGTTAACGTCTCGGACTCTGAAGATGATTTCGAGGTCTTCAATCTACTCTCTTTCCCGGGAAATCCAGTCGGTGACCTCGGCCTCACATCCTCGGAACAAGCAAGCCACCCACAAGGAGAACCTGCCATCTCGGAGGCAATGCCGATCCAATGCAAACCAGACAGAATCTCTGAGACTTGATGGAATCCCAGGTAGGGGGTAAGGAGCTGGTGAAAGCCACCTAGACCAAACTTCCCATTCTTCCACCCACCCAAACCCAACGCGCTGACCAAGCTAATCACAAAAGAAAAATGGATTAGCCTAAGGGCAAAGAAGTGGTGAAGGAGGGGAAGAACTATCCTCCCAAAGAGGCTGAGCCCCAAAAGGGAGCCAAATAGGCTCGGATATCCCAGAGAGTCTTGGAGAGGACTGAGGTTCAGTCCCCAGTATCTGCTTCAGTCTGGTGTCCGGCCATGATTTTGGATGGAGATGTTGTAACTTTTGACGCCTCCATCAGAAATTCTCAGCAAGGAAAAACTGCCTATATGTCTGACGCATTGGAGCAAGCTCTTCTACTACCCGAAGATATGAACGAATTGAGGCAGATGAGGAAGCATGAGGTCTTTCTCACACTGAAGAAGGAGCTCGTTCTGGTAAGATTATTATCTAACTCTCCTTTATTTTTTGTTCACTTTTTTTTTTTATAATTAATATCTCTGACCTGAGCGTGTTTTACTGTTCCTTTTTATTTCCGAAAAAAGGCCGTCCAGGCTGCTCATAGGGCTGATGAAATAGTCATCAGCATGCATAAAACGATGAAGGACGAGGAAGCCAGGCGTGTTGCTGCCTTGAAGACCTTTGAGGTGGTAGAGAAAAAGCTGAATGAAGTCACAGCCAAATTAAACTTGGCAGAAAGTGATAAGAAGAGCATCGAGGCCATTCTAACGGTGGCCGAAAGGCAGGCAGTGACCCAGCGCCAGCAACTTTGCCAGATCGAGAATGATTATGCGGCGGTGAAAAAGCAAATAAAGACTCTCACCATTAGTCTGGGAGAGGCAGAAAAGGCCAAGGAGGAAGCTAATAAAGCCAGAAAAGAAACTGAAAAGGCTAAGGAGGAAGCCGAGAAGGCCTAAGACTAGGCTGAACAAGATGGGTATGAAGCAGGGGTAGCTGAGACCAAGGAAAACCTCAGGTTGGAGGTATTGGAGGTATGTAGACACTACTGCCTCCAGGTATGGAATGAGGCACTCAACCAGGTCGGGGTTGATGCCTCCTCCCAGTTGGTGAATATTTGGTGCAAATCTTTGGCATTGATCACACTTCTTCACATACTCCTATGCTTCCTTCTGCATGTTCGGCCACTAGTACCCCTAAGTGAGGGCTCTATGAGACAAAGATCTGCCTCTTGTGTGGCTTCCACAAATCCCTTCGTGCAACTCCTTAAAGAGTAACTCTGATGCTTCAAGGTGTATACATAGCAAATATGACCCAGAAAAAGAGCGCTTGTACAATTTTTGGTCCTCTAACAGCCAAAATCGAGAAGCCTTTCTCCGTACCTTGTTAGCTTCCGATTTCTCCTCAGGTAAGATATCTTCTTTAAGGAACAATACAATAAAGTCCATCCAGGTAGGACCCAACCTAATTTGATGAATATGAGCCATGTTTCTCCCTATCCCAGTAGGTTTACTCAAGTCTTCTACCAGGATCACCTGAGGTAAATGTTGTGCCAAGGAGGTTGTGAGTGTGGCAAGAGAATCAACATGTGTATTTCTACTTCTCGGGATCTATGACAAATTAAAAGATTTAAATCCAGATTGTATGTGTCTAACCTGGTTCAAATATTCCTACATTCTAAGATCCCGGGCTTCCAGCTTTCCTCCCACTTGGCCTACAACTAATCTCGAATTTGAAAATATCTCCAGTGCTTTCCCTCCCATTTTTTGGACCATAGTCATGCCTACTAACAAAACTTCATACTCAGCTTCATTGTTTATGGCTGAGAAGCCCAATCTTAAGGATTTCTTAATGGTAATCCTCTCGGGGGATATCAGAACTAGCCCTACTCCAGACCCTCTATGATCGCTGCACCATCAACGTATACTTCCTAGGGTAAAGGTTCTTGTAAGGAGACCATGCCAACTGATTTTCCATTCATGTCCTACTTCTCAACTTTTTCTTTAAGTGGGGTTTCAGCAAACTCAGCCATCAAATCGGTGAGGACTTAACCCTTGACAGAGGTGCAAGGCATGTACTTAATATCAAAAGCCTCTAGGATCGTGCCCCACTTGGCTACCCTCCCCGCGTAATCAGCACTCCATAATATTAATCTAAGTGGAAGTTGGGTTAGAACAACAACTGTATGTGATTGGAAGTAGTGGGTAGCTTACGTGTAGCATGCACCACTGCCAAAATGGTCTTCTCTAGTGGTAGGTAACAGACCTCAGCCTCATGTAATGACTTACTCACATAATAAACTAGCTTCTGTACACTACCATCAATCCGCACTAGCACCAAGCTCACCGCATGGGAGGCCACTGCAATGTAAGCAAACAAAACCTCATCCACCTCAGGTCTTGACATAATGGGTGGCCGAGAAAGATATTCTTTCAACTGCTGGAAAGCCAAGACACACTCCTCGATCCATTCAAATCCCTTCTACTTTTTCAATAACTGAAAGAAATGCCTACACCCGATTGCTGATCCAGAGATGAATCGGTTTAGAGCAGCGGTCATCCTTGTTAGCTTCTGGACCTCTTTGGGATTCCGAGGTGGCTGTAAATTGTTGATTACCTTAATCTGGTCAGGGTAGACTTCAATTCTGCGGTATGTAACCATGTACCTTAAGAACTTCCATGATTCGACACCAAAAGAACACTTAGAAGCATTAAGTCGCGGCATGTGCCTCCTTAAGATCTCAAAGATATTCTCGAGGTCATTAACGTGCTGAGATTCCAACTTACTCTTGACCACCATGTCGTCTATATAAATCTCAATGTTTTTCCCTAACTGTGGCTCAAATATCCTGGCCATCATCCTCTGATAGGTGGACCCCGCATTCTTCAAACCAAAAGGCATCACCTTGTAGTGGTAATTCCTAGTAAGGGTGACAAAAGTTGTTTTCTCCTGATCATCCAAGGCTAAAGGTATCTAATGATACTCCTGAAAGGCATCCAAAAAGCTAATCCGAAGATGGTCTACAGTTGCGTCCACTAGCTGATCAATCCAAGGCATGGAGAAGGGGTCCTTTGGACAGGCTTTGTTCAAGTCTATGAAGTTTACACATACCCACCACTTCCCATTTTTTTTCTTTACTACCACTGTATTAGCCAACCATTCAGGGTAGAACACTTCTTTAATAGTCCCAGTCTACTTAAGCTTATTCACCTCTTCCTTAACAGCATCAGAATGCTCCTTAGATGAGCGTCGAGGTGGTTGCTTTATAGGGAGGACAGTTGGGTTAACATTCAAATGATAGCAAATGAATTCTGGATTTACCCTAGGGGCTTCATAGGCATTCCAAGAAAACACATCAATATTCCTCCTAAGAAATGATAACAGTTCTTCCTTTTCCTGAAGAGGCAACTAAGCTCCGATCTGAAATAACTTCTCTGGATTGCCATCTATAGCAATTTTCTCCAACCTTTCATACTTCGCCTCTCCCGACACCGCATCTGTACATAGGACCAGATCCCTTGATTGCTATGAGCCCCCCTCAGTAGAGGCTGAGGACTCAGCTGTAGGCTGATGCATAATGGCAGCCACAAGTCACTGCCTAGCCATGGGTTGACTTCCCATAAGTTCCTCAATCTGGTCCTTTGATGGATACTTCACCTTCAAATGCAGAGTTGAAGAAATGGCCCCTAGGGCATGAAGCTAGAATCTGGCCACAATGGTCGTGTAGGGAGAGTATGCATCCACCACAATGAAGTCCACTTCAACCACCTCTGAACCTATTTGCATAGGCAACCTAATATGACCCCTTGAGACGACAACTTTCCCATCAAAACTCACCAAAGGTGAATCATAGGCTATTAGATTCTCAAGCTTCTAGTTCAACCTTCTGTACAAGTCAAGGTACATAATCTCTGCACCACTGCCCTAGTTTACCATCACCCTCTTCACATCATACCCTCCTATTATGAAGGTGACCACTAAAGTATCATCGTGTGGTTGGATGGTTCCAATCCTATCCTCGTCCGAAAAACTTAGTAGCGGTCGGATCTCTACTCTAGCTCTCTTCAGCTCAGAATTAGAGTCCTCGGCTGGTAGCCAAGCTACAAACATTACCCTAGAAGGATGAGAACCAATTCTCCCTGTTGCATCAAAGATGACATTGATTGTGCCTAACGAGAGCCTTGAAGAAACGTTCCCCCGAGCTCCTGACCTTTATTGGTCTCCCCAATACAAAAACTACTATAACCTTCCCTCTCTGACCAATTGCTCCAGATGGTTTCACAGAGTTCTGCAATCCTCAGCAGTATGCCCCTGCTCCCGGTGGTATTGGCAATGAAGGCTCTAGTTGCGCCTCAAGGGGTCTCCTCCCATTTTGTTTGGCCATTTGAAGTATGGCTTATTCTTGATCTTCTCCAAGACCTAATGCTCTGGTTCTTGGAATATAGTGTTAACTACCTGAGGAGCCGTAGACCCAGATTGTCTAGCAAAATCCCTTTAGGGTCTGTTATTGTTGTAGCGGTTCGACTTGAAATCTCTCCTCTCTTGAGGAATAACCTTACCCTTTCTCTTGCCTTGCTGTTGGTCTTCCTCGACCCTCTTCTATTCATCAATGCGGTCCATAAGCTGATGCACACTCCTTACCGGCTTCTTGGTTAAGGATTTTCACAAATCATGCTCGACAGGCAGGCTGATCTTGAAGGTCCTGATGGCCATATCGTCAAAATTCCCATCAATCTCATTAAACATCTCCCAGTATCTGTCCGAGTACGTTTTCAAGGTCTCCCTCTCTCACATAGACATGGATAACAAGAAATCCAAGGGCCGAGGAACCCTATTGCACATAATAAAACGAGATCCAAACGCTCGAGTAAACTTTTTAAAGGAATCAATAGAACTTGTGCCCAGACTGTTAAACCACCTCATGGCCACAGGTCCTAAACTAAAGGGGAACACTTTGCATATCAAGACCTCATTCTTGGAGTACACAACCATCCTCTGGTTGAAATGGCTCACGTGCTCTACAGGGTCTTTGCGACCATTGTACACGGTAAACGTTACCTTAGTGAAACGCCGAGGAAATCTTCCTCCCTCAATCCTAATTGTGAAAGGTGACCTGAAAATTTGGTGGAGCGCTCTACTCATTGCATCATTTCCTAAGCCTTTAGAGGATGAGCCCTTGTTTCTATGTTCATGGTGATAGTTTTCATCACGCGAGAAAGACTCACTGGGGGTAGTCTTTGATTCGGGCTTATAACTATCATCACTGTCAGAGGGAGATTCTAAGCTTGGAGGAGTCTTCCTCCTCTACTTACGACGCAACTTTCTCCATAAATGATCTATCTCCTATTGCATGTTTCTAGCGTTTTCTTCATGAGAAACATGGCCCCCATCTCGAGGCTGGCTTCTGCTAGTATGTGTGGTGTGCACACTTCCCTCGCGGTCTCTTTTTCGTTCAAGATGGAGAAAGTGATCGTCGTGTCAGGACCCCCTAGACTCCGCTTGGTTTGGACTTGCACCTAGCATGATTGAACGTTAGACTAACCGCAACACCAGAATTTCCCATAGACGAAGCCAATTGTAAGAACCAGATTTGAGTCCCTTGCCCAAAGGATGTATAGACTTAGGCCTAAAAAGCCCGATACAATAAATTTGTAGAGGGTGAGTTGGAAAGTTGGGCTTTAGTGAATCAGACAACAATCAAGGTGTATCTAGATGACAAGAAGATGGAGATAGACTAGTTTAATCTAAAGAAAATCGTCCTTGGCATAATCCGAGGAAATCAGTTCTTATATATTTTTCTCAAGTATAATTACAAGTTCAGCTAATGATTGCTACAGTATTTTTCTCTTCACTTCTCGATCCCTTTCTCTCAAGGTATCTCTTCCATTTTATATTATCTTCCCCTTTCTTTCCACCCTCTACGTGCAGATGAGATTATAGGTGTTGATCCTTATCCCATCAGCACATTCCTAAAGTTTTTAGGTAGTAGCTGTAAGGCTAAAAGTTACTGCTCAAGTGTCACTTCCTCATCAATGCAGCCAGTCACTTCCTCATCAATACAGCCAGAGAGTTAGCTGCAGAGCAATTAATGCAGTGATAGCAGCCTTCGCTTGAGATATTTCATGACCTTTCTCTGTCTTGTTCCTTCCTGATACTTATTCTCATTCATGGAACGATCCAGAATGTTACTCTTGATGGCAGACCATACCCTATGACCTTGGCTTTGCTCAGCCGAGGATGGATTCTTCCTCAAACCGCCCTTCTGGATGACCTTAACTGGATCTCACCTCTTCACTTACTAACATGGATCCTTATGAAAGTGTTTCTCCTGTCTTCGAATTGTCTAATGTCCCCGGATTGAGCCCCTGACCCAATATAAAAAAAAAAATATATATATATATATATATATTTATGGGCTCCTGGGCTTAATACTCCTACATTTACAATTTCAATTCATTATCGTGTTCTATTCTATATTTAAGCATTTATTGGTTTTACACGTTTTATAGTTCTATTGTTGTTATTATCTAGTTTAAATTTTATTATTTTCTAGCTTTATATTTTGTTATTTCTATTTCAAATTTAATATTTTTCGATATTAGTTGTATCTCCCCACGCACACCTTTTATTGTTGTTCTTGCCTGTGTCTAGGGGAAAGTGATTTCAGATTTCACCCTTTATTTTTTGTTGAAGATTAGAAACAAAAAAAAAAAAAAAAAAAAAAATTCACCCAATCCAGTTTTTTGTCTCTTGAAATAAAAATTCCTAGTTTTGTTAAAAAGCCAGTCCATACTGTTGTTTGCTTTTCACCAAAATGTAAATTCATGTCCATCACTCAATAGATAAATGCGAGAGAGCTGTAGAACTCTCTAGCAACCAAAATGAATGACACCAATCTGAGTTTGACACTAAGGATGACCGATCAGCAATGAAGCAGAGGATTTAAGCGGATCGATGCCACCAAAGTCCGATTGAGAAATACTTCTCCTCCTCCTTTTGATCCATGCCCTCCACCACACTGCACTTACTTCCGCCCCAAACAAACCCGTACAAACTTTTACCCTTACCCACCCAATCCAGTTTTTTTTTTTTTTTTGACTAAAAGGTAATATAATTAAACAGAACTACAAAATACAAAGTCTCGAGTATGAATTACTCATAGCATCCGAAAATAAAAGATACATAACAGAGAAAAAAAAGGGTGCGAATACAAAATAAAGCTATCACTATCAAGAGACCCTTCCTTTACCAAAAGAGCCGTGCATTTATTTCCTTCCCTGAAAATGTGGTGAATGCGGGTTTCCTCAAAAGACTGGAGGAGGGACCTACAATCAGAGATCAAAGTGTTACAAAGATGAGATGAATCATATAAAGCGTCATGTGATCTAAGTATTGACCAAGGGGGGCTCCACTGGCCCCGCCCCCCCGGGACCTCATGAAATTTTCCTTAGTAGTATAAATGAGTTGTAGGGACAGATGCCCTCATCTAATTAACATCTTCAAGGACAAGCTACAAAGGTGGAGCTACAACAGCAAAACATGTAACATATCTCATTATTCTCTCTTTAAAAAGTTAGACTCACTTATACTAGTTAATGTTCGACCCTTAAATTGACTAGATTAGTAACTCAAGAAAAATTTGACTTGTTGTAACTAGTTAATAACAGGCTACAAAGGTGGAGCCACAAGAGTACTACGACACTGTTTAGTATATTGTTTGTGACATTGTGATTATGTGCTGATTTTTTTTTTTAATAATTATTATCTTGTTTTCTTTTATTTAGCAACCATAATTAGCTTTTGTAGTTAAAAATAGGATTTATAATAAAATTGAAGATGATTTTTAGACAAATTACTGTTACATGTTGTAATGATTTTTGGCATTTAAAATAATAACTTCTCTTTAAATAAATAATTGTGTTGCAAAGTATTTTAAAATAGTTATTTTGTGTCCTTTTTGTTGTTGGCTTTTTTTTTTTTTTTTTTTTTTTTTGGTAGTTAAAAATAGTGTTCATAATAAAATTGAAGATGAATTTTAGACAAATTGCTGTTACATTTTGTAATGATTTTTGACATTTAAAAGAATGACTTCTCTTTTAATAAATAATTGTGTTGCAAAGTATTTAAATATATTTTGTGTCTTTTTTGTTGTTGGCATTTTGTAATTACTAAATGAATGTTAATTTACATTTTTATAAAAATAAGTTGTTTTTACTTCGCCCCCCTTAGATTGAACTTCTAGCTCCGTCCTTGCATGTGATGTAAGAATTGTGTCTAATTCAATGATGAGCTTCCTTAAACTTAGATTCTTTGCTAAATCAGCCCATCATGGAGAACCCAAAGTTCAGGAGCCATGGAATGAGTGATCCCTATGTGTTTAGAGAGGCCTCCAACGCAATCTCCCATAGAGTTTCTAGTAAGCCTGCCAGTATTTGCTTTGCCCTGGTTGCCATTCACCAAGCCGTCGGTGTTGAGTTTGAAGAAACCCCGGGGAGGGGGGTTCCAGCTGATATGGACACTTCCACAATGAGGTTTTCCCTCCTTGATTGGTAGAGAGAAGAATATATCGATGGAGAGAGGCAGAGAGCTTGGATCTTCTTCAAGAATTCGCTTGTTACAAAAGCTTTATTTTCCATGACAAACTTATTTCTAGCTGTCCAAATAGTCCAAGTTGCTATTGGGAAGGCTACGTTCCAAGGGAGTTGGGAAGGAAAAGGGTAGTGCCGAAATTGGATGCCATCTTTTTTATCCAGTCTAGGATTTGAGGAGAGTGAAAATCTTGTTGTCTAGGGAGGTTTCCAAGGTTTGCCCAGATGGGGTATACTATGGGACAGTCTCTGAGGATATGGAAGATGGATTCTGTAGGATTCTTATAGAGAGGACATGTGGCTTTAGAGAGGACTTTCCATTTGAGGAGATCTTTTGTGGTAAGACAATTATGACAAGCTAAGAAGGCAGTGATTTTGGGAAGGGTGGGGAGTTTCCAAGGCCATTTCCATTTGGGAGGGATGGAGTGGTTGGGATCGAGGTTGAGAGCTATAAGATAAGCTGAGTTCGAGTTGAAGTGGCCATTTGGAGAGGGAAGCCAAAAGAATTTTTCGGGTGAGAAGGGTGTATGGTTTTTGTTTCATTGCTGAGAAAATAGGACCTCAAAGAAAATTTTGACTTCTTGTTTTTAAAAATTAAGGTAATTAAAAGCTGTAGAAACTACATAAGTTTGAGATGATATCAATTGGTTTTATTCTTTATTTTTTTTATATAAAAAAAAAATCTACTGTATTTTGAGATTATTACTGCTTTTTCTGTAATTTCTTAGTAACCAAATAGACGGCTAACACTTGGTCTAATATTTTACCCAAAATATAAGTTAAATTTTTTTAAACAAAATTAAAAAAAAAATTATTTATTTTGTTTTTTTTTTTTCTAAAAAAAAAATTAAGGCCACATGGTAGTCCACTTGGCAATCTAGGTGGCATAATTATATATATATATATATATATATATATATATATATGACCATTAGCCATGTTGGTATTTTCTATCAATCATTTAACGGCAATGACATAATAAAGTTAGGCACTAGGCGTTAAGGACTAAATTGATATGGTGTAAACGTTAGAAATCAAAATGGTAATTTACCCTGAAAAAAATTACTACCTACTATGCAAATGAAAATAGCAATAAAGTTTTTGATCAATCACATTTACAGAATATGATAAAGAAATTTGGAGGTTTTTGACATATTCAAACAAATTCTCTAGCTAAATTCAATACCCAATGCAGTAACTAAGCTCTCAGATACAGCTCTATGCTAGAAGCTGATAGTATGTGATACACTTTAACAACCTAATGAGTTTGTTTATATCTCTAACCTTAAACGGTACAACACTAAGATCTCCTATCACTAAAAACCACTTAATTTTATTGCACCAAGCTAAGGGTGCTTAGACAGAGCTGCTGTGAGAGGAACCTCCCTGATTGGCCAAGAAACGGACAACAACGATAGTAATATTATCTGCACTACCTCTTTGATATGCTTCACGCATCAACCTCTTTGCAGCCTGTTCCGGCTCGTCGATCGGTTGAACCATAGCAACAGCCTCCTGAGAAAGAAGAAAGAATCAGAGAGCCGAAAGGTTGGGAGTACCAGCACGTTTAGTTAATTCAAAGTCAGACAAACACATGACAACCATTCAAAAATTCGTCACAAGAAATAAACCCTCATCTTTCTGTCAATGATAAAAATGCTAGATTTATATCCATTAGGTTAGTAATGAGGTAGAACTTTTTGATTAAGACACAATATCCACTTTCAGCCTTTTGTAACAGGTGTCCAAAAAAAAAAAAAAAAAAGAAAGTAGAAGAAGAAGAATGACAACCTCATTTGTGACAACATCCCACAATCCATCACTAGCAAGGATAAGAAACTCAAGGGAGCTGTCAATCTTTTCCTCCTGAAAGTTCCATAAGAATGTCAGTGGTTAATTATCCACACAAAACTAAAAATGAGAGGCATGGAAAGAGGCACTCTAACCCAACCAAATGTATCAATCAGAAGACTCCTCTCTTAAATAGAGACTTGTACTAATATAGGACTGCAGTCGGTGAACAACATTCCTCTAGCAGAATGAATAATACACGTATGTAGGTCAGTTGAGAAATGCCAAAATAAAATTTTTACATTTTCAAATTAACATAAATTATTGGTACCTAGAATTTCTATTGAACACACAAAGGTAAGACGTACAGGCATAGTAACATTGGCAGCTTCAATTTTTACTCTACTTAAACACATGCGCGCGCGCGCACACTAACTGTTTTTGATAGGTAGATAGTGAGTGGGGGGGGGGGGGGGGGGGGGGGGTTGGGGGGGGGGGTGGGGGTTTGCACAACACCACCAACAACTGTGATCTTAAGTTTTCATTTGAACCACCATACAAAGAAAGAAATGACTTCACTTTATATGGTAAGCATCAAAAGTGAATGTTAAGAATCCCACCTGAATTTCTGGATCAGCAACAACGTATTGCTTCAAAAGCCTATCACCAAATGCACGAGAAACAGCAAGAACTCCTCCAACCCTCCAAGTTCCTGTAACATAATTTTTAATCACCAAGACACAAGAAATTTACCGGATTACCAGAAAGCTTGAAAATTAATGTGTGATGAACTTACCGGCCCACATAACAAATCCGCCAGCATCCTCAATCCGCTGTCGCTCATCAGTTTGGTCTGGCTTGTGATCTCGGGAAACAGCAATAGCTGCAGGAAATCACAAGATGATAAACAAATGATATAACAAGTTAACAGAATAGGAAGGAGGGAACATTGTCAACAGGATCTTCTCACATGAAAAAGATACAATTTTATATATATTGTGTTTATCTGCTCTCCATAATTAAACAGCCAATAGATCATCTGCAGCACTTTTCAGTGGAACTCCTAGAAATGAAAACAAACTAAGCCTCCAGTAAGGCAGAATGCAGGATAAATTTGCTTCCTAGTATTTTCCCATAACAAGCCAGATCTTTGGTAGTGGTAGTAACTCCAAAGAAGCTGGTAGTGAATGCCTTGAAAGAATTAAAAATGAACAAACTTAACCCAAGGAATGAAGGCATATTTTGCTGTATCCTTTTTCGGTTTTCTTCCCATTTGGATGGATAAAAATGGGATTTTACTGATATTTAAACCTGTCATAAAGCACTCAAAGACATGTTTCCCACTTACAAGAACACAAGAGTAGAAAGGAACTGTAAAGGAACAACCTAATTAGCAAATTCTAGCCAAGAAAAAATCTGACATTGCCAGTTACTAAAGGAAATAAATGAACCACAAGGAAGTTTTAAAAACATATCCATGAAAATATCTATATACTTATTATCTGGTGCCATGCTGACAAGCCAGGAAAGAACTTAAAGAAGAAACAATATAGATTAAATACATCTAGTAGTGCTTCATAAAATAAACACATTAATTAACAACACACAAGCTTCCCAATACAAAATTAGATATGATACAAAGTACATTGAAGAATAAAAGGCCGGTAAAAGATTACAAATGCTTGTTGATTTATAAAATTATAAAGAAAAAGACAATTGTGAATGTCAAAAAAACTTTGGCAAAGTAAACCCACAAATTATATAAAATAAATATTTAAAAAAAAAAAAAACTATTTCCTACCTTGGACATTGATAAGAAATCATGATGGGAATTTTAAATATATGAAAAAAGAAAAGACAAGCAAAAGAGAGTACAGAAGATATCCACAATCAACTCCTTATGCATTCAACTATAGGCACCAATATCATACCACTTAAAACTTTCAGGAGGAACAATTTTTAAGTATTTGGGGTGAGCGAAAAGACAGATAAAACCAGGGGAATTATAAAAAAGTTATTGAATAATAAAAAGTCAAAAAAGCAGCAAATTTGACAAGTATCAAACTTCTCAAAAGCCATTATAGTAATATATAACTGCCAAGTTAAGGGGAAGATAATAATAATAAGAAGAAGAATAAGTCCCTTTAACATCAAGCTTTTAAATGTCTTAGTGAAATGGATGCCAAATCCCTACAAAAATATGTAAATAAATATATAATACTTATGAGACTTACCATTACCACCCCTGCATATAACCGCCCTGGAATCTCCAACATTTGCAACAAGCAAACGGTCACCAACTAGGATGGCAGTGGAAGCAGTTGATCCAGCATCTCTGTTCTGACTATTTTCCGATTTCAGAAACTCAGAGTCTGTATGATTGTATGCATCAGCTGCACAGAGAGAGAACAAGTTAAGAGAAACACTAGATGATTTTTTAACAATAGCAAATTGTAAAACATTAAAAAAGAAACCACGACGGTAAGATAAGATGTGAGAAACCTATAGCTGATTTGGTATCGGAAATAAACTTTGGATGCTTGATCAAATTACTGAAAAGGTTGTGTTTGACATATTCAGCAGCTCGGGCCCCTCCATGACCTACACAAACATAAAATAGAGATTTGGAGAGTTATCTATCTTTGACATTCCAAAGGTAAGAACAACAAGATAAGTTATATGTGAGCAATAAATAGCCCTTGGTTTTTACGCGTGCGAAAATTAATTAGTTTAAAATGCCTATAAAGAAAATAAATTCTATGACTAAGATAATGGTGATAATATGATTATATAATGAAAATCTGCTTTAAGCTAAAACTGGGAATTCCGAGCTTTTAGTGTTAAAGCTCTCTAGCACATTGTTCTAGCTTTTAATAGAATAAAAATTAACAGAAATGCCCATACTTATTTTCCAAAATGACACCCATGCCCACCTACTTTAAGAAAGAGAGACTAATAGCAATATTAACAACAACTAGTACTAAATATAGACTAATACCAGTAAAATAATAGTAAAAATGATAAAATAAAATTCTTCTTTTTTTAATTTCTCACATCTAAAAGCTCTTAATCAAATATGGTTACTAAACAGGTGTAACAACTTCATAGCACTTTATCACTATAATTCAGCAAAGCTCCACACATGAAAAAATTTTCAGTTAAAGCTCATTATTGCAAATTTTCTACATATAGCTCTACAGCTTAAAGCACAACTTCCTTCGACAATACCAAAGTTAAGCAAGAGAAAGTTCAAGTATCCACAAATCATGCCTTCAAAGATTCTCCTATTGAGCTATCACCACTGAGACTGCCTTCATGGCGTGGTAAACACAAGTCACTGGTCCAGATAGGATAGCATAGAACTACAGTGCCTAATCAAAATAAGTGAATGGTGCCATCTAAATTCTGTAGCAAAGTCACATTACTCAGAATAAAACACACATGGTACAGCTCCAATTACTAACATCTCTTGACAAAGGCCTCCAAGTTCTGCAACCACATTGCAGCTGATGCCCAAATATCTAAAACTGTACAAAATCCTCAGCCATATCCCTCTAAAAGGAATTATTATGTAGACTAAATTACATTTTACTCCCTCTAAGTTTAGTGTCATTGTAATTTAGGTTACTCAAATTTAAGACTTGCAATTAACCTCCTATACTTTTAAATTGCTATCAATTAGGCCCTCCCATAAAATTTTGTTTACTACTGACCGTCAACTACCCCTAAATGACACGTTTTAGTATTAAAACTAAGGAAACAGAATTATACTTGAGGGACCAAACTGACAGCAATTTGAAAGTTCAGGGGATTAATTGCAAATTTTGAAATTTGAGGGACATTAGGGGGTTAAGTGCAACACCAAAATTAGAGGGACACAAGGTGGATAATGTTCCATATCCATTGATACCAATAAATTCCAATAGACGTTACAGTGTGCAGTTTAAAGAAACCTATACATCAGAACCATTGTGCAACAGACAAAATCAGATCATGAAGTTTCCAACATTAAGCATGAACACAGTTATGATCGACATGCCACACAAGTCCATTCACACTCACAGAAACTTACAAATCTGTATGTTCTATGCAAAATGTTAATTGAAAAATCCACTTTTCCGTGCATGTATGTGTGTGTGTGTGTGGGGGGGGGGGGGGGGGGTGTCTGGAGAGAGAGAGAGAGAGATATACCATCAAAGACTCCAAACAGACCAACAATCTCCCCATCAACACCATCAATTCGTGTCTCATAAAAATCTTCCATTGAAGACCTTTTCCCTGGAGAGCTTGCATATCCATAGCTGAACTTTCCATTCTGACTGTAGCAACATATATACATTTAGTGTTAAAAGTATTCTATGCAATTTCATTGTTGACAGAGAGAGATGATCCATGTTAAATTTGGTCAAAGAACTATTTCTGGTGTATTAATCAGTAAATGTTGAAATGTTAACCTATTCTATGTCAATAACTCCTTGATATATTTCTTACTGATTCCTTAAAAAAACAAAACAAAACAAAACAAACAAACAAACAAACAAATCCTTGATATATATATAAACCCTATACTGCTGTATATTACCAACAAATTCCTGTATTAAGCAACAGGCTGCAAAGCAATGTAAAAACACTAATGATGTGCACTCTTAGGAGTTCAGGGCATAGTTACTATACATGTGACCCAGTAAACATTGTCCATGAGCAACAAACTAATATCCGTTCTACAACAAGAAAAGGACAAAGAGAAGGAAATTTTCTGCACTGTTTAGATGAAGCTATGGTAAAAAAAATTTAAGCCACAAAATGCTATAGCTTTCAAAAATAATATATTGGTAATTTAGTAGCAGACTTAACCACATATAATTAAGCTACTTAGAATAATGTACTCATATAGACATCTAAACTCAAATGGAAAACAATTTTAATGTGAAACAAGATTGAAGCTTTAACTGTAGCAACCAAAGAAGTTTAGAAATATTTGATGATTATGATTTACCATCTATTTCGACTTGTGCTTCCAAGCCATCTAATTTATTTTATTACCATTAAGCCTTCGTATAGAAGGGTTATCCCAGAGAATTAGGGTTTCTTAGCAATCAAACTTGCACTGTTATATTAGTGGAGACAGGTTTACCCAAAGGGTTAGGCATTATGAAATCAAGCATGTTTGGAGAAAGATGAAGAACAGAAAGGCTTTAGCTTTGCATAAAACTAAAATTTTATCAAGGATGCTGGCCTGCCTTAGATAACAAAGTTGAAACAAGTCATAAAGACAAAGAAAATGGCTAACAACCCATGTGCAAGTCTAGAGACACACGAAGCAACACCAGTTATCTGCAATCAAACTTACCCTTTTGGGGCAAGAGTGAAGCCTCTACAAAAAACATAATATCCAACTTGAACTAGGAAGATCAACGGTAGATGTTGTTTGATTCAGAAGTGAGGAAAAAAAAATCAAATCTATTGAGAAATTACTTTTTCAAATGTTATAAGCACAAATTATGAGCAGGAAAAAATATAGACTACAAGGCAAGCATGGGGCAGCACTTGTATCAATGAGATTACAAAAAGTCAGTGTATAAGGCATGTGTAAACAATTTCTATAAATATATAATCTAAATATTATACAGCATAATACTTTGCAGAACAATTATAATGACAAAAAAAATACTTATGCAAAAAGCATGCTTGGTCAAGGCTTGCAAAATGCTCAAAGACCCAGCAGCTAGCCAAAAAGGATAATAACCGGAATCCCCACGCATTGTCTGTACCTAACACGATAAACAGCAACTAAGCCGTTAAGAGAAGTAACTAACTGGGTTCCCTCAGCTGAAATTGTCCCGCCGATAAATGCCCAACACGACAAAATGTGATAAAAACTTCTTTGACCATGAAAGTGCAAAACACAGAGTAGTGACATGTACATAAATTAAATACAGCAGAATGTTTGTCGGGGATTAGACCTCATAGAAGCGACTCAAACAACAACAACAACAACAAAAAAAAGGGAATGAAACATTAGATCCCAAAAAAAAAAAAAAATGTTCACACCTCTTAAATCTTCACATATGAACCTATCATAATCAACTAATGTTCCAAAAAGTTGCAAAAACTCACCTATAAATTTTTCCCTTCACATCATTTCCCAGTTAACCCCAACGAGTTATGAATTTATAAACAAAAACCCACATTAAGAGGGCTTCACATTTGGGTATAAGACACATTAAATTACCAATGTTCACAATTAATCCTTGATATTGTAAAATCAAGAACATTAATCCACAACAATAAATACATCACAACTTACTAACATCACAATACATGCACTAAAGATTCATAATTCATGACAAATAATACCAAAAAAAAAAAAAAAATATATATATATATATATATATATAGCAAACCCATCAAATACACATAAAGATCAATGAGAAAACGTCAAATTCAACAAAAAACCATAATCCAAACCAAAAAAAATTAACCTGAGGCCGCCGCCGCTAACGGGTGCATCTTCGGCATGAACCTGGCTTGAAGATGACAATACAGAATTGAGATAACCCATATTATTGCTTGAATTTACCAATTACCCACCTCCTATCTCTTCGACCACCAGAATTAGCAAAAATGAAGAACGAACAAGAACAATTTGTGTTAATTTTGGCGCGCGAACAAATTGTTGTAGAGTTTAATTTTGCAAGCTAAATTTGTAACCTAAAAAATTAGTCTGATCATTCGGAGAGTTTTACGAAATTTTCAAATTTAACCTGCACGACATAAAAATAGCAATAATTGAATTCAGAATACACAAATTTGGCCATTTTCAGAAATTGGATCTTAAATAGTACATGAAACTTAGAGAGAGAAAGAGAGAGGAAAATACCTGCTGGAGGGAAGGGAAATGAAATATGCCATAAGGGAAGAGGGAAAGGGGGAGAGAAGAGAAGTCAAGTAAGGGGCGTTATGGGAAGAAAACGACGAGAGAGAGAGAGAGAGAGTTTTTAGAGAGAGAAAGAATATTTTAGAGAGAGAGAGAGAGAGGATTCTGTTTTATTTTCGCTTCCCTGTTTCTAAGTTGTTTTCTTGACGTTGAGATGCCGTGGTTTTGATACGTGGACGTATTCTAGCGCGTCCAGTCCAACTTGCCACTAGACACGAGGATCACTCTTTTTTTATAATAATATTATTGAGATAAAGTATATTTTAGTTGGATTGATTAAAATAAATAAATTAGAGAGGTCTTACGTGCACAATATTTTTCATAATAAATTATAGGTGGTTAGTTATTTTTAGTTTAAATTTGAACCTAACACTAAGATTACTTTTTTGTCCCAATAATAACAATCAGTAACAATCTGCCACTTAAAATTTATTATAAAAATATTATAAAAAATATTGTGTACATATTATTTCTCAATAAATTAAGAGGTTGTTTGTTTAATGATGCTAAAAAAAAGGGGGAGTGACGCGTCGCCGAGCGAGGGGAGAGGGGGATTTGGGAAAAGCCTTACCAAGTCTTGAGTCAATGCCAAGATTGCTATGTAATGTAACTACCGCACCGATTGAGATTTTGAGACAAAAAAAGAGTTTTTATTTTCATTTGTCACCACACACTTGGCGTACATGCAAGAAGCTACTTGGTAATTTTGTTTCATTTTTTTTCCATTTTACATTTGTGAACTTCTCGGTATTGGATGTTATGTTGACATTTTTGGATGAAACTCTCTTTTACATGTTGACTTTTAAAAAGGTAAATTTTGAGGTGAAGACTTTGTAAGAAAATTATATGTTTGTATCGCATATAAAATATACGCAATAAAAAAATTAACGAATCTACTTCATTTTCAATTGATAACATGTGCTGTGTAAATTTCAATATATATGAACAAGAAAATGTACCTTGGTATGGTAAATTTCAAAACCGAATGAAGAAAAGCACTTGGAAACACTTTTGATCTTCACTCCAATTCCACTTGATGCCCAAGATGTGTGGTCTCTCAATCAGTTTTATGTATTTGTTCTAAAAAGAATACGAAGGAATCTCACTCTTACATCCTTGAAAATACAAACCATTTCATTCTAATATAAAATTATGTATGTTTCTCTCCGCATAACTGATTATCTAATTGGGCTAGCCTTTTGGACCTTCCCAATTGGGCTTTAGTGTGTGGCTTGAAGTGGGACCAAAAGGGAATAAATAAGACACTAGTTCCAATGAGGCTCGGGCTTTTCTGTCAACTCTTGACAAGTCCAAAGTTATCATTAATTATATTTAATACCACTATATAAATATAATTGCACTCTAGGCCTTATTAATAAATTATATCCCAAAACTTTATTATACATACAACCCCTTCATAAAATATTCGTAGTAATACAAAGTCATAAATATAGACTACCACTTTGTAAATTACTACATCTTAATCCTTGAGTACCCGGTTTAATCCTTTTAAGTTATTCATCATATATTTATGAAATCTAATTTCATAAATGTATACTTTAATCTTACTGAAGTGGTCAGGCCTAACTCTCTGAATAACTGAACCTATTAAACTTATCTCAAGGAAATATTTTGTATCTCCGTTAAGAGACTATGAATTCCATCTTGAAAATATATGTTCCATCAACACTAAATGTGGCTGCCCAATATACTGAAGTTTTGACCGTTACTTTAGATCTCACTCATGATATATCAAAGTAACATACATTTCATTATTCTCTCAGGATTAAGAGTTCATGTGAATAGAAGTCGTGAGATTTATTATTCAATTGACAGTCGTTAGGAGAATAATAAATCTCACAGCGGTCCAGTTCAATATGTCTTAACTTTTAAAACATATCAACATATCAACATATCATCTAGAAGTCTCCACTTCCATGATCAAGACAAATCATCTTAGTTAATATGTTATAGTTTTCACAGATGAAATGCTCAATTTCATCACCGACTACGAACTATAATTCTGAGTTTACAAAGAACTATAATTTTCAATTGATAACATGTGCTGTGTAAATTTCAGAATATATGAACAAGAGAGTGTACCTTGGTGTTGAGGCTCATTTTTTCAAAAGGCCCAATAAGGAAAAGAAGCCTAACAACATCAGAAGAAAACCATCAAAGAATGAATGGAAAGCCCATTAAACCTGAGCGGCAGGAATAATAGAGTACAGGTCCGTAAAGCAAATAAACGGGTCTTGAAGAAGTAAATAGACCTGAAAAGGCCCGGAAAGAGAGAAATGGCAAACCATGGGCCGTGGATGTGGAAAAGCAAGAATGGGCCATGCCTATTACGGCAGATCCAAAGTAAAGCAAGTACAAAACCATAGGAAATTTATAGGCTCTAAGGGAAACACGGAATAGTTGGATCGAGGAAGCCTGACGAGTTAGTAAAGGCTTATGGAAAGCACGAGATAGTCCAAAGAAAGAAAAACGGGACACGGGAGCCCGCAGGCATGCATGGCAAGAAGGCCCAGTGTGGCTTATCAAGCCGTTGGAAAGAGAAAATAAGCAACGGGCCCAAAGAGGCCCAATTATATTAAATTACTATCCTATTAAAACAAAACAGCAGGAGGCAATAAGCAAGGCTGTGAGAGACCGAAACGTGAGAGAAAGCAGGGGAACTAAAGCTCACAATCAAGTAAAAGCCCAGACCCCAAACAGCAAGTCAGTAAAGAAGTAGCCCACGTCACAAAAAGTTGGAAGTGAACGGCAGGGTAAGAGGATAGACGCCCAGGCCGCAGCAAATGCATGAACAACGGGCAGACTTTGGACGGACGTGAGAACAAGGCACGCGCAAGGCCCAGGTCTCACCAGCCTGTACCCAACCAATACGAGAGAGGGTGGGCCATGGGTCAAAGGTAAAGGGGGTGTGGTTTAGCGGAGGGGAGGGGGAAGAACCCATTTCAAGTATCCCGCTCAAGCTACTTTCGGTGCTATGTCATCCCAGCAGGACACTCACCTGAGATGACATAGCACCCGAAAGTAGCAAAGCTGAGTTGGGACCTTTCAATGCATGCCATGAGAGAGAGAGTACTTTGTCGTGGCAAGTAAGAATGCCACGACAAGCAAACAGACAAATTTCCCCTGTCCTCGCCTGGTGAGGTGGTATGGCGCGGCCAGCACAGGTAAGTGGCGCTGGCTGAGCACCTAACCAACCAGTAATGGTCGGCAATGACACATATCAGATAAGGGCAGTTACGGGGGTAAAAGAGTAAAAGCCATACCACCGCAAACACTATTTAAGAGCATTCCCTATGCATGAAACGGGAGGCAAGAGGTAAGAGGCAAGAAAGCCAAGAAAGAAAGAACCAAAAAGAAAAAAGAAAAGCAGAGCAAACAAAAAGAAAAACAGAATAAGAAAAGAAAGAAGGAAGGAAAAGGATAATAACTTAGAAAAAAAAAAGAGAAATAAAAATATTTAGAAAAGAGATTGAGATAAAAAAGGAAAAAGAAACAGGCATGCACCAAAATGGGTTGTTATTTCCTCTCTCCCCCTCGAGAAACTACGCTCTCAAGTGTCATTAGTTGGGACATGAGTCATTTAGGACCGTTCCTTCAAAGCCATTAATTTCTCCTACGAGAAGTTATTCGCATTGAGGGAGTGTTGTCTCTTTTTTGGCTTAAATTCCTTTAGCATACCATGGCAGACTAACATCCTTTCAAGTTATCATTTCTTCTTGTTCTTTTCCTTCTGCATTTACTATCCTTTAAATTCATCTTTGTTGTCTTCTTTCATGTATTCCTTCCGACATTTTATTATTTAAGTATGGCAAGCGTACTTCTCTGATGATTATGACATACCTGCTTACGGTAATCATTTCAAAATAATCTGCTTGCCACGATTACATAATATAAATTGTGACAGGATAGGGCATAGTTTGCGCACAAGCTGGACCAAGGTGAGTTGCAATTGGATCGATCTCGACTCTCCAATCCAGAATATTTTGGGTTTAGCATGGCGGGATGAAGCAGTCAAGTCTAATGCCACGGTAAAAGCCCACACCGTTACACTTGGTATGGTGAATTTCAAAACCGAATGAAGAAAAGCACTTGGAAACACTTTTGATCTTCACTCCAATTCCATTTGATGCCCAAGATGTGTGGTCTCTCAATCAGTTCTATGTATTTGTTCTAGAGAGAATATGAAGGAGTCTCACTCTTACATCTTTGAACATACAAACCATTTTATTCTAATATAAAATTATGCATGTTTCTCTCCACATAACTGATTATATAATTGGGCTAGCCTTTTGGGCCTTCCCAATTGGGCTTTAGTGTGTGGCTTGAAGTGGGACCAAAAGGGAACAAATAAGACACTAGCTCTAATGGGTCTTGAGCTTTTCTGTCAACTCTTAACAAGTACAAAGTTACCATTAATTATATTGAATACTACTATATAAATATAATTGCACTCTAGGCCTTATTAATAAATTATATCCCAAAACTTTATTATACATGCAACCCCTTTATAAAATATTCGTAGTAATACAAAGTCATAAATATAGACTACCACTTTGTAAATTACTACATCTTAATCTTTGAGTACCCGGTTTAATCCTTTTAAGTTATTCATCATATATTTATGAAATCTAATTTCATAAATGTATACTTTAGTCTTACTAAAATGGTTAGGCCTAACTCTCTAAATAACTGAACCCATTAAACTTATCTCAAGGAAATATTTTGTATCTCCGTTAAGAGACTATGAATTCCATTTTAAAAATATATGTTCCATCAACACTAAATGTGACTGCCCAACATACTAAGATTTTGACCGTTACTTTAGATCTCACTCCTGATATATCAAAACAACCTACATTTCATGATCAGGTCCATTATTCTCTCAGGATTAAGAGTTATTGTGAATAGAAGTCGTGAGATTTATTATTCAATTGATAGTCGTTAGGAGAATAATAAATCTCACAGCGGTCCAGTTCAATATGTCTTAACTCTTAAAACATATCAACATATCAACTATAAATCTCCACTTCCATGATCAAGACAAATCATCTTAATTAATATGTTATAGTCTTCGCAGATGAAATACCCAATTTCATCACCGATTACGAACTATAATTCTGAGTTTACAAAGAACTTGTGATTTATATCTTCTGTAACTTTTCACATAAATCACATACTATGCATCTCATGGACTATATGATAATGTCCGAATGTTCATGTTACCATTATTTTAAATAAAAATAAAGCAACTTTATTAAACACAATATTAAGTCATACATCATTTCTCACATAATATCATACATAATATCATACATAGCATCATACAATAGGATTTAAGGGCACTTATCCCAACAGACTTCTATGGCATTTTTCTTTTTTATCTTATAGGGAAATTTTGATTTATCACCAAATGTAAGACGTTGACAACAATTTTATATCAAATTTTAGGTAATAAATTGTTATTAATTTTAATATGAACTTGTCACTAAAATGATAAAATTTAGTTGAAAATTAGATGTAGCCTAAGGCTACAATCTTACGCAATAAAATAAACACCGCTACATATTTTAAAAATCTAACCGTTGAATTGTATTTTCTTTACACTCTCAATACACATGTCAAATTTTGTATCAATCGGATGTTGTTTACTATATGATCTATAAGCTTATATTTTAAGTATAATTTTAAACTACAAAAATTAGAATTTAAATAATATATTGATAACATAGCTATTGATCTTTAAATTTTTAGAAATTTTGCAAGCATGAAAAAAAAAAAAAATGTAATTCAATGGTGAATTTATCAAAATTTACTTCCAATAAAAAGATATTAAGTAAGGTTGTAACTTAAAGATACAACTTACAACCAATTTTGTATTTAAACTTCGTCCTTACTAAAATAACTTCTTTTTTTTTAACTTTTTTGATAAATCAGAGATAAGAAATAGAGTCAGGGTAGAGCCTCCCACAAAATAAGTCTATGTCCTTGGGGGCACTCAAAAGTCCTGAATTCCAACGGCTGGATTCTTCCACTTCTGGCAAGCTTATCAATGCATCGGTTGGTTTCCCTAAAGTAGTGGTTGACTTCTACTCTTGGTATGAGGTTCATCATATACCTGCAATCGAAGATAAGAAGAGGGTGCATTGTATTCCTACGGTAATGGCCAAACATCCACCCCACAATGTCTTCGGCATCCAAATCAATTTTAACTGTCTGGAGATGTATTATCATCTAAAATTTGTTGTAAAAATATTATGAATACAGTATTTTTGTTTATTTTGGCGTTAGAGTTTAGTTTTTTTTTTTTTTTTTTTTCATCGGTTTTGGAAATATGTGAAACTACTTGTAAAGTCAGCAAGAAAAAATTAACTACTAAAAGCTATAAATAAGACATATAACTAATGAAGTAACAGACTAAACCGGTACCAACCAATTCATTCGTTATTATTATCATTATCAAAAAAAAAAAAAAAAAAAAAGTACACCGGTACCAATTAAATGCTTCAAGTACTCATTAAATGTCATATAAGAGGAAAGGAATTACCCTACTTTTAATGGATTTTCACATGTCATACTAACTAAAGTGATAATGAGATAAAGCCATAAAGGTGGTTGGCTTTCTCTATATTTTCTTTGATAGGGTTAGGCAAAAAATCAGGATCCAACTATTTGTCTAATATAGACAACCATTTATAGTCAAATTCATAACTATCGTTGTCAGCTTCCAAAAAATAACTGGCTTAGAAAACCTTTCCTCCAGTGCCGTTCCACTTTAGATAAGACACAATTGTGTAATGCATATAACTTCATGTATTTTATTATTATTATTATATATTTTTTTTTTATGACAGTGTATAATGACTGGAGTTCCATGAATCCACAAAATTTCGTCTAAAAATATTAAATTTTTTTTATAGTATAAATAGAAACCCTATATTCTCAATGGTTAAAATCTAATTTTACAGCAAAAACTTCAACCTTGTTACCTTGGTCACTCCAAATAAAGCAAATTTGACAACCCAAAAAAAAAAAGAAAACCAAGTCTTCAAATGTTAGTGGAACACGTTGCAGGCAGGCTCTTTAATCCCCTCTCTCTCTTTTTTATCATGGTAGGTAAGCTTTTACGGTCTTATTTTATGATCTTATTCTATTATAATGATTAATGCATAACTGCTGAGGATCAAATTCAAAGTGCCCCTTCATCCCAAAAAAAAAAAAAGAGAAAAAGAAAAATCAAAGTGCCGCTAAAATTTTTTTAAAAAAAATTTATTTTCAATGAAGTAGGTGATTGTAGAGGTTTTCGCTATGTGTGAGAATTGGAGAATTGTAAGCATGTCTTTCGAGATTCCTTTCCTAAATTTCAATTATGTTATGATTAGAGACGGGCTAAACCTAGCAACTCAGTTGGGTATCCAAAATATTGAAGTTGAACTTGATGCCAAAACAATAATTGATCTTCTGCACTCTAACTCTGTGGCTAACAGGTCTTTCTCCGCTTCTCAATGATTGCAGATCACTCCTAAGAAGGTTTCACCAAGTCAAAGTGGGGCATGTATTCAGGGAAGCGAACTTTTGTGCTGATGCCTTGGCTAGAAGGGAAGTCTCTCAACCAGAGGATTTTGCTGTCTTAGATGCTCCTCCATCCATAGATATAATTTCCTACGTAAATTCGGATGCTAATGGTCTGTATTATGACTTACTACTGCTACTTTGGCCATCATGGCTAGTTAATCTTTAATGCAATTCCCTTTTAATCAAAAAAAAAAAAAAAAATTATGTTACGATTCATCTCTGTTTTTTTGCTTATTCTCAAAAAAAAAAAAATTATAAATATACACACGGAGAAATATCCAAATGAATAAAAATAGAATATTACACTGACCTAAATTATTGAATTAATACAAGACCATGTGACTGAAATTGAAATATAACTAGCTTGTAATATCATTCATAAACATGGATATATTTAAATCTAAACATTATTAGATTCATATTAAATTTATAATACAATTGGTAATCATTTTTATTTAGTATACCCTTAAAAATTCTTCATTATAATATTATTTGATAATATATGCAAATTAGTCATTCTTAATTGTTTGTTTTAAAAAATCATATCATATGTTATTATATAATAAAAGTTAAGCTTAGAAGTCATAGTTGTGCCAAGTGATAGCGCCAAATTGTGTAAATTTTTGTACTTTTTTTAATTAAAAATATATATATAATTTTTTTTTTTTTTTGTTCTTATCTTCTTCTCCTATGATTTCTAAGTTGATAAAAATTTTAATTTGATTACAATTAAAATTTTTCATCTAATCCTTTTATAATTAAGAGTAAATAAAATCTTATCTCCAAAATAAATGGATTTCTAAGCTGATAAAAATCTTAATTAGATTACAATCCAAAATTTTCATCTAATCATTTTATTATTCAGAGTAACTAAAATCTTATCTCCAAAATAAATGGATTGCAATGCCATCATTTTCTTTAGTTGATTTTTTTTTTAAGCCAACCCATCATTAATATATAATTAACTACACAAAAAATAATTAATGAATTGTATTCATCTCATTCTGGATATTAAAAAATTAGTATTTTTTTTATACAAGATAGAAATTCTACTTTAGCCTAATTTAAGTGTATATATGTACGAAACTCCCTCCTAGAGACTTAAATCCTAACCCTTGCTTCCACACCCCATAAGCACTTATACCTATAGAATGACCAACACACTAAAGGTGTGGGGGGCAAAAAGTTGGAATGCGAGTCTAATATATTCCGCTTATATTGCTCCCTTAATATATCTTTTAATTAGTTTCCTTTAAAGTGCAAGCACTTACATTTAGCTAAATAACTACGCAAGTAGTGTGAGGATGTTCATGCACCACCAACAATATTCAGAATTCACCTTTAACAAAGTTGGACGAGGAATAAAAAAAAATTAAAAAATTAGTAGTTCATTCATTGCTTTGTATGATATCTTTGGGGGCATAGTAGTGAAGATGCAAAGATGGTTGCAACAGGTTTGAGAGGTTGAAGTTCGTTAACTCTGTTTTGTCGTATGTGATGTCTTTGGGCACATAAGTGAATGTGCAAATTGCAACAGGTTTGAGAGATTGTAGTTAAAGCTTTATCCTCAAATAGGGGAAATTGCACTAAACCCACCTGTGGTTTGGCCCGTTTTAATAGTGCCCACCCGTGGTTTAAAAGTTGTCACTTAACCCACCTGAGGTGGCCTCCGTTAGACCCCCGTTACCCACCTCTGCCCTTTCCGTTAGAAACTCCTCTTTACTATATAAGCCAAAATTAGAACTCAAATAGAACCCTAAAAAAAAAGATTGAGCTCTCTCCCTCTCTCTACCCTAGAATCCCAAACCCATTTCCTCTATATCAACTTGATCTTCGGCCATGGACTTGGAATCTAATTACGAAATTACGTAATTTTTCATTCAGAAATTACGTTCAAATTCTATTCCTAAATTTCTATCTGTGATCAAAGAGAGAGGTTTAGGCTGACTTTCAATGTTCATTAGTCGAAATCCAACTGCATTTTGTTTGAATTTCAGTTTCCAGATGAGTTATTGAAGGATTCGACTTGAGTGGCGAGAGCTCTGCGTGGACAACTTCATTTTTTTGAGAGAACGGAGACTGATATTGAGAGAGAGATTTTAAAATATGAGAGAGTGAGGCCAGATAAAATTACTCCCAACCCAGCTCGGCGTCACATACTCCACCACAATCCGAAGCCGCCGGCCCAAATCTCCGCCGCCCTCTCCACCCTCAATCTCACCTCCCTCCGCATCCTCAACCCAGACCCAACTCTCACCCGCACCTTCACCTACACAAACACCTCTCTCCTCCTCACAATCCCGAACTCCCTGATCCCTTCCATCTCCTCCAACTGCTCCGTCGCGCTCCGCTGGCTCTACCTCCACGTCGTCCCCTTCTACCCTCGCGCCATAATCACCACCATCTCCGTCGGCCACGACTTCCTCGACGAATACTACTCCTCCCCCGACCTCTCCTCCTGCTTCCTCCCCGCCGTCCGAAACATCCACCTCGCCCTCCGCGACCTCGGCATCCGCCGCATCTCGGTCTCCACCACCTTCTCTTTCGTCAACATCATCTCCTTCACTGAGCCACCATTGCTCCTCCGCCTCCTACCACCACCGATAACACTGCAACCCAAAAAAAGCCACAAACCCAACGATCCCAACCCTTAAAAACCCAACTCACAGCACCCAACCACCGCACAAAACACAACCCCCACCGATCTCACCATCAGAACCCACAAACCCATGATGTTGAAACATCCTCAACCGCACACGATGGTTCACCTGGGTCAAGATCTCAGAAAATAAAGCTAGAGAAAGATTGAAGACCCAAAAATCGCCAACAAGTCCTTCAAGAGAGAGAGAGAGAGAGAGAGAGAGAGGTGGAATGGCGCAGGTGGGGCCCACTAGCTGACGTTTGCTTTGGTTATTTATCTTCTGCTTTTGCGTGGAAGGAAGACTCTAGGATGGTAGATGCCGAGTAATTTCTTTAATTTTTCATTCAGAAATTACGTTCAAATTCTATTCCTAAATTTCTATCTGTGATCAAAGAGAGAGGTTTAGGCTGACTTTCAATGTTCATTAGTCGAAATCCAACTGCATTTTGTTTGAATTTCAGTTTCCAGATGAGTTATTGAAGGATTCGACTTGAGTGGCGAGAGCTCTGCGTGGACAACTTCATTTTTTTGGGAGTGTTTTTAGGAATTTTGACATAGAGGAAATGGGTTTGGGGTTCTAAGGTAGAGAGAAGGAGGGAGCTCATTCCTTTTTTTTAGGGTTCTATTTGAGTTCTAATTTTGGCTTATATAGTAAAGAGGATTTTCTAACGGAAAGGGCAGAGGTGGGTAACGGAGGTCTAACGGAGGCCACCTCAGGTGGGTTAAGTGACAACTTTTAAACCACGGGTGGGCACTGTTAAAACGGGCCAAACCACAGGTGGGTTTAGTGCAATTTCCCCCCTCAAATATCATGCTAAGTAGTTTTAATTTATTTATTTTTTTATAGTTGATCAAACACAAAATTTAGAAAATATGTGGGGGTATAATTTGAATCCAGTACTTCACACAGGGATTAGAAAGTGCCACTAAGCTAAAATGCAAGGTATGATGGATACAACTTTGTTATTACCTTAAAATGTTTTTTTTTTTTTAAATCAAATATAGAATTTATAAATTATAAATATGACTGTGGTCATTAAATTTTTAAATTGTCAACCCCCCTCCCCCTCCCCCCCACCACACCCACACACACACACACACACACACATATATATATTGCTAACATATTTTGTTTTGTAATTAACAGAGATAGAGGATAAGTTCAAATAATACAAATTGTTTTTTAGTTATCAATACAAACTTGTTACCAAGCTTGATTAAGCCGTGCAGGCATAATGCTAGTATATATGCATATATAGTTCGTTTCTTCTTAACTTAATTTTTTTTTTCTAATAAATTTATTACATAATTTCATTTTTTAAATAAGTTATGAAAATTAAGTTATTACGAGAATATATTGAAAGATGAACAACCAATTTTTTAAAACATGCTTAAATTTCATTGAAAATTAATATTTGAACTAATAACAAGCTTTTGTAAAAATAAATTTGATTCATTTTAAATGGCCTAGAAGTGTCTTCATATGGAATTTAAATAGAATCAGGTAAAATCAATTTTAGATAAATTTAAAATAGTTTTAAATAAGTTGGAAGTATTATACAATTCGAAGTGTTACAAAGAATAGAAGCATGATAAATTTTGATTTGAGTTTTTTTTATATATGTTTTTAAAATCCATTCATTTACGCACTTGACATGAAATTAGAGAGAAATTACTCTTGACACAAAATTTAAGCTTATTTAAAATCTACAAACACTTTACATAAGATTATAGTGCAATTAGGACACTTAACGCAGCAATGAAATACAATTAGAATATAATTTAAACTCTTGATTAAACTTGGGATGATTTGAGACTGAGAGTGGAGTGGTCTGGAGGATGGGGAGGAAATTTTGGGGAAAATGGAAGGGAACATACATGGAGGGTTGACGAAATTGAAAGTCGATTAGAACCACATTAACTTCGTTGGTTTTAAAGATTTTGATACCAACAATTGCTGCCAATTTTGTTGAAAGAAAGTTGTGGGTCAATTCAAAAGTTGTGGGTCGATTCAACTTGACGATATCGATGGTATTTGTTACTTAAACAGCCCTGCCTTCAATTAGAGGAGCTCGATTTTTATTTTATAACAACGGTGCGATAGAGAAAATTCCCCAAACCCCAACACCACCAATATATCAATAAACAGTTAAACACCTCTAAATCCAAAACAAAGCCTCTAACAAAGGTTGAAGCAGCAAAGCAGTTACAAAACCCAATTTGGCTACCAAACAAACGTTTGAAAAATGGCAACTAGCACTGGGATTATCTAAATGCAATTTTGAAATCCTTGAATGAAATTTCCCTTAACTACTAAAGCTTTCAAAAGTCTCTCCCAAATCAACATGATTAATGTTAACTAGTTAACATTTTGGTATAGTACAATTCACATCAAATAAAAGAAAAAGTTTAGCTACAAACTTAGTTGTAACTTAAGACTACAATTTTCTTTAAAAAATTCATTGTTACATATTTTGAAAATCTAATTGTTAAATTGCATGTTCTTTACACTTTTAACACACTGTCAAATTTTGTGTCAATCGAATATAACCCATAAACTTATTTTTTATGCATAATTTTAGACTACATAAACTTGTAATTTAAACAATTAATTAATGATATATTTATTGATATTTAATTTTCTGAAAAGTTTGCAAGCATGGAAGAGTTTAGGGTAAAAGAAAGAAGAGAAAAGAGAATTATTTTCCTTCAAAGTGTTAGAATTGTAAGAGAGAAAGGAAATGAAAAAGAATCCTCCAATACAATCTCTCTTCTCTCTCATTTCCTTTCAAATGTGAAGGAAAGAAAAATGTAGAGCCAATGGAACTCAATCCCTCCAAATTTTCTTTCCCTAACTCCATTTCTCTCCTACCAAAGAAACCTTGCATTTTTCCTCTCCTCCTTTTCTTTTCTCTCTGTCTTCCTTCAAACCAAACAAAGTATAAAGAGAAAAGGAGAAGAAGGAAAACAGACAATGAAATCTTAGATATAAGAAAACAGCAACAGTGATGCAAGTCACTGTGAAAAATAGAAAACAAGAAAACAAAATGTCTAACATCACTCCTGATTATGAGGAGCGCTGGTATTTCTAATCATTATGCATGTTAGCTCCTTCCCTCCGTGCAATCATAACTACAGATGTTAATAACCAGATGCTGTAACAATCAAGTTACCTCAGCACATAGACTTTTCCTGCATCATCTGAATAAAATGCTGAAATAAAGATATGCATGGCGTCCTTTCCTGCAATTTCCTTAGTTTCCTCACACAATGAGTAGAAAGCTTGTGTTTTCCTTTGCAGCCCAACAACTGGTCAACTAGAAATCATCCAAAATTCCAAATCATTTTTTATCCCCTATTCCTGTGTCTCACATATAAATCTTTTCATTCTGTACCAAAGCCAATGCTCTGAGCTTTCTCTTTATTTCAATCTAGAACTGCAACAACTTTTCTGCTTCTCATATATACAATTCCAGCAGCAGCATAGTTATTAACATTTTATGTAAAGAAATAAAATGGGTCACAATGAAATTTCTTTTTAAAAAATGATTACTAATGCCTTAATTAATCAGAGCTGCCGTTTTTCACCAACTTGTGAAGAAATCTAGAAATACAAACCCATGAATTTTCTTGGAGTTTATGGCTAAAATGCATGGCTAAAGCTGAAACAACGTCAAAAGTAAATTTATGGACCTCTGGCTTCACAGCCATCCGTACAAGCATTGCTGTCCAGACCTCTGGGGCCAAATTTATTGCTTCACGGAGATATCGAAAACCATTAAAAATCCTCAAGAGAATAGAATAATGCTCCTGCAAAATACAAAAATGTAGCATCACTATCCCATTATTGTTACACTTAAAATGAAGAAACTAAGAAAATTTACCATCAGAACCAAATACCTAGCGAAACAAGACAAACAAGACATGATCTATTGCCTCTTCTTACTTTCAAATTGTCTGATCAAACATGAATATCAGACTAAACCAGTGGTTGTTTAGAACAATTGCCATGAAAAGGCATCATAATAGTTAGGCAAAATGCTATTTTGGTCCCAATATTTTGGGGTATTTCCATTTTGGTTCTTGTGTTTTTATGAGTTTCATTTTGGTCCTTGAGTTTTTCAGCAATGTTTTATTTTGGTCATTGCAATCATCTCAGTGATGGAAAATGCTAATGTGGTTGATGGAATGTTCACTCGCGGACCTAGCTATGGCCAGGACATTGGCGAAGCCTAGGTTTTTTTTTTTTTTAAGAAGAAAAACAGCTATTAGAATTTGGATTTGAGGTGGGGGGGGGGGGGGTTGAGGTTTGATTTTAGTGAAGGGTTTGATTTTGGTGGGAATTTTCAGATTGCCGTGTTTGGTTATCAAGAAAGTGCAAGAAAAGAAAAGAAAATAAATTGGAGATTTTTTTTTTGTTCCATTGTTGAGATGATGACAAGGACCAAAATGAAACATTGTTGACAAACTCAAGGAGCAAACGAAACTTTTAAAAACACAAGGACCAAAACGAAAATACCCATAAAATAGGACCAAATTAGCATTTTTTTCCTGATAATTATCCATGATGTTGCTACAACATATAAGGGATTTTCAGTAAATGAATATAGTTTCAAAAAGTGCCACTTGTGCTGTTGTTTTCCCACTTGACCAAATTGACCAGGAAGGTATGAAGTCCCATATCTCAAACAAGAAATCAATAAGCATTGTAATGAAGGCACATAAGGCAATAGCTTCCAGAGGAAACTTCAACTGTAATGGCCAATAAATATCACAACTAGCTTATTTTGTGCTCCCTTTTAAGGTTTAAAGGCAAATGACAGCACTGAGAAAATATTTAAATTAATTCGAGATTTACATCCATTTAAGAGGTTGTTGTGCAATATACTCCACCAAAAGTAGGGTAAAACCCAGACAATCTTTTAAAACCTGAAGCACTTAGGAACAAAAGAGACCTGTGGCCTTCAGAATTACCTCAGCATGTTCAAGCAACTGAAGATACTTTTTAAGAAAAATTTTGTCTAAGCAACTATTAGATAAATCAATAAGATCAATTTAGACAAACCTCAAATTTAGTCATCTCTATTGCTTCAAGCTTCTCGCTTGGAATGCAACCAATAACTTCATCCTGCAGCAAAACATCAGCTGCTCCAATTATATCCCGAAGAAGGAAAACACGAACCCTAACACCCTTTTCAGATAAAATGAACTGTAGAAGATCTTCAGTGGCAGAGACTACAGCACGCATGTCAAATGATTTCCAGCCCAGAGGACTTGAAGAATTTTCCTCAGAATTAGGGAGTTCCTCAGTCGACTTGGATTCTGATATTGCTGCTATCTGGAACAATATAGAGAAGCCTCTTAATATAATTCCATGAAACAAATTATTGAAAAATTCTGTGTAAACAAAAAAAAAATCAAAGAGACTTTGGTTGAAGTCATCTTTCATAAGATCGTTATTTGAATAGATGCATTCTGTTGTAAATTTAATTGTTTCCCTCTCTTTTAGTTTGTAAGTATCATTTTCTGCAATATTTTGGACTTTTTCATGTATACTTGAGGTAGTTTCTCTCCACCAATAAAACTTATATTAAGAAAGAATCAATTCAGGTAAAATTTTGAACTTTATGAAGGATAATCTCATTAAAAATAGCATGCACTGTTTCAATAAATTCACATCTTATATGTAGAGAAATTACATTGCACATTAGCCAGATAAAAAAAAAAAAAAAAAAGTAGAGACAACCTACCAGCCGTTCTAGCCGATTCCATCTTATGGATCCATTATTACGAATGAGTAATTCTCTCAAAATTTTTCTCATATCAGGATTTGGGTCTTCCAGAAGTCTCCCAATGACAAAAGGATATGCACTCTCAATAACTTTGAAATCAGGATCCAGAGCCTTTGCTGTGCCTTCTAGCGATCCCAAAGCTCTTATCACCAGGGCATAGTCCGGGGGTAGAGAGAAGTTAAATTCATACATTATATCATATAGCTGATTCATTACTCCCTGAAATCCAATGCAGAAACAATATAATAAAGTTTTGTCCTATTATAACCACAATTGCGCTCAAGGAGTTTCTGAAAAGAAGAGAAGAATAAATTAAGAAACTGTGATCCTCATATACCCGGTGGGCCATCATGCCCACATTTTTTTTTCTTTTAAAATAAACAGCATCACCACACATACTTCAAATAGAGTTACTAAACATCAGTAGATACATATTCTAAACAGATTGATAAAAAGAAAAAGTCTGATGCTGCCCCAGTAGTCAAAAGACTCAAAACATAAATACATAATGCAGAGTACACCATAGAATTAATAACATGTGGTTATCCACATGAAGATTAGAATCTCATCTAAAACTTGAGTTTCTAAATGATATCATGACAAATATTTTAAGAGAAGCATGTATGAGGTCCCCCGAAGCAAAAACAAGGGAAGATGATGAAGAAATTGAAAACAATCCAAATATCCTAATGGCTTAGTTGTCACAAGCAGTTCTCTAGCAGATCCACAGGAAACCCAATATAGAGCATTTAACGAAGCATACATGCCAGTAGTGCAACATCATTTAGACACACATGCGCATATATATATAAACATATTTTTGGAACAATACAGCTCAATATCTTTTTATGACATCTAAACCAACAGATAGATATATAGTACAATCAAGACCAACCATGCCCACAGGGTTCAATTACTACGGTCTATGGTTTTGGTTGCTAGCTGGTGGCCAGGTGTCAAACCTTCAGTATTCAACAAGTCTTCTTCTATGTGAGTGAAGAATGATTAAAAAGCTCTATGAATGTTGTCTGCCAATCAAAAGTGAAAAGGAGAGAGAGAGAGAGAGAGAAGGAGAAGGAGAAGAAGAAGAAGAAGTTTTCTAAAGTTTTTAGAAACTATGAAGCTTCGTTTGAGGGGCTGTATAAGGAAACTGAGTTGGGGCATCCTACCATGGATGGGTTGAATTTTGCTTGTATTGAAGAGGATGAGCGGTTATCTTTAGAGAAGGAGTTCACAAAGGAGGAAGTCTTTCAGGTTTTAATGGAGATGGAGGGTGATAAAGCCCTTGGTCCTGATGGTTTCACCATGGCTTTCTTTCACAAATGTTGGAGCGTGGTAAAAAAGGATGTCATGGATTTTTTTGTTTTCTTTCATCGGCACTCTATGTTTGAACGGTCTCTGAACACTTCGTTTCTCACTTTAATTCCTAAGAAGTGTAATGCTGTTAACATTAAGGATTTCCGCCCCATCAGTTTGGTGGGAAGTGTGTACAAGCTACTGTCCAAGGTGTTGGCTAATAGGCTGAGGGTGGTTTTGGATAAGCTCATCTCTGAGACCCATAATTCGTTTATTGGCGGAAGGCAGATTTTAGATTCAGTTCTTATTGCAAATGAATGCCTAGACAGCAGGTTGAAGAGCAAAATTCCGGGCGTGGTTTGCAAGCTTGATATTGAAAAAGCTTACGACCATGTGAACTGGGAGGCCTTGTTTTATTTGTTGGGCCGGATGGGGTTTGGGCTGAAATGGAGGGGGTGGATTAAGGCTTGTGTTACGTCGGTTCGTTTTTCAGTCCTGGTTAATGGCTCCCCTGAAGGTTTTTTTGGAAGCTCTCGTGGGCTGAGACAAGAGGATCCTCTATCCCCGCTTTTGTTTCTCTTGATTATGGAGGTCTTAAGTAGACTCTTGAAGAAGACTGAGGAGTGCAATCTTATTCGTGGTTTTCATGTGGGAGCTGTGAACTCTGTTGGTGTGCATATCTCTCATCTGCTTTTTGCTGATGACACTATCTTATTTTGTGATGCCTCTAGGGAACAGCTATTGTCTATTAAGTTGGTGTTGTCTTGTTTTCAGGCTTTTACAGGTTTAAAGGTCAATGTCGGGAAAAGTGAGATTGTCCCTGTTGGGGAGGTGAATAACCTAGAGGTTTTGGCCAATATTCTTCATTGCAAAGTGGGCAAGTTGCCTATGAAATATTTGGGGATGCCATTGGGAACTTCTTTTAAGACAGCTTCGATTTGGAATCCTATCTTGGAGAAAATGGAGAAGAAACTCTCTGGATGGAAGCGTCTCTATTTATCTAAGGGAGGTAGGCTCATGCTAATAAAGAGTACCCTCTCTAGTCTCCCAACGTATTTTTTATCTCTTTTTACTATTCCTAAAGCCGTGGCTGCTAGATTAGAAAGTATTCAGAAGAATTTTCTGTGGGGGTCTTCTGAGGGGAGTTTCAAGTATCCTTTGGTGTCTTGGGACAATGTGTGTTTACCCATTGAGATGGGTGGATTGGGGTTAAGAAGTGTGGTGGCTTTTAATAAAGCTCTTTTAGGGAAATGGCTATGGAGATATGGTCATGAAGTTTCTCATCTCTGGCGGAGAGTTGTCTCTGCTAAATATGGCGAGGGTCAAGGGGGGTGGTGTACCAAAGTTTGTAGGAGGACCCATGGGTGTGGCCTATGGAGAAGCATTAATGACGGGTGGGAGAGCTTTTCTAAGCATCTATCTTTTGTAGTGGGCGAAGGCACTCGTATTCGTGTTTGGCTTGATAGGTGGATTGGTGATAATACTCTAAAAAATCTCTATCCTGAGCTCTATGTGTGTTCAGCGGTCAAGGATGCTCACATCTCTGAGGTCTTGTGGATTCCAAAAGGGGGTACTGCTAGAGTGTGGAATTTAAGGTTTTATAGAGCTTTTGAAGATTGAAATTTGGCTGCATCTTATTCTTTGCTTCAGCTGATCCAAACTCGTATTCCTCGGGGTGAGAGGAGGGATACTCTTTGCTGGCGGTTAAAAGGTAATGGTAATTTTGACACCCGGTCATACTATCTTGCGATTCGGGGTGCTGCGAATTCTCTGTTTCCTTGGAAGGGGATTTGGAAAAGATTCCTAAGCGCGTGGCAGTCTTTTTGTGGACAGCTGCTCACGGTCAAATCCTCACCTTGGATAATCTAATGGTTAAGGGCCGCCCCTTGGCTAATTGGTGTTGTATGCGTTGTCGTGATGGGGAGTCGGTTGACCACCTTCTTCTTCATTGCCCCGTTACTCATTCCCTATGGTCTTCTATGCTTCAGGCTTTCGGTATCCTTTGGGTTATGCCAGGTTCAGTGGCAGGTTTGTTATCTTGTTGGCATCAGTGGTTTGGGAAGCATAATTCGGACATTTGGAATTTGGTTCCAGGGTGTTTAATGTGGATTGTGTGGATGGAACGAAATCGTCGTTCTTTTGAGGACAAGGAGAAGACGTTGGATGAGTTAAAGGTTTTAAGAGGCCGTTTGGATTTCTTGTTTCCATAACTCATAACTCTGTTTCCATAACTCATAACTCAAAAATAGTGGGACCTATAACTGAGTATCCGTTTGGGAGCATCATAACTCTGTTTCTATCACTCAATTCTCTGATTTTTGAGTTATGAGTTATGGAAACTGAAAACACATTTTGGCTGTTTTCAGTTTCCATAAATCATAACTCAATGGCATTTTTGTAATTAAACACACATAGGGGACCCACTCAGCCGCAACTTTTGACCAGTCAACCCTTTTTTTTTTTTTTTTCTTCACTGAGTTTGGTCTGGGCTCTTTTTTTTTTTTTTTTTTCTTTTCTGGGTTCCATCACGTCTTCAATCTTTTTTTTTTCTTTTTTTTTTTCTTTTTCTTCACTGGGTTCGATCTTCCCTTTTTTTTTTTTTTTTTTTTTTTCTGGGTTCAGTCACGTCTTCAATCTTTTTTTTTCTTTTTTTTTTCTTTTTCTTCACTGGGTTCGGTCTTCCCTTTTTTCTTTTTTCTTTTTTTTCTTGGGTTCGGTCTTCACATCTTCATCTTTTTTTTTTTTTTTTCTTCTTCACTGGGTTGGGTTCGGTCTGAACTCATCCTGAAAAAAAAAAAAAAAAAAAAAAAAAAAAAAAAAAAAAAAAAAAAAAAAAAAAAGGAAGGAAGAACAAATGCAGACCGAACTAGGGAAGAAAAAAGAAAAAAAAAAAAAAAAAAAAGCAAAAAGCAAAAAGCTGCACAGTGACAGATATGAGGTCCACAAATAGTGTGAAAAATATTGAGTGATGGTAACTGAGTGATAATGTTGTTTGGATGTGATATTTTAGAGTGATGAGTAATGAGTGATAAGTGATGGGTGAGGAGTGATGAGTGATGAGTGATGAAAATTGAGTGAGAAGTGATGAGTGATCAAAAAAAAAAATCCAAACAAGCCCTAAGTCATCGCAGTCTTTTGGAGTGGTCCCGTTGTTGGGGTTTTATTGATTGTTCTTCTCTCTCTGAGTTTATGTCTTCCCTTAGCTTAGTTTCCTAATTTTCCGCTTTGTTTTCCTTCTTGTTGTTCATCATCATGAATTCCTTCTTCTTTTCTCTTTTCTTTTTTCATTAATATTATTATTCTGATTACTTATAAAAAAAAAAAAATGGTTTTGGTTGCTAGCATCCAAGGGTTCAATTATAGTGGTCATTGACAATAAAGACATGCGTTGATGGTGGATGTCGACATTAGTGGCAGCAAGTAATTTTTGGCTCTAATACCATATTATTCTCAGTAAGTATGCTTATGGTTATTTAAATTATTCTAACACACATGCTTAGTATTTAACTATTTATACGAATAGCTTAATACATTATTACAAATTTACCCTAACATGTAAATACTACTCATAACATGGTATAATAAGTCTAGGGACACATAGTTATTAATAACTTTTGACGTGGCCTGTAGTGCAGTAGTGTAAGTGGTAGGCCTATGCGAAAAAGATGTTGCTCCAATCACAACTTGCCACCATCAAGTTGTGAAAAAGGTTGTAAATATTGTTGTTTCTTTATCATTGCTCAAATCAATAACTTCTCTCTAGATAATTTCAGCCTTATTGCCAGATTGTGCATTTATCTTATATAAACATTTGAAACACACCTGAAAAGTGAGAATCCTATTTTATTTTTTTTAAGGGTGGAAAAAGACTATATATATATATATATATATATATATAGCCAGAAAATAATGGTGCACATATTTGACGTCTGAACATAATGAAAATATGTAGCTAGGAGAGTTTTCAAGTTCTTTGAACATGGGAAATAGCAGTGGCACCCGCAGTAAACTTTCTCCAATTTAGTTGGCAACTTCATTCACTTTTTCTGAGGCAGGAAGGGCATAACTAAAGCTTCTCCCATCTGCTTTGCTTGGGGGAGGAGTGGAGACTAGAGTAAATGGGAGGGGTATGGTTAAATGAACCTTGCTTGGATTTTTTTAAGAGGGGAGGGGGGAGGGTTTTAAAGGGATTTGGAGAGGTATCTTACTCCTCATTTTTAATTCCCCCAAATTGGAGAGATTCAGAGGAAGAGTGGAGTGGAGGGATTAAAAAAATTGAAATGTCAATCTTGCACTTAATATGTCAATTTATATTTATTTCTTTAAAATTAATAAAATATGATCATAATGGTCAATTTACATTAAATTCTCCTCCCCTCTCCTCTCCCTACTTAACTTTTAAAAAATCCGAACAAAGGGGAGGGATATCTATTCCCCTTCACCCTACTTAATTTTTAAAACATCTAAATAAGGTGAAGGGGTAACCTGTAACCATTCCCCTCTACTCTCATTTACTCTCCTCTCCTTCCCCTCCTTACCCTCTACTCCCCTCTCCCTCCAAACTCCATGACATAAGTGGTTGAACTTTTCCTTCTGTAATCATGACCAAACAAGAGAGTTTACAATAAATCTGTTATATGCCTAATTATATCCTAACGTGGATAGACTAATAACTTTGATTTGCTGATAATGGCTATACTAATCTCATATTTCATATACATACATATATATATATATATATATATATATGTAGATTAAACTGCTGGCCACAAGATTTAGACGGAAAGATGTACAAACCATAAGCACAAACCTGGAAGTCTTGAGATTGTCTAGTCCCATCAGCAAAGGCTACTTGCAGTGCATCTGCAACAGACTTTATATCAACCCCTTCAGTAATAAATCCCAAAGAAAGAAAGTCATTTGCCAAACCCAGAGAGTCACGATTAACATAGTGCACAAGCTGAAAGAAACAAAAAATTATTAACAGATACACAACCTAAGGTGAATTCAACAGCTTTTGGCATTATAGTCTATTGAAGAAGGGCAAAGGATGAGAAATCAAAAAATGAGAGCATATTAGAAACTACTCAAGATTCATCAACACTTAACACTTTTAAATGACTCAGCTTGAAAAGAGATAGGTTGACATCATTAAAATGATTTTAGATATAGGAAGACAACAATAAACAAACATGCAAAGATATATGGGAAATGTTTTCAAATATTTTTACATAGGTAAATAAAGGTCGCCTGAACCTACTTGCTTTTTGGAACATCAATATGCAAGCGCACAAGATATCAAGCTCACTGGGCACCTAAGGCACATTTTCAGATACTAAGCAAAACTCTAATTTTAGATTAAGAGAGAATGACGAGTAAAAAGGAGAACATTGGACCAAATAATACACAGATGAATAGTGTATTGGCACTCAATGCTAATATAGTTAGAAATGCTACCACTAACACAAACCTCTTTCATACATGTAACTAAAGCCAGAGATAATGGCTTCATGGGCCTCAAGTTTACAAATTCACTTTTTTAAAGTTAATAATGTGATAAGGTACTTTATGCTTTTTTTTTTAGATAGATAAAGAAAAATATTTATTAAAAATCAAAGATGGGGATTCCTTTCAATACACAAGCTGTGTACTGAAGGACAACCTCCACATACAGTACAGCCATCAAGAAATCTAAAAGAGAGAAATAGAATGGCATAGTAAACAGCCATCCACTCAAACAGCTAAAAAGTTAGCTTCAGCTCTGTCATGCTCTGTTCTAAACCTTTAAAGGCTCGTTCAATATGCCCCTTCCAAATGATCCACAAGGCAAGGAAGAATGGCCTGCCAAAGGACACCTGAACAACCTTTAACAAAGCCCCCGCCCCAACAGTCAAACAACTCAATTGCCCTATTTGGCATCACCTATTGCACCCCAAAAAAACTGAATATGAGAAACCACAACTCCATAACAATTTCACAATGAAGCAACAGATGGTCAACACTCTCCCCGCTGTCTGTACTTGCTCATGTAAGACCAATCAAAAACAATAATCCTTGGATTGCGTAAGTTAAATCCACCATAATGATTTTTCCCAACGCCACAGTCCATGTGAAAAATGCTATCTTAGTTGGGACATGAGCCTTCCAAATACTCTTCCAAGGAAACAATAAATCAAAGCTGCCACAAAGCACCATATAAAATGATTTCACCTCAAACAGCCGTGTCTTCGTAGGCCTCCAACAAATCCGATCAGCAACACCCCTTCAAGATCTATTGGGTGCGTGTGTTACCAATAAAAGAGAAGATAAGATAAGACAATCCGAAATATTGGACAAAGACGCATTGACTACTTGACTGAGAGTTTTCTTTAAAAAAATAATAATAATAATAATAATAATAATAATAATAATGGAGAGGGTTTAACAGTTCGACTACTTTATGAAGGGGAAAAAAAGTGAACAGAAAAACAGAAGTAGATGAGCCAAGACGAGCAGCACCACTGACAGAGTAGCACTGTGGTGCCATGATGATGCCAATGAGGGTCAACAAACTGAGTCCAGAGCCTATAGGTGCAGATTGGCAAGAGAGATGGGAAACCTCTGGTGTTCGGAGTAAGAATGAAAGAGATTGATTAAAGTTTTACAGATCTAGAGCTTTCAAATTGTGCTAGGTTGTATAAATAAGACTCTTTTTCAACGTCGCCACCCCCCTTTTTTTCTTTCAGATTTTGGGAGTAAGGCTTTGTAGTTATTATTATTGTTGTGTCCAAGCTGCGTCTGAAAAAAAAATAAATAAATAAATAAAATTTATTTTTGCCAGACATCCCACGGACACACAGGCAGCTGTGCGCCATTCCCATGTCGGACACCAACACGTTGCCCATTTTGGTGTGTCCATGCTTCAAATAGTATATCTAATTTTTCACAAAAAAAAAAAAATTGTAATAACTATATCTAATTTTTTTTTCTTAAGTACATACTGTTCCCACTAATGACACATTAGTTACAAAGTGTTACAATCTTCAAAAAAAAATTGATGACAATGTCGTCTACAACTCAATGAACAATCATGTAATATATTCTTCTCAGGAAACCCTGCAAATAGTATTAACAACAAGAGTTTCACTTGCAATATCAACATAAATCCATGCCGAAACTCATATCTTCTTGTGGTAAAAAATTGGAAAGGCCATGACACAAGAAATGGTACGCAACATCATGCACATCAGCACATGACCTGTAAGCCACAGGAAAACTAAATAACAACTTTCCAATAGGAATAATATCTGGCCGTACTCTCTTAGTTCATCAACAGATGATTGTGTACACCAAAATCACAGAGAATTTGCATTTTTGTAAGACTAAGGAATTTCCATAAAAGAATGCTTAAATTTTCTATCATGAATACACTCAAATTCAGAGCTTTTCCCTCAGTTAATTACCATGCAACTAGTTCTTACCATTTGAATAAGTCCTACTTGGTAGTGGCGAGGAATATCCCCCGTCATTCCAAAATCAAAATATGCAAGAGTTCCACTGTCCGTAGCAACAAGGTTTCCCGGATGTGGGTCAGCATGGAAAAATCCAACCTCAAGCAATTGCCTCAAAGAGCAGTATAAGCCCTATGAATACAAAGAAATGAGGGCGATAAATACAAAACTTCAGGAAAAATTACATGCAATGCATTTGCAAAAAGATTGTTCGGTCATGTTCCAAGCCCAGAAAATAATTTATTATGAACCACCAATGCACAACAGAGAAATTTCTGCTTGATACCTGATCAATCAGCTTCTGTCTGTTTAGACAGGCCTTCCTCAGGCCAATTTCATCTGTAAGCTTTATTCCGTCAATCCACTCCATAGTAAGCACAGCAGTCCGCGAGAATTCCCAATATATTTTTGGAACTTTAACACCGTTAGCTCGTTCATATTGCACAGTTTTCCCAGCTGTAGATTTTTGGTGGCTATTTTGATTATCACCTGTTCACCCATCAAAACTCTGCTTAAACAAATTGTGCATGAACTTGATCAAAGACACAACATAAAATTCAACCACACACACACACACACCCACTAAGCCTTATGGAAGGGTGTTGATATCCTAAAGCGACATCTTATACACAAAAAGATGCCATCGCATACCCTGCATCCAGAAAGCATTTCTATAAAAAGCACACTGTACAAGCTGTTCTGAATAATTTAAAGGCTCAGATGTTACCATCCTTTTCCCACAAACTTCATTCAGAACTATATTTTCATCTTGATCAATTGGTCCTCAACAAAGTAAAGCCACAAAAAAATAGGAAAATTAAAACCTCAGTAAACAACATACTTGCTGACCAAATTTGCACTTCAAATATAGATGGTCTAAGCCTACAGGTAAAGATATTCATTCATATCTACACTGTTATACGACCTTGAAAACTAATACATATACTGCACTGGTTAGAAGTGCAGAACAACTTACATGGGTAGCAACCATAGAGAGAAGCAAAACGATCAGCATTTTTCCCCTCTTGGACATAATCAATCTCATCAAACATGTGCCTGACCTGTTTATTCAAAAGACATCTGAAGACATCCATAAGCATGTACATTGACAATCTCATTAAGACCATAATGGTAAACATGCCATTGAATAAGTAAAAACAAAAGAAATAAGAGGCACTTCATAGATAAGCATTGACGATGCACAAAAGCTGACATATAAAAAAAAATATGATGCCAAAAGTTGATACAAACAATATACACACTGATATAAGCCATGGTGGGTTGTGGTAAAGGTCATGGGTTAGAGGAAATCAAGGCCAACAGACACAGATGGCTAAGATGATGTGTACGATAGAAGATTTTTCATGAAATGTACAAGCTCTTTAGCAAAGGGAACCAGTGGGAGTCTGTATGGAGACTTTGGAAGGCAACCATGATCACTTGACATACTGGAGGTACTTAGGTAGTATCAGGGATGAGATTAAATAGAAGATGAAAACTACCTCCTTGATGCAGGACTCATAGAACATGTGGCACAAGACATTGTAGGATAAGTTAGTGTCTAACTTAGTTATAATGATTTAGAGACGCACTACCCAGGTACACAGGTTGTATACATAAAGAGGAAACACCAAAAATAAATAAAACAAAAGAGAGAATAAAACAACGGTTAGCTAAAACTTTCGATGAAATTCCTAAGAGAAACTTTTTAGCGAATGTGGATACTTTCACTAGGAAAGATATGGTTTTTAATAATTCTTCATTCTACATAATGTCAAATCATGAGAATCTTTACTTCTATTTTCGTGTCTGATAAGAATTTAAGGATCAAGACTCAATTCGACAAGATTCAAAAGATGCAAGGACGAGGTTGAGCCAATTTTTAGAATAAATATGTATAGTGACAAATGATGGTAATTCCATGACTTGTTCATCTTACAAATTGAAGAAAAGTTCTCATAATTGTTACGCACAAATTCTTATTAGCATATTAGGGATAAGGAACTATTTCTTGATGTACTTAAGAAGATAAAAATGATCAAAAGTATTAATTAGGCCTCCAAAAAGATCATGGAAGATTGAAGTCAAACTTGAGGTTGAGTTTTCTTTGACATGAGAACTAATGTCAAAGAAATTAATCTCAAGTAAAGAAATCTCATTGGTCGATTTTGTCTAGCTTGTGTGTGTGTGCATATATATACTAAGTAGATATTTTTAGTAATTGTATCAAGTCTTTTCTTCTCTACTATATGAAATTTAATATTTGAATATTTCTTGAACTATTTTAGTCTAGAAATTGATCTATTAGCGTTCCAACTTCAATCATACTTTCTTCTCCTAGTTGTAAACTTGTTATGTTGCTGGAATTTCTTCTTAAACCCTTTGTAAGCATCAATTTGTTTGAAAGGTGGCCTCCTCTTTTGGCTGGTTCGTATCAGATCTACATTAGATATTAATTTTCTTTACCGCATCATACACACACACATCCTAAAAGAAGGAAGTTAAAAAAAATGAAATAGCTAAGAGCCTTGTAGTAGCTCAACTAACACCTCTTGGTGTTTCTGATGGAGATATCCAAGGATTCAAATTCCCCACCCCCAACTATTGAATTATCAACAAAAAAAATATTAAAAAATATTTTAAAAAAAAAATTTGAGCGAGAAGAAGAATAAGGGAAATGACAAGATTGAAGATGTAGGGATGCAGCTTTCTCATAACAAAGTCAAAGATAAACTCTTATGCTCATGAGAGTTTTCATATACTTCTTTCTTACTTATTAAAAAAAAAAAAAAAAAAGAGAGAGTTTTCATGAACCAGATAAAGGGTGAGGAAGAGTTTGAAAGTGGAAGACTGAAACTTTTGGATTGATTATTTCACATATACAAGCAATAGTGATGGGGCCGTATAGCTGTTGTGTTTTGTATACAATAAAATTTCAAGTACAGTCTATTTCTATATATATATATAGAGAGAGAGAGAGAGAGAGAGAGAGAGAGAGAGAGAGAACCAATAGATCGGGGCTACCCATGGGCTGGGGCAGGCCTACACCATGGAACAGTTATCAAGATGGCCCAACATCAGGCCTAACCCACTAACAACTAATCCCCATTTCCAAAGCAAAACACCAAGAAATTATTGTAGAGCCCTTTTTTTTTATGTATAATCATCTAAATAGCGTTTGAAGAGGGAAATAAATCAAATATCGGGCATAGACAGGACATCCAGTAAATTTTAACAAGAAAATTTCTCAATGCTGAATTCAGAGTTTTATTGTCTTTGTAAGAAAAGAATCCAATACATGCCAACGGGGGCTTGGCTCAGCTGGTAAGACTCAAACGCTTCATCTAACCAACCAGGTTTGAGTCCCGCTGCGAGCAGGAGTCCGTTGGCGGGCATCCAAAACGTTGGCAACCTGGCAAGTGCTCAACCAACAAGCGCCCTGCCCGGGGGCTAGCGTAACCTAGCGAATCCCTTTTTTTTGTTTACAAAAAAAAAAAAAAAAAAAAAAAAAATCCAATACATGATCTTGAAGATATCAATTTTAAGCATATTTTTGAAATGAAGATACTATATGCAGCAGCAGAAATCATTAACAAAGAAGGCTGGATATCTATACAGTTGAGATATAGTAGGCTCACCACTTCATTCACAGCTACTAAGAGGTCTTTGCGGGCATTAGCGAATCGCTTCAATTGACCCCCAATCATCTGGAATAGTAATGCATCAAGAGTCAATGAAAGCGACATACCAGGTCTCTGAACCTTGACAGCTACCAACTCTCCAGAATGCAGGTGAGCTGCAAGACTTGAACAACAAAATGGAACATTTAGCTTCAGTTTTCTCCCAACATACAGATCTTCCCAGGACATCCATATGGAAAAGTGAAGAGACAGATCAATGCAACCCGATTAGAGAGCATATAATCTTCCCATTTTTCAAAAGAGATTCTCTAACCTTTATAAACCTGCCCTAAGGATGCCGCTGCAATAGGCTCTGGACTGATGTCAGCAAAAATTTGTGAAAGAGGAGCACCCAACTGGGTTTCAATAGATTTAATTGCAATATGAGTTGGGAATGGAGGTATTTGATCCTACATAACATACAGGAAAGCTTAAACTGTGAGAGATAAACCAACATGGCAGCAGAAGATCTAATCATCATACTTGGTTACATGACCCATTGGGAAGAGGCAAATGATAGAAAAAAATCTAGCAAACCTGTAACTTAGCAAGCTCTTGACAATATATAGTTGGCAATATATCTGGCCTTGTGCTCAACGCTTGCCCAAGCTGTAAATACAAATAAAAGGTTAGATAAGAAAATTTCAGCATACAGCAATTTGAGAGTCATCTAATGATTTGAAATTCCAATCCGGGTGATTAATCCTCATCACATTCCATGTATAACATCCATCACACAGAAGTTTGTAAAAGAATTAATGCAAATTTGGTAGAGAATGCAAGAGAATAAATAATACTCTTTTCTCGCAAAGATGCCTTTGCAATCTCAGATTTTTGTGTAATGAGTTGTAAGATAAAAGAGCATTCTCCAACTCTTGGTCCCCCCCACCCCCCCTTTCCCCCACAGACACACCCAGGGGGGAAAAAAAAAACAAAACAACAAAGTGATTGGCTAAAGGCAGGATTTGATCCCAAAGTCCACAGTATAATTACCAACAGGATTTACCAGCTAGCCACCTTTATTACAATCTGCCACAGAGGGACCTATGTCACATATTTTCTTTCAGAATATGTGGGTGTCTTTCCCTTCAAATCAGAGAGCCAAAGTACACCTATGTATCTCATATCTATAATCTTTTTTACACACCACCTCATCAAGCTCTTCCATCTTCTCCTACTCTTCCTTCACCTTCAAACATAATTGAATCTTCACCCCTCAGTATAAGTTGATGATATATACATATAAAAGATAGAATTTCAACTTATAGTGTCCACAGTTCGCTCCTTGACGATTGCTCTTTATCATCACACCAATTGGTTTTTAGTGTAAGCATGGTTTAAACCCCATATCTCTTATTCAATGACAAAAAATTTTACCAGTTGAGCTGATTGAAACCTACGCATTAGTTATGATAAAAATCTTCTATCTAAATCACATGTTAAATGTATGCTGAAATATTGATATACCGGGGGCAAACAACCACATTCAACCATTGACAGAATTGAATCCTCACCCCTCAGCATTAGTGGATTATATTAATCTTGTGTCTAATAATTACATGTGAAACGAATGCTGAAAGATTGATGTATGGGAACAAACAACAACCTTCAACCACTGACAGAATTGAATCTTCACCTCCTCAGTATTAGTTGATGATATTAATCTTCTATCTGACAATTACACTTACATGTTAAATGTATGCTGAAAGATTGATATACCAGAAACAAACAAACATGTCATACACAGCCTACATTAGACCTTTAATGATAACATCAAAACCTTGGTCCCAAAAGTTTGAGGTCCTCTATTCTCATTCTTCCCTATCCAAAGTCATTCTCTTTGTTGCTTCCTTAACTAACATGTCCTTTTTTACTACTTCCACTAGCATTATTTTACTTCTTGCTCTACCTCTGTTCATTCTCTCTACTTGAATCAAAGCACTCTTCCTCACCAATACATGAATTGCTCTTCTTTACATATGACCAAACCATCTCGAGCAACTCTCCCGCATCTTCTCATCAATAAGAGTCACTCCTATCTTTAAACAAATTTCTTCATTCCATATCCTACATTAGACACTCAACTTCAAGTAATGCATATAGTTCTAAGTAAAGAACGAAATGAAAAAAAGGCAGGAAGATATGACAAATTTTAAGACTACTAAAAAAAATGACAAGAAAATTTCACGACAAGAATGACTTGCCTTGATGTAGAATGGGCCCAAGCGGATCAAAGTTTCGCGGAACTGCAATAAAATGTACATAAGTTACTGTAAATTTAAATCAGTGACATGTATTCATGTGTTTCTCTGCCAAAGAAATAAATACAATATAGCTTCAACTTATATTCATATTGGTAACATGTTTCCCCAAATTAAAAAATCAGCCTGTGCATTTGGATTAGCTTTTTACTGATTTGTTGAAATTGAGTAAAGTGCAGTTGTATCTAGAAATTTGTGAGGCTTTAAAAAGCTGTTCATAAGAAAATAAGCTAATAAGTTTTTTTTTTTTTTTAAAGAAGGAAGGAGAAGAAGCTAATCCAAACACATGCACATAAACTTATTTATGCATGAATAAACTTTAAATTAAAGATCCCTAATCGCCCATTCTTTTTTTGATAGGTAATAGGACTTTTATTGAATGAAAAGAAAATCGTGCTCTCGATGGTGAACACTCTGAACATGAAACAAATACATCAAACCCAAGAGCTAAATCAAACAGAATTCAAAAAATCAGGAATGGAAAGACAATGCATAAACCCCCAATTACCAAATAAAAGAGATTTTAAGAGATCTAAAAGTATCTCCTTATCTTCAAAGGTACATGTACTACGTTTCTACCGAACCAACCACATTAGACATGCTGGAACTATATTCCAGGTAGTGGAATGGTGCTCCCTAAACCAATTCTTACATGCAAAAAGAAGAGAACTAACCGCTTTGGCATCAACCATTGGATCCCAAACACCTAAAAAACTTCTCTCCATAAAGCATTAGCAAACTTAAAGTGGAGTAAAAGATGGTCCACAGATTCTCCATCACAAGACATAGGCAGCACCATTTTACTAGGGACTTCCCTCTCAATGGTGAGAATCCCACCCCTAGCTGCTATTCAAAAAAATAAAGACACTCTTTTAGGCACCTTCACAAACCAAATGCTCTTCCAAGGGAAGATATCAGTAAAAGAACTGGCCAAAAAAGTATAATAGGAGCGCACACCAAACACGCCAGTCTGAGTCAACTTCCAAGTCAGGTTATCATCCCTTCTCCCCTCAGCAAATGGGAATAAAGAAGCTCAAAAAAAGAATATACACCGGTTAATTCCCAATCATGAAAAGCTTGGCGGAATTGTAAATTCCGACTCATACTTCCCCCTTCTAATGCAAAAACCACCAAATCAAAAATTCAGGCTTCTTTAGACCGAGAACAAGCAAACAAATCTGGAAACACGTCCTTTAGAGGAGGATGTCCACTCCAAGGATAGTACCAGAATTGAATACAATGACCCTCACCCACATCATACGCTACCTGTCCAAAGAATTTCTCTGCTACTGCCTTAATACTCTTCCACATCCCACACCCATAAGATCCTCTCACACCTCCAGTACACCAGCCTCCTCCAGTCACACCATATTTACTTGCTATAACCTGACGTCATAACTTGTTACTTTCCTTCCCGAAGCGCCATAGACATTTTCAAAGCAAAGCTTGGTTAAACAATCCAATCCTTTGAATCCCCAGCCTACCGACCTCCACTGGCAAACAAACCTTATCCCAAGCAACTAAAGGATATTTAAAAGTTTCCTCAAAGCCCCCCCCCCCCCAACGGAAATTCCTCTGAATCCTTTCTAATCTAGCCGCCACAGCTTAATCACCCATTCTAGTGCTCATGCTCAACTATGCAAGAATTATTTTCAATGATAAATCATGAATTGAGCCACTATCAATCAGCACATTCAGATCAAGAAATTCCTTTCAAATCTCTTTCAATAAATATTATTACTTCAAAAAAATTCCAAAAAAAAGTATGTTATCTATAATATCAGGAATTCTTTACAATTTAATTTGTCGAACAAAGAGAAAGAAACATGAATTATTCTTCCCTTGTTGTTTGGAGCAAAACACTTGAATTTTACTTCAAGGCAAACAATAAGGGTTCGTTTGGTTGGAATGATGGAAAAATGGGAAGAGACAAAAAAGTGGATGAATAGAAAAGATTTAGTTTTCCCTCCGTGTGTTTGGTTGAGGGAGTGGAAAAGTGGAGAGATAGAAAATTCTTTTATTTGGTTGAGTAAAAAAGTGAGAGGATAGAAAACGCAGTTTGAAAAAAATTACTCTCATGCCCCCAGTATATAAAAAACTATTTTTTAATAGTTTATAAAAAATAATTTTTTTAATTACTACAAACTTACAAACATACAAACTAACACAACTAATAAAACATCTGGAATAATAATAATAATAATAAATGTTTCCGTTTGATATGAAAAAAAAAAAAAAAAAAAAAAAAAAAAAAAGCAAAAAGCAAAACATGAAACAAAGTCAAGTTCAATGCCAGCCAAAAACAAAAAAGAAGAAGAAAAAAAAAAGCAACATTAAATAAGCGGAGGGCAGCTAGGTAGTTTCCCATCAAACCCACTCCCTCCCCACTTTTCTCTCTAGTTTTCTTCCCAAATTGGGAAGAAAACTTTTCTTCTTCTATGGTGGGCCCTAGGTTTCCCCACCCCCGTTCTCTCATCCCCAACCAAAAACCCTCCTCTCTCCTATTTTCTCTCCCCCTTTATCATTTCACCCAACCAAACGCACCATAAGGAATAGCTATGGGAATAGATGGAAGCCTACAAAATAGTTGAGGACTTTATTGTGACCCAAACTTGCAAATAAGAAAACAACATCATTATTATAAGACATCAAATGGTAGGGCCACTTTGGTAGGGTTGTAACATTCATAAAATTTTATTAATATGAGAAGCTGCAACTGCTTGAGAACAAACCCTTTGGCTACTTCTCAAAAGCCGCCTACAAAGCTCAAGCAGCATTGCAAAGCAGTAAAGAACCCCTTATTAGAAGATTCAATAATGATGGAATGGCAAGAGGCACAGATATTGTAGCAGTACCAGCAGATTCAATTATATGTAAAAGCAATTGGCATCTTTATTAAAAAAATTAAACAAAAAAAAAAAAAGAACAACATAGCATGCAACACATCCTACATAGGACATACTGAACCTACTGACAGGTGTGCAATATCCATGTTGTTGTCATGTTGCTAACTGAGACTGATTTTTTCTATTTTATAATTTGATAGTTACAACAGGGGAAGGGGGATTTGAACGCTAGATGTCTCCATTAAAACAGCAGGAGGTGTCAACTAATTAAGTTACAAGGCTCTTGGCAACTAAGGCTGATATTAAGCTCAAATAAAAATTATAAAGCTTAAAAAAATGAAGCAGCAACTAACACAGTCCAACATTCTCATTGAGAATGCCCAGTCAATGAATCAACAACCTCAAAACCATCCACTATCTGAAAAATTTACTACACCAGACCCAGAGCATGATTCTTGTGCCGAAGATGAAGTGCATAATCAAGTGAACAGAGTGCAAAAACAAGTGAAAAAATCCAACAAATATGGCATAAATGGAAAAGTAAAAGTATGGCAGTACCCAACTATTGCATTGGTTGACAATGTAGGCCAACATTTCATATAAATGCATAAACACATGTCATAACATAAAGAGATGAATGGCACAACAAGACTCCAAACCCAGTAACTATGGTGTCTAGACTAAACGATCGAGAGCTACAACCATGAAAGGTCAATGTTGCCCAGGCCGGAGAAATTTATCCACGATATGGCTACCTCGTCGGTAAGAACCACCGGGCAGCTTAACATAACAAAAAGAAAGTGCGACAATTGTAACAGCTTGGCAGTTGCTGATAGCACCATTATAATGATAACAAGTGGCACTCCAACATTCTTGAATCCATGTCAACATAAAAAATCACTTTATTAAAAAAAAATTTAGTTTTGAGAGGGCAGGGCTGCAAGGGGGGAGGAAGGAGACTCCTAGTATGGGAAGTATACAAGAAAAAAAAAAATAAATAAATAAATAAATAAAAAAAGACCCTAGTTCCTCATCCTCAAACAGCCAAAACTTCAAACAAAAGAAGAAAAAGTAACAAGAATAGACTGAAACAAAACTTAGAGTTGCAAGTTGCAACGTATTTATAGAAAAATATCACAAGCTAACCACCATACTGCACCACACAACGTTGCAAATTTAAATGAATTGTTAAACAGATAAAAATAAACAATGTTGCAAGTTTAAATGAATTGTTAAACAGATACAGACAAACATTAAATTAATATTTTTTTAAAAGTCATACACTCATACTGTATGAGACTCACACTTATGTGGGATTTGGAAGAGGTGGTCCGGTAGGCAACCTTCTCCTAAATTGAGGAGAGGCTGATTCTCAAACTCGAATATAAAAATAGAACTGATTATAAAATAGATGTCTATTATATCTTTGTCATTTCATTTAAGCTCCTTGATGGTAATATGTCAAACTAGCACATGATCAAAGTTAAGCTGCTCCTAGAAAGGTATGATGTTAATGTGTCAATGCTGGTATCATGATCAAAGTGAAGATGTTCCTAGGAAGATCTATTTTCTATTGCATAAATTGGTGTTTGGGATGGTGTCGTCAATCCACTGCCATTATTGAACTGTCACATATTGATAGCCCTTTTTTTTTCCATACTTCTGTATTGAAATAAAGAATTTTCAAATAAAGGGGCCTCTAAATTAAGAAATATGCTAACAAATCGATATTTATTCCTTGTTCATCACAACTCAACTTCACAGAATTTGAGGAACTAAGTTATGGTCAACACCTCCAGCTGTGCAAGTTCCAAACTCAGCCAAAAGCAACAGAGAATTATCCACAGAATGAGTAAATAAAAGGTGTCTAATACCTTGATGGCACGTTTTGTTATGTCTCGAACGAAGAATTGCGAAAAGCTTAGCTTCAACACATGAAATGAAACAATTGCTGCTCTATACAAAGCCAAAAATGGACCAAAACGAGGAACAACAGAAACACTTTTTCCATAAGTTCCAAGAGTATGCCCAAATTCACTTTCTAGAGATTCCTTCCTCAGCTTTGCATACGCTGCCGATGGGCTTCCACCATGCACACTGGAGAAACCTGTTGAAAATCTGCACCAATATCTCTAAGCTGAAGTACAACAATCATGGAGACATAGAAAAACTTCAAAGAACAACAACAAATCATTCAGGAAATGCTGTACACAAAACATAAGTGTCAAGTTTTCACAAAATTTAAGAAAGCAATCCACTTACGAATTTCGGAGCAACAGCTGTGATGGAATCCAATTGTCTTGTCTTCTAACAACTTCAATATCTGTTTGACATCCCAATGACATGCATTTCCACAAGATAGCCACAACAAAACTATCATGGCGTGAAGCTGTAGGGAAAACCAAGTGAAGTGGCAAGACTAGTATCATGATCCATGCTGGCGGTAAAGATAGTAAGAGCCAAGTGACCAAGTGACAACAAAGGCCATGGCAGATAAACTAATAAGGATTGTATTTTTATTATGAAAAAAAATGTTGCAGACCACACACCCAATTGATAAAAATATTATTAGGAAAAATATTTATCTCCAAACCAGTTTGGAGGCAACTTCCTCCAACCCACTATATAACAATTAAAGAGACCATCCACACATACTTTTAGTCACATGACATTTTTAATGAGTCATGTGATTTATTTAAATAACACACATGGATAGTTATATATTGCCACATAGTGGATTGGAGAAGATTCCTCCAGAAAACCTTGTCCATATACTAATATAGAAAAATTCCATCAATCAGTCAGAAAACACTGTCAACAATGCCATAATTCAGATTAGACTAGATTAATTTAATTCTATGAACAACAGCTCCAGCTTCATGGGCAGGGTGGATCCGACCAGCAAACTGGAAATACAAATTGGATCTCTAACAGGTTCAATTGATGAAGCCTTTTGTAACTTCACAACATACCCAACAAACAAACTTTAGTTCATGCAAAAAAAGAGGACAACAAAAACAAGAAATAAGTAAAAGAAAGAATCAAACAAAGGGAGGACACTAGTCCCGACTTTCATTATCCAAAATTTTCCACTTCGCCTTGCATTAAAGCCTTCATAACGACCACTTTTATAATACCTATAGAGACACATACTTGAATAAACCATAAAGCACCCTAGAAAACCTAAGCCACATTCCAAACCCTGAGTCTTACAACACTAGTTGTTTGAAACAAAATTCCAAGAAAGTTATAACAACACAAAGTTCAAGCAATAAGCCAATAATAAATCAAACCATAACCTATAAACTAGCCCCTAGAAACGCCACTAATGACATTAACAAATTTAAAGTTATATTCAAAACATCACTTCGCTTAATAATCCATACAAATATCTTGTCCATGTTGATCAAACAAAAAACAATCTAATGTCTATTATAACAATAAACCTAACAAAAGCTCTCGCTTGATTTCCGAGAAACAAAATTACATGGAAACTCGATTCTCACAGTAATTTTAACCTTGTATTTTCATTTATTGAACGTGTTTTGAAGATTTTGAGTTCCTTTTTTCTATTCCTACATTTTCTCAAGGATCAAACAGAAGCTATATACAATGCAAAGTAAATAGAAGAGGATTGGTACTTCTGGAGAGCACTGCGACATGGCGGTGACGGTTGAGACTGGCAATAGCAAAGACATTCCTCATTGGCTACCGGAAGATCTTAGCTGAACGAAGATTGGGGCAGAGTTGACGAACCCATACGAGAGCGAGTTTGCAACGCAGGTGTTTGTAGTAACGCGCAAGCGAAACGAGAATTTTGAATTGAGAACTCTCTCTCTCTCTCTCTCTCTCTCTGGTTGATTTGATTTCACACACAAACAACAACAGTATTCTGTGTATTTGTGTTGGTGTGTAACAGTGCGAGAGAGAGAGACGGTTTGCTTGAGAAGTGAGAAAACGGCCACGTATAGTCTACTTGGCACCTCTAGAGCGAGACACTATTATTTGACCTGCCTGTAGTAGAGCAAGGAAACTTGGGATTCTGTTCGGCCTTTTTGCGAACGAAGGAAAGGAACAATGCTGTTTTCGATTCTATCATTCTTCTTCTTCTTTTTTTCTTTTTCTTTTTTTAACTTCGGGGAGAGATGTTTGGGTTGGACTTGAATTTTGCATAAAGGCCCAACCCATTCGGACAATCCAAAATGGCAAGATGAAAGTTCGTGGGCAACAGTGCGGTGCGATTTTTTATTATTTTTAGTATCGCACTTTACAATGAAGTTTAGTCAAAACTATAACCGCACCATATTTTATTTTTACAGTCACATGTGCAGTACAATGTAGTTTAGAGTTTAGTCAAACCCTAATCGCACTACACCTCAGTTTTACAGTCACATGTGCAATTTGGTGTATAAAATGTGATTTGAACGATTTGAAATCGGTATATTTTTCAAATTTTAGGCTTTTCTTGCTTAGCTCAAAACTAATTTTTCCTTTTGTTTTGGACCAAGTTTTAAACTACTGAGCTAGTGGCTAACTTTCCTAATCAACACTTGTTAGAGTTATTAAACTATTTTTTTTCTATTGAAAACTAAACTACGAATAATATATTTAATATTAAAAAAATAAATATATTAGTATATAGAGAGGGTGCGGTGCGGTGCAATTTATGTGCTCTTCTTATTATAAAACACAAACTGCACTGCACCATGCGGTGCATTGCACTATTACTTGTGGTGCGGTACGGTTATACCATTTTGCGAGCGGTTTTGATGTGGTCTTTGCGGTTTGGTAAAACATGATTACTTGTGATGCAGTTAATCGTTAATTATGAATTTTATATTAAAAAACTTATTTTTTGGTTTTTCATAGTTCAAATTAATTTGGTTAATATTAAAATTTGTATTCTTTCTTGCTTTGATAAAATCTAACAAACCATTCAACACTATTGACTTGTTTAATAACATGTCATGTTAGGTTTGGAGAATATTGACCCGTTTAATAAACGTGTTGGGTTAGTGTTAACCTATATAGTCGAATACTCCTAAGTCGACACGATACAAACTCGACACGTGAACATAAATTGTCACCCCTAGGTTGGACCCAATACAAACAATACTTCACATTTATCAATTTATCAATTTTTTGTTCTTGGGATTCAAAGGACGAGGGATGGAGTCATAAATTTTTGTTTTGAGAGCCAAACTAAATTGTTTGATTATGAAGGCCATTTTTTACATGGGAATGAGATTTTTTTTTTACCGAATTGTCCTTTAATTTTGTTTGTATTTAAACCTAGAGGTGTAGGGATATTTTTGAACCATGAAAATGAGGATTCCAAGTAGGTGAAGCCCCTTGAGTAGTAGCATAGATAAACTACCTCTATCAAATAATATAAACAACTCAGTTTCTCTCTTCTCTCCCATCTCTCTCTTTCGTCTCCCCCTCTATCTCTTTATCCATCAAACCCACACAAGTAACAATCACTACCAAATCCAACAATCCCACCACTACCAACAACCACTTACCACCGAAACTTAGCCCAACCACTGAAACCCCGCCATCACCACCACCACTAAAACACCACCAAACTAGAAAACAAAAAACCTCCACCAAACCACCCAACTAAAACAACCACCACCACCGAAACTCAGCCCAACCATCGAAACTCGCCCATCACCACCACCACTGAAACACCACCCAATTGAACCAATCACCACCATTGAAACTGAAAGAAAAGAAAAAAAAATCAACCACCACCACCGAAACCCAAAATTGATTTACAACCACTCACCCAAACGTTGATCCATAGCCTAACCAACAATTTACAATCACCTAAACCACCTTTCGCGCGCGAGAGAGAGAGAGAGAGAGAAGCTAGGAGTGAAAGAGCGAATAAAATATGAGAGAAGCTAGGAGTGAAAGAGCGAATAAAATATGAAATTTTAAGTTTACAACCTATATATGGCAAAGTTCAATTTTGGCATATGTAGTTGTAAATTAGCTATTTGGGAGGGGAGGGGGGGGGGGGGGGGGGAGCGGCGCTAATGGTCTAACACTTGTATCAGTGATTTTTTTTTTTTTTTTGCTGGGTAAATGTGGGGGATCGAACTCTCGAACTCAAGGTATACAATGACACTGGGTGCCACTAGGCTACAAGGCCCAGTGGCTGTATCAATGCTTTTATAATAGAAAAAGTACCATAATTTAGCCAACTAAACTCAAAATTCATCTACGTCAATCTATATAAAATTGTTTAAAAAATAAAAGGGTAAATTCCACAAACCACCCCTGAGATTTGTGATAATACCAATTAAGTCCAAAACATTTTAAAACCTACCAATTTCGTCCTAAAAGACAATTTTGTCCCTGAACTTAAAAAAAAAAAGAAAAAACGCCGTGAAAAAAACTTTCCCTATCAATTATCAGTAAACGCCTCATAAGTCAGAAGAATACCCAACTGTAAAGCAAACCCACATTGGATACCGACTGAACACAAATGAAGATCCCTTTCAATTCCATGCCCATTTCTTCTTCTTCAATTCTCGTTACTAAACCAAACCCACTAACCTCTAAAAACCCAAAAACACAAACCACACCACCATGCCTTCAAGACCTTCCACAATTTCCAGACTCTCCACAACGCCAAGGCCATGAAGGACCTTCAATCCTGCATGGATGCCGACGTGTCCCTCATTCTCAAGAAGGCCAAGCTGATCAAAGTCAAGCTCGATCGAGGCGCTGTGGATCTAGTTTGTCTTCAGACCGGACGAGGACCTCCGTGGTGAAACGGCTGAGGAAGAAGCTAAAGGATTCGATGGAGGGTTTCAATAATCTCTGGCAACAGATCTCGTCGGAGTATTGGGAGACTGTACTGCATTAGCACTTCATCGTCACCAGCAAAAATCCTGATGACAAAATCGTTGGATTTTTGCTGTTTTTTTTTTTTTTTTTTTTTTTGGGTTTCTATTGGTTTTGAAAGAGATTTCTATTGGTGGTTTTGTTGATGCCGGTGACCAAGTCATGGGCTTTGCCATGGCTAGGGTTCCAGAGAGAGTTCTGAGATGGAGAACTCAGAGAAGAGAAGAGGAGAGAAAAGAGACAAAAGACAAGAAGAAGAGAAAAAAAAAATATCGGCATTTTTTTTTGTTTAAGTCCAGGGACAAAATTGTCTTTTTAGAATGAAATTGGTGAGTTTTAAAATGTTGTGGACTTAGTTAGTATTATCACAAACCTCAAAAGTAATTTGTGAAATTCACCCAAAATAAAAATACATAATTAATATAGTTGCGGGTGTAAATTTAGACTATGAATATCGGAGTTAACGGATAACTTTTATTTTATTATTTTAAACAAACTAGACTAGATGCAAGGGAGTGTATCTCAAAGCCCTGCTTCTTCGAGGGCTTTTCACAGGCGCTCTTTAACGCCTACGCAGAAAGAGAAAATGGCGAATGAACAGCACTCATCGTCGCCGCGGCCATGGCTTCTCGACGCAGTGCCTTTCATGGTGGTTCTCCTGATAGCAGCCCACGTCCTCGCTTTGGTACACTCTCAGAAAACCACTTCTTTCTCTTACTCCTTTACCTTTCTCTCTTTCTCCAATTCCAACCAGATCTCTGATTTCCTTTCTCTTCACACTCTTTCAGGTCTACTGGATTTACAGATTAGCCACCGAGAAACAGCCTCAAAGGAGAAAGGCACACTGAAAACTAACACTCCAAAGTCTAATTTCATTCAGCAAAATGGGCAAAGGTTTTGGTTAAACCCTAATTCGTCGATTGTGATATAAGAAAAAAAATTATGTAATTAGTTTTGGTTAATAGAACTATTTGTTAATGTTAATGTTTTTAATTGTTATTGCAATGTAATTTACTTCATTGATTCGTGCCTTTATACGGTTTGAGCAAGTTGATGTGATAGTTGTGATACATTTGAGTGTTTCTTGTATCATAGTCGCTGAGTTTTCAGAGGTTTTGATTTATTCTATGTTGTTTTTCTTTTGGGCAAGTTTAGTTCTAGAAAACAGTAGTTGCTGTGTCTTTGGGGTTATATCAGTTTTTTCTTTTCTTTTGTAGGCCCTTTTTGGTTGCTGAGAAAACTAGGAAGAAGAAAAATTACTAATTATTTAGTATGCATTTATGGATATCCATTACTTCTAGATCTACTACATGCTCCCTTTGGTAGTTGAGGGAATGTAAAAAAGAAAAAATGGTGCATGCGCGAGTGAGTGAAGTGTTTTTACAGTTTCCTGCATAAGCTGATGTGATGCAAGAAGCACCAAAATCATTTAAGATTTAGGGCACCAAACATGTAAACCCTAGGCATCATCACCAAACAAAGATCAACACATTATTAAATCATAATTCTTATACGAAATCTGGATTTCATGATTACAATTTTAATTGTTAAATAGTGTTTAGGGATTACACCAATATCGAAAACACCTAATTAAATCCCTTAAAACCCTCGTCATTAAAATCTAAATTCAAAATTCAAAAACAGAAATAATTTCAAATTCAAAATCTGAAATGATTTTGGTGCTTCTTGCATCGTTTATGATGCAAGGAGCATTAAAACAATCAAAGATTTTATTTTTGATTTTGAAATTAATTTTGTTTTTGAATTTGGTTTTTAATGTTGAGAGTTTTAAGGGATTTAATTAGGTATTTTCCATATGAAACTATGGCTTTTGCAATTGTGAAAGGGAGTATGATTTGGAATAAGAATTTTATGAATTGAGAATGTCTTCCTCTTTTGTTTGGTGGTGATGCGGATTCCTAGGGCTTGCAGACAGATCCTAGGTGGTGAAGCCTAGGGTTTGTTTTGTTGTTCCATTGTTACTCTTTTATCTCTATTTTCCTATACGTTCTGCATCACGATGTTTGTTGTACTAGTAGCTCTTGATCACTAGGAAATGCACTCTTCAAAAAACCAGGCAATTTGATATAAGACCTATCACAGTTTACTTACTTCTGAGTTATGGGTTAGCTTTGATGAAACAGTGCTGTGTGTGTGTGTGTGTATATAAAAACCCAAAAGTAGATCCCTTGCAGCATTGGGTTTCAAATTATAGCCCAATTGAGTTGAGTTTCAACAACTTCTATCTCTTAATGGATCCATTCATAAAAAAGTGACTAACTTCTATTTTCGCTATCTGATTTGGTTCTTTTTTTTTTTTTTTTTAATATCGGTACACTTTCTCTTTTGATATTTCAAAAATCTGCACATATTGGCTTCAATATTATTCATGTTGCAGTAGTTGTGGATTTTACAAATGTCAAACAACTAAGAGTTGTTTTTCCACACGTCATGCTTCAGCGCAAAAGGTTGTTAATCTGATTTCCAGGGTACCTGTTATATGTACCAGTTTAAATTCTTTGCAACAGTTTATGTTCTTGCTAGTTGATTAAGTAGTCAGGATATAATGGGTCATTAGTAGCTTGTTCTCTCATGGCTCTTCTATTTGAAGCTGAAGAGTTTCTAAGTTAGGAAGTCAGGGCTTTCAGATGATTTAATTTATGCATTCTTTATGCATCTTTGAGTTCAAGGGCTTTGAACACAACAACATAGCTTTGCATGCATATATAGTCCATATGGCACATTTTTTCATTGTAAAGTCTAGCTTTTTTATGACCTGCTCCTTTCCCCACCCTACCCCCTTCTGCTCTTTCCTCATAATAGCGGATTTTCTTTTATTGAATGACTGAACAAAATTGAACTTATTCCAAAAAAACTTGTGAACAAGATTGAAGCAAATTGGCTGATATCTGTATCTTGTCTTAGAGCATTAGCATCAGGTGTGCCAAATGCCAAAATTTTTGCATTTGGCACACCAAACACCAATATCATTGCTTCATGAGGTGTTTTAAATCTCAAAATTTTTTGAGACATGCTATAGTACCATTCTAATTATAAAACGGCACTATAGCAAAATCTCAAAATGTTTAATACTTTTATATTCAATGTGGGCCCGGCCAGCTGTGGAAAAAGATTTTTTAATCGGTCTTCTCTCTCCTCTCTGGTCTCCATCTCTCCCATTGCTCCCTATTTCTTTCTCACTCTCATTTTTTTATCTCTCACTCTCTTCCTCTCTTGTCCTCACTCTACTCCGCCGATTTCAAGCTGCTGCCGTGCTGCCGATCTCGCCTGGAGCTGCTGCCTACCGATCTTGCCTAGAGCTGCCGATCTCTTCTCTCTCCACACCTCGCCGATCTCTCTCTCTCTCTCTTGGTGGTTGTGGCAGTGTTTCTAATGGTGGTTGGTTGTTTTGATTGTTGGTGGTTGGCTGATTTTGGTTGATGGTGGTGGGTTGATTGGGTTGTGGTGGTTGATATTGTGGTGTTTTTTTTTTTTGGGTGTAGGGGCTGATATTGGTTGTAGTGTTTGTTTGAGTTTTTTTTTTTTTTTTTGGTAGCAGTGGCTGATATTGGTGGTCGGTGGTTGATTTTGTGGGGGTGGTAGGTGGTTGTGGGCTGTGGCGGTTGATCTGTGAGTGTGGGTGGTGGAGGATTTTGTGTATATATATATATATATATATTTGTAAAAGTTTTTTTAGATTATTTTAATGTGTTGGATATATTATTTTAATGTATTGAAGGAAAAAATAGAATATTTGATGTATGGGATATTGTAAAGTGGTGTGTTAAAATAGAAAAAGTAGGATTTTATGTGTGAAAATGGCATTTGAGATAGAAGAGCTGATGAGAATGCTCTTAAATGAGCAAAATGAAAATGATACCAGAATTTGGAAGTTTTAAAAGTATATTTCTTATATGATTTTCAAGAATTGCAAAATTGTTATGTTGGAGATATGATGGTGAATACTATACAAAAATGTGATGGTTCTGAGTTTTGTTTGAAAGTTTGAATAAGCTTAAAAGTGTTATGTAAGTGAATTGGTTTTAAGCTTTGGTGTATGGTGCTAGATCACTTCAGGTTAGTCAGGTAGAGGTAGATTGAGTATCTCAGCTGTGAATTTGACAGCATTTTAGTTATCTAGCACATAGATACATGGGTCAATGAAAGTTTGCTGCCTATGAATGTCAAAAGTTGTCCTCTGTAATCTGAACCTCATTGTATTATATCATGTCATCTAACATAATGTTACATTTTACAAAGAAATTGCGAAAGGATTAGCATTATAAATTGTCCCAATACAATATAGTTTTTTTTGGTACGGGCTCAAATAGAAGATAGAACAAGAAGCTAGTTAGGTTACACCTATATTTGTTTTCCAACCCATAGAATGATCCTTAGCATTAAAACTGCGGAGGCAGTCTTGGTGCACCATCAATAATAGCTCTTGATAGTTCAGATTCGAGACTTTAATTTGATCATTTTGAGTTTAACCAATTATTACTATATCAGGTATTACCACAAACAAGTGCAGCAGCCAGTGGGTTTTGATTCCTTTGAACCATGACTTCACCAGCTACCCTTTCTTGTAGTTAGAGGAAATGTTGTTTGAGAACTCTTTGATTGATTCTTCAAGAGAGTTTCACCATAAGGCCATCAGACTGCCAATATTGCCATAACGCAAAAACAAAAACTTTTCATATTTCCTAATTCTTTAAAATTTTACCCAGTTATGAAGTATACACTGGAAAAAAAAATTGTAATATAAGTATTCTCATCAATACTTACAAACCCATTTAGGAGTTTGTTTCTGTGCCCTCATTTGGAAACTAATTTCAATCCCATAAGTCAATAGACATATAGGCTTAAGCCTCGTCCTGGACTTCCAAACTAATCTTATTAGCATTATTACCGTCCTTGATAAGTTAGTCTATGACTCTATCCAGTGTGAGCAGTGGGTGTTGGGACAAACCAACTCTTAACTTATCATAATATCCCATTTACTATCATCATCCACACAGCAAAAACTTGCATTGATTTTTAGCTCTTTTTGATAAATTAAGTCAAATGCTAATAAACAAGTTAGTTCATACTTCTTTTTCATTATGAATATTGAGTAATGACACTCTTTCAAGTCAAACAAATACTATAATATAAGAAAAACCCAATTCCAAGGAGTGATTCAACCTCTCAAGGAACATTTGGTATATGGTAATTTTTTAGGATTTCTGGAAATGTTGAAAGATTCCCTAACATTCCTACTTTTCTGGTTGCAAACTCCACTAAGAAATTAGATGCCTATGAATATCTGGATTCTCTCTCAATTTCATAACATTTTTAAAAAGCTGACAATTTCACCAATTCCTTTCTACCTTTTAACCAATAAAAATAAAACTTAAAAAAAAATTAGATGCTAAATTATTTTATTTTGTTTTATTAACATGACATGATGCTGTGGTTGCCTTGAAGAGTAAGTATTCCAATCATTATGTTTGTATTATATGAGACTTTGTCATGATTTATAGTTAATGTTTTATTTCTCATTATTTATTTTATTTTATTTGTTTGGAAGATAAAAAAAAGAGGACTTGATATTGTATTTGCAAATCTAAGGATATTTTGGAAAAAAATGATAACTCATATTAAGATTTCTAGGAATTAATCAAATATAAGAATATCATATTTGCAGGAATCTTATTAGATTCTTAATCAAATCAAAGTTAGAAATAATTACATTTCCAAGCATTGATTACCAAAAATTTGAATAACAAGATGACTTTAGATTCCCTCAAACTAAACACTGCCTTAAAAAAATTGAGATAGGGAAAAATAGCCCTGAGAGTAGAACTAAAGACCATGAAGTAAAAAGACCAAAAAAAAGAAAAGGAAAGGAAAAAAGAGGATAGAGAAATAAACTCTATTATTTTGTCAAATTGCCTATAGTTGTACAAGAGTTAGATATAAACACTGCTAGGAAATACATAATACAATTGTAGTACCAAAATATTGGGTCCAAGTGAGTTGGGCCTAATATTCCAACACAACCTAAGTTCAACATAGGATTCAATAACCAATTAACAAAGCCAGCAATGTATATATAACCTTATTAAAGTTGATGATTCTCCTAAAAACTTTGATGCTCAGTAGCACCATGTGATTCTTTCCATACATACAAATAATAATTCCTACTATCATGACTTGAGAGAAGCACTAATCATACTTACTGTGTACTTACAATTAAGGTTGTTCGAAATTGTTTATATAACCCAAATCAACCTAGTATATGTTTATGTTGAACTCAACACAATTGTGCAACATATGGTGCTCCCAAGCCATAAAGTTTACCAACTTGACTATGATAATATTTGTCGCTATACAAACCCAATTGTACGAGTAAAATACGTGACAACGACTATATACCTATGAGACTTCCCCTCATAAATATGTAATTCCTTACTAAAATAAAATACTTGTTTTTCCAAAGAATTAGTCAAATTACAAATATGATCCTTTATAGTTGTTTATATAACCCAAATTAACCTAATAAACATCTAATGTGAGACTTGCTCAACACATTCATCTAAACAAAAGAGCAAATCTAAAAGAAGAAGAGCAACAGAACAACACAGACAAACACACAGGAGAAAAGGCACATGAGTGAGATCAATATCTGATTGAAAATACTTCAGATTTTATAAGGTGTGTTTGGATGAGAGTTTAAGAATGGAGTTCTGTGATTTCGTGATTGGTGTGGCCTGTGGCAGAATTTTGGTGCTTCTATGAAAAAGCCTGGAGTTGGCGGGGAAGATTTTTATTTATTTATGATTTCTGACCGAGGGATTTTTAGTTTGCACTTTGCACTACGCTAGAGTGCAGTAACCGTACGCTTTCAATTGGTGTGGATTGTGGACCCTGGATCCCTTATGCTAAGCCCAAAAGACATGCCTTGGTAGTGAGGGACTAAGGCCCAAGTAAGTTTCAGACTTGGCCCACCAACGTTGTTCCTCATTGAACCCACAGACCTGTAGTCAAAAAATTTAGGTTGCTATATGAATTCTAGCTCAGGTCCAATTCAATTAAATTTAACCATATTTAATGTAAACACTGTTTCATGGTAATTTTGCAAGTCATAACTCATAAACACCAACTTAAAAAAAATAAATAACAATAATAATTGGAAAAAGAGGAGACAAGATCTTATGTCGCACCCGCTACATAATTTTAGGTTGACCAGAAACAATGGTTTCAATTTATTTACATTTTCAGTCACATTAAACACCTAGAATATGGGAAATATTTAGGTCAAAACAAATGAAACTTACAAATGGGGCTTTAGACACTCATAAAATCATCATCAAACAGTGAAGAACATTTAAAAGTTCACCACTGCAATGAAATGCTTACCGTACCATGATGACAGTTTATGGTAAGGTGTCTAAAATATTATTTACCTGAGCTTATGGTAAGGTGGGCCTTGAAATAGGACCTCTAAGGGTGGGCCTTGAAACTAGGAACAAAAGAAAAGATCACCAAACCCTTGTGTCACCACAAGCACAAGAGCTGATTAGGGTTCTTCAACCAAAAATGCAAATACCATACTAATGTAAACAGCTGCCAATCAGATGGCTTAACACTTGAAAACCATCACCGAAACATCATGCATCTGATATATATATGTGTGTGTGTGTGTGTGTGTGGTAACCCACACACTGAAGGGGAGAATGCATATATCAAATGCCTAAGATAATTATTGCAATTATAGTCTATCATCTTCAACTCATCACGTATTGCATTTGGCTATGAATTCTGATGCTGAGCCCACGCAAATATATAACATAGACACCTAACAACATTTATAAGGTCTCAATGAAAGATAAAAAACTTGAACAAGAAAAATAGATAAAATAAAATTCCATAATGCTCTCTCCACAGGAGAAAATCCAAGGCCAAAGAAAAATATCTCTGAAACAAGAAATATGTAGCCAAAACTGGAGCAATCTAACTATGATCTAGGGTAGTAGGCTTAGTTCAATCTTCTTCTTCAATGACCTTGGTGCCCAACCCCTTCAAACCCTCTGGAGGGATCTCTGCAACAGTGACTAGTGAGAAAAACTCCTCCTTTGCGTCTTCTTCATCATTTCTCTTACGTGCAATGCGGACACGAACTCTCCTTGGCACACTGCGAATTCCACGGCTCCAGACATGCTTGTTAAGCTTAACATCCACCCTGACATCAGTTGTTCCCATAGCCTTTTGGGCAAACTTCCTGATTTCCTTTATGGCCTTTGGAGCCTTCTTTTTGAAAGTGCTGCACATGGGATTGGCAAAATAGAAAGGTCACTTAGAAGTGCCCAAAAGACAATCCATCAGCTAAGTAGCTAACTAGGATACATCAATGAATTAGGAACAAATAAAGCCTTGTAGAGTGGCATTGTTTATAAGATTAGCAGTAACAAGTGAGAGAGAGAGAGAGAGAGAGAGAGAGAGAGCAATAAGAAGATGGTAAAAACATAATCGATTTTTAGAAACAGATAAAGACTTGTAGAGGGGGCATCTTTTATAAGATTAAAGTTTCTTAGTGGAACTAATAAAATAGCTTAAGCTCTTTTGACTTACTTTTAACCACATAGAGCAGAGCTGGCTATCTACATGTGTACCAAAATGACATCCAACTTTTTTATATGTGTATACTGAACTCAAGAGACAAGTTAGGAATTCAACAACTTACACACTAATATGCGGTGAGGTGCACCTACAAGCACTTTGTCAAGGATTGGCTTGACAAGGAGTTACTAGCTCTCTGGCTACTAACATGGTATTCAATAAATTTGGACAATAGTGAACAGTCTTTCAAATGCTACCCATAGTGTACTTATATAATCTCTGAAATTCACCCTATGGGCCTAAGTTTCACCCTATGGGCCTAATTAATGAGTCATATATAACCCAACGATAATTAGTTCTGAACATGCAAGATTACAAACACACAAGATTTGCATGATTCAGAAACATTACTACCTTTATGTTTGCGAAAAGAATGTCAATATTCCTTGCAAAACATAACAATACATCTCTTGCATCTCTTGCATCTCTGGTCTCTACAATACCTAATTATCTCCAATTATACTAAAGATATACCACAACAACACATTTAGAAGTCAGGTAATCATGATTCAGTGCACAGTTAGCCCTTGATGAAGGAGAATCAGTCAGGTAACAACTCACAAATCACACCGAAAGGTACATGTATTATGTACACTTTCACATTTCAATAGATAGAACTTCAAATGTTGAGGTTGTTTCAATGGATGATATAAGTCACCATTCTACAAAAATCATATCATCTCACATGTTCCACCATGATTAATAGAGCCTTACAAAACAAAAATGGACTGAGTATTATTGACATAAGATATTTACAGATAAGAATACATTGATCCCAACTCCATAACACCCATTTGCAAAAAAAAAAAAAATCCTCTAATTATTCACTCACACAACATGAAAAATCCAATTATTAGCGATCCAAATAAACCCAATTAAGGCAAAAGAAACAACATTGTTTTCTGCTACGAAAAGGGGAAAAAAGAACTCACAAGAAGCACCAATCAATAAGATTAAAAAAAAAAAAAACAGCCTTGACCCACCAAATATAATCCTAGTTAAACCGGATCTAACCCATTAACAAGCATAAAAATGATGTAACACACACATAGAGAAACACAGACATATATAGATACACGTACAGAGAGAGAGAGAGAGAGTTGTGTTACCATCCATGAAGGCGTTTGTGGAGGTTGATGGTGTACTCTCTGGTGACAACCTCTTCCTTTCTTCCTTTGCTGCCCTTGTCCACCATAGTTGCAACTCTCTCTCTCTCTCTGCTCCGAAGCTCAACTCTTACGGCTGCTGCTACCAAAGATGAGCTAGGGCGTCACACACAGAAATAATGGGCTATGTTTTATTGAAGCAGCCCTGGGGTACGGCTGGAAAGTACTAAAATGTCCTCCAATGTGGTTCCTAATGTAAGGCTGTTTTCGTCAAACTACGTCGCCACCAAGTACCAAGTCGTCTACGTGTCTTATGAAGAGAGGGGTAGAAAGGGAAAAATAATTAAACGGTTTGTCGTTTACAATATTTTGTATTCTCTATATGGGGAGCGACACGCAGTTCTGTATATTTTCAGATAAATTGGTACTGTCAATCTAGGGCACTCTCTCTTTGCTTTACAAAATCTTCATTCCCTGGAGGTATAATTTTCTTTTATAGATGACCCAGTTAGTTATAGTTTATTGATTTACTTGTTACCTCTCACGTGTGTAAACTTGATTCACTCGGGTGTGTTTTCTTTTGTTAAGGTTGTTAGAAAATAGTTGTTATTGCTGTTTGCTGACTGACTCAGTGAAATCTAAAAGAGTAGAGTTGGTTGAGAAAACCCAATTAAGATATGGTAACTCCATCTATATTGTGCGTTTCAGTTTTAGATTTGTTGGAATTGTATATATATATATTTGTATGTATGAATGTATGTATATATAATTGATTGTGTACACTTTGTTGTTTCAGTCTGGAAGCAGGAAAGAAACCGTTTTGGACCTGGCAAAGTTTGTGGACAAAGGTGTCCAAGTCAAGCTCACTGGTGGTAGACAAGGTAGGTAATTGCTACTATAATTTCAAATTTGAGTTAGTTATAGCCTTATAGGTATATGTATAGAACTGAATATCATATATGCCTATGAACTTTGGCTGATTCCTAGACTTGAACCTGCGACACGTATTGCTTGGGCAACTGAATAAAATAAATTGATGCTGAATGTCAAATAAAAGAGTTTATGGTGATGTGGTTTACAATAGGCATTCAATGTGAAAATGTTTGATGGCAAAGTTACCCAAATGACTTAGTTTCATAACGGAAATGAAAGTATGTTTATTGCTTTTGAGAACTTCAACATTTAGAAAATTTTTGCTTCTGAGAGCAAGAAAATAGAGGGGTGATTTTAATTACAGAAGTTGCATCTATGGATGGTTGTGTAAATCTTGTGTTATCTGGGTATGCTAGGAACACTAGAAGGCGGAAAGAGCCACCATGTTGACTATCATTGACCTTTTCAATCCTAGATTCCTAGTTCTGTAGGGGGATCATTAGTATCAAACAAACATTATGTTGTGTCTTTAGTTAAATGAAATATTGTCATTACTGATCTGATATGAGTACATAACTTATTTTGTTTCGGCTTGCAGTTACAGGGACTCTAAAAGGATATGATCAGTTGCTAAACCTTGTTTTGGATGAAGCGGTAGAGTTTTTGAGAGGTAGTTACTTCATGGATTTCTGACAATTTCTTATGAGTCCCTCTGTATGTGTGTATGGTTTTGGTGCATCCGTTGAAACTAATTAAATAGTTATGGTTGTATTTGATCAGTTACTAAAACTTGTTTTGGATGAAGCCATAGAATTTTTGAGAGGTCATTACTTCATGAGTTACTGGCAATTGTTTATGACTGTGTGTCTGCGTGCATTCATGAGCGTGTGCATGGGTGTATGTGTTTGAGTGAGAGTAATGGCTGTGTGATTTTGAGGCATCAGTTCAAACTATCAGTAATTGTTTCTATTTTGATCTTTTTGGACATTTATCCACCTAGGAATATTAACTCTTCATGTAATTCTATTATTATCATTCTTAGGACGCTAAACTCATCACAGTTTCCATGCTGATTGTTGCCAGTTTTATATTTATTTTTTCTTTCATAAACTATTCTATGCACACTTATCTTCAATGTTTAATATTTATCGCTGGAAGAACCTCATGGTGCTCTTAAAAGATTGATTTTTATTTTGGAATTTGCTTTTGCTGCAAGAACCCCAAAGTTTCAACTTTCAAGTTGTGGCACTTTGTCCCCTTATATTAGCAAAATCCCAAAACATAGTCATGCCTATGAGCCTATCTCAGATGGTTGTTTGGATGACACTTGATTTTTATTTTGCCACAAATTTTATTTGGGTACATTTTCTATGTTTAAAATTGTTGTGGAAAGTTGAGTATAGTGTAAACACAGTTGTTCTAAAATGTTACTGAAGGCAGCAAAGTGCCTTACTTCACACATGAGGGCTTTCTTTCTTTCTTTCTTTCTTTCTTTGTGTGTGTGTGTTTAATAATAAAACAAGGGTGGGTTACTGTGGGTAAGAGAAACATGGGAAGAGATATGCCTGCTTTTGCTAGCCATTTACATAAAGTACCATGTTGCTTCATAGTGAAAACTTTCACACCTCTTGAATTGATGACAAATTTATTGAAGGCTTTTAGAACTCTCAGCCTCATGCTTTAAGGTTAGGCATAAGGAAACTCCTTGTTGACCATCATAGTAGCTTATTTTCTATTTATAATGTAATGTTTAACGAAAGAGATTGTGGTCATTTATCAAATAAAATTATTTAAACATGATTTCACCAATATTTGTTTAGGCGTACAGATTTTATTCAAGATAATGTACCTCTTAATTACTGCCCCTTGTTTCAAGGGAATACCCTTTGATTCCAACCATGATGTCAACATATAATATGCAAGTATGGTTTACATCTCATGCTTTGATGGAAACCATTTTTTTTTCCTTTCTAGAAAATTCCTTCTTTTATTCTTTCTTTGGGGCTTCCTCTTGTATAAATGATTGGGAACGTAAGTGAAACCTCCTTTAAAGACTTATAAGAGGTGAGGGAAATTTGGTTCTAGTGCTCAAGAGTTAATTTGGGATATTGTGGATGATGGAAAGCTCTCTTGGTACCTTCTTAGTCTTTCTAAAGTTGAATTGAGTCATATTTTATTGTTTTTTTTTTTTTTTTTGTTTATTTGCTGCTGGATCAGTTTTAATTAAGTTTTACTAGAAATAAGGGAAATTTGGTAATTTCTAGAAATCTGGATTGGGCTATCCTTGTCCGTACCAAAGGCCCATGGGTCTTATTCTATCTTTTGAGTACTTTTCCTATTTGGTTTAGAAGTTCTTAAGTCCTTTTTGTTTGTTAATAGTAATCTTAGTCATTCTAAATAGGTTATTTAGAGTAATAGTCATTCTAAGAAAGTGTTTATCAAGAGCCTACATAAAGGCTTATTATTCTCAAAAATATTCATAATGAGGTATCAAAAAATATTCATAGTGAGACGGCAGCTTATTTTGAGCTTTGATGGTGTGAGTTACTTCTCCTACCTAACTGTGATTGCATGGTGAATTTACCTTTCATTATTTCTTGTTTTATTCACTGTTTTAACACCAAATTGCCATCAATATATTCAAGATTCAATCTTTTTTTACCTAAACAGATCTCATCAAGAAATCTAATTTAGTGCTGAATTCCTAAGGATCCTACATCAAAATTGCTATCAAAGCCCATCAAGGCTTCCATCCTGCGTCAATAAATCCCATGTACTAGGGTTGTTTTAATGAAATCTATTACTTCAAAAATAAATAAAAATCATCCTTCTTTTTTTCAACTAAGCTTATGGAAATCCTAAACTTTATTCCCACAACTCTCTTCTACCGAGCCCTATTTATTTTTTGAAATCCTTATAAATAAAGCTGAAAAGATGATTATTAATATGGTACTGAATTCTAAATAATCTTACATCAGATATGATACTGGAACTATTCTTTAATATCATTGCTGTCACATCAATGGTCCATTGTGCACCATGTGAGTCCATAAGTTTCAGATACCAATTGTCTCTCCCCAGGAGAAGGAATTGCAAAAGAAAAAATAAAGATCTAACATCACATTGGATGTTGGTTCACCATGTTGCACTTCACAGAGCACATGTTGGGGCTTGCTTGAGACTTGGTGGCATGCGTTTTCCCACCTGTTCCTTCCTGTGCTGGATGGAGCATCAGCCAAATTTGTGGGTGGCTTCTTTCCAGCGTAAGAAGGAACTGAATTCCATTGTAAGCATTTTTCTAGCTAAGAGCCTTGTAACTCAATGGCATTGCCTAGTGTTTCCAATAGAGACATCTAGGTTCAAATCCCCCTCCCCCCACTTAAATGTAAAAACCTTTTTTTTTAGAAGAAAATTTAAAAAACCTAGCAAAACATTTTTAATGTAATTGTAAGATTTAAGCTTCATGTGATAAGTGCACAAGATGGGGCTCAAATTGGTATATGTGGTTACAATCTGCATCTGATTGTTGAGAGAATACATCAGAAATGAAAACTGTGATGAACTCACAGTTGGCAACTTTCATGTTCCTTTTCTTCCCAAATGAGTTAATAGCAACAAAATAACATTAGACTAATTAGCTTATTATGCATGTATGCTCTCTCTGTTGCTGTTTGTACTTCTGATTCTTTGCCAACTACATTTTTTAGTAAACATGGTAATACACGTTGGTCGATTTACATGAGCCATTTGTTATGGTAATTTGGTCACTTTAACTACAATCCCTGTTGAGTTACATGGCCATTTGTTATGTGGGCTATTCTCATATGGGGATTATTTCAGCACTTACTTCTTAATGGGTTTATTCATGAGTAAATTGTAGAGTCAACTAGAACAGTGATAGGTGATAAAAATGTGGAGAGTGAAGTTCAGGTACACGTCATAAGAGTTTAAGTGACTGGCAGAGTTCTTAAAGAAAAGTTCACTGTTTCCTGAAATGACACCTCTTCCCCTTGTAAGAGTAACGTGGAGAGTGAGGTCATGAGTTCAAGGCCTGCGGAGTTCATATGTAATTTTCTAATGAAAAAATTTTTTTTTTATAAGGATAAACCATGATGGGACACAATCTGTCAGGATGGCTGGGGTGTCACCCTTTTTTTACATATTTTGGTCAGACAAAGGTTTGCAAGAATTACTGGAGCCATGGGTTTAATTATTTTGCTTATATTTGACCGAGTGGTGGATAACATTAAATGCATAAAAACCAAAAAAGTAAGTCTTTTTTTTTTTTAAAAAGAAAAAGAAAAAAGAAAAGAAAAGTGGTTCTCAACTATTCTCCTCTCCTTTAAAGTAAGTCTTTTTTAAAAAGGGAAAAGAAAAGAAGCATTATGTTTAGTTTTCAACGTAATTTCCTCTTCTAGATAATATTGGAAAAGCTAAAGCATGCAAAAAATAGATGATGCCCTATCAATGTTAGTGCAGCACTTCCCCATCACGGATTGTCCTATTTATATATAAGGCATACTGAAGGGGGAAAAAAAGGCTATAGTGTGCCAATCAAAACAAAGGAACATGATCTTTGGCCTATCCTTTAGTGTTCTGTAGTTTTTATTTAGAAGGCTAACAGGTAGTGGAATCCAATTAAAAGACAGGAGCTTCTTTGCTTAATTGTGACATTTCACAAATCCCATTGATTCAAGTGTTGAGACACCATATGGAGTAAAGGCACCATGGTGAGACTTCATGTTCTATCCCATCTTTTTTGGGTATTTGGGCACTCAAGCTTAACTATTTTAAATGTCAATGCCTTGTGGTTCAGATGGGCTTCCATTAAATAAAAAGGGAGATTGAGTTTTTGGCCTTGCTTTCATTAGATCAATTTGGCCCCAAATGATTAGATAATTAAAGTTGCAACATGCTAAGTGACATGCTTTCAAATTGTTATCTTCTAAAAAGTAAAGTTGCATTTAAACAGTTCGATGGTTATCTTTATTAGAAGATGTTAAACTCACATGTATCTGACACTTGAATGATTCGGAAGTTTAACAATATTTGTAGGTTGTCCTAGATAACAGCCATCTAGAAGGCCTATGTGCCAGTTAATTGCAGCTATATGAAGAAATTTTGATATAGCAAAGGATTTTAATAGTTATCATTACTTAGTTCCTATGAATGTAGGCACCCACCTTTAGCTAGTATCCTCCGGTAGGTTTGTGCTAACCCGCACCTGTTGAAATAAAATCTGTTCTAATTCATACAGTGTTAGATGGTAAGCAATGTGAAGTAGTCAATAAGAGGGCTAATAAGCCTGAAAGGCTACCCACATTGGATGTGTATTTTCTTGAATCCATTCCTGGGCTTCTTTTGTTGCATGTAGTATTGTTTTCTTGGATTCAGATTTCTATCACCTTTATATATTTGCCTTATCTTTTTCCAGGCAACTTGGTAGTGATACTGTATTTATTCAACTTCTTGAAATTTCTAGACAAATTAACTTGGATTATTTGCCTGTGTTCTGCAGATCCTGATGATCCACTGAAGACTACTGATCAGACCAGGCGCCTGGGCCTAATAGTATGCTCTCTTCCAGTATATACGCATTTAAATTGTTCATGAATATAAACATCTAGAATGTCAGCATGTAACCCAAAGGTTGGATCTTAAATATTGCTGTTACAAGACACATTGGCATTCTTTCTAACTTATTTATGATGAAAATCATCGTCTTTTGAATTTGCTAGACCATTTAATATGAAAAATACTTGCCCTTTTACTTTATTCTCACAAGTTTGAATTGGGAAAATGACAGTGAGATTTTAACTGCCCAAAAGAACCATTAGATCAACCTCATCACTGTCATGGTCAAATTTTTTACTGTAAGGTAGTTGCAAAAAAGATGTCATCATAGAGCTTGAATTATAGGATCCAAACATGATGCTCAATGAATTTTTTTTTCTAATACTGCTTAAAGCCACCTTTCTTGTGAAAGCCTACTGACAGCAAGTTACTTAGTTTTTGGCACAATTCTCAACAATGTAATAATAAGCTACCAATGGCATGACTTGGTGCAAGACAAGACATCTTTGAATTGCTGGGAATCTCTTTAAAGTGGTATCATAGTGTAGGACCTGTTTGAATAATGTGCTTCAATATTTTCCAAGATTCTTGTGTGTTCTTGTGAATTATTTGATCACTGGCCTATTGTTGTTAATATTACTAGCTTCTCAATTCGCTTTTACCAAAAAGAAAATGTTGGTAACAATGATATGGATTCTGAGTCATTAAGAAAGAGAAAGGTTCACTGTAGCAGCTTTTTATTCAATACTGCTTTATATAATGAAAAATAAAAGGCTGGATTCAGTGACTGGTTACTCAAATGTAAGAAAAAATGGGCATCTATTACAATGTTGGAGCATTGAATTTAAACATATCAAAGGTGGAGAAAGGAAATAATTTCAGCCATTATATCCCTGAATATAAAATTGAGAAAGAAAGATACACTAGCAAAATCTTTAGTGTACTGGAAGTGACTTTTCTTGTTCAATAAAGTTTCTTATTTACTTATCAAAAAAAAAAAAAAAAAAAACTTTAAACAATCTTCAATGATTCTTACGCTTTCAACTTTGTTTTCTTGTTGGAGGTAAACAAATTTTGATGGTGATCTGTTGTGTTGCAGGTTTGCAGGGGAACCGCTGTAATGCTGGTGTCCCCAACAGACGGCACAGATGAGATTGCCAACCCTTTTATCCAGCCAGATGGGGCCTAAAAGCAATATATCTTCCTCAATCTGTAGGCCTAACTTGCTCAACAAGTTGGACTAGTAGTCATCAAGAAATTATGTTTGACAGACAACTTGCAACTATGGAATTTGTGGGTTCAATTTATAGTGAATTACCAAAAAAAAAAAAAAAAAAGAGAGTAAATTCTGCAGTAAATGATTGACTCGGGCATTGTCTTTTAAAGCTGCAGTCAACTCTAAAGGCCGCAATAAGCTTTTAATTTTTGGCCTTTAGTTCTATAGGCGATGGCCAGTAAAATGCTTAGTCTTTGCCTCTAAGTTTTCCGCTGCTGACCATACAGCTCGATTTGTTTTAACATTAATATTTTCTACAAAAAAAATTAGTCAATTTTTAAAAAGTAATTTTTGAAAAACTATTTTATTTTTTAATGTTTACGTAGTAATTTTTGAAAAACTCTTCATTTTGCTATGTTTGGTGAAGTCCCTAAAAATGAGATAGAACTGTTTTTCATAGTTTTCATATTGCCTCTTAAAACTTCCTTTATTTAGCATGATATTAGATAGAGTTGTTTTTCAAAAAAATTTAGCAGAAAACAATTTCTAAAAAATAAGTTATATTTTTAACAAAAAAAAAAGCAAAAAATTATAGTTACAGAAGATTCCAAAAATAGTTTTCTTTTAACACATTTTTTTTAATACTACCAAGCACAGAAAAAAGCAAAAAACTATAGTTACAGAAGATTTTTTTTTCGAAATAAAAAGAGATTAGCTTCTAACAAAATAATTGCATTCATAATATCATTTAAGTTATGGATGACCACTTGATTCATAAGTTCATTCTACTATTTCACCTATATTTTTTATTCTCGTTATTGTTAACCACTTACTTTAATTTTACAACAAAGTCAAAATAATAATAATAATAATAATAATAATAATAATAATAATAATAAGAAAACTGTGGGAAAATGTTGGGTTTGAGGCAGAAGAAAATCTGATTTTTACAAAATAAAATTTTTTAACCTCATAAATGCTTTATTATGCTCAACTCCTTTTTCCTTCCAATTAAATCAGAGTATTAGACCAATTTTTGTCCCTGGGGGCCTTCCCGTAACAAGTTTAAAAGACCCCCCAAAAAAAGAAAGGATACTTGGAATTTTCATGGACAAATATAAGTCGATACCATTCTCTTCATGGACCATACATGAACAAAAGGTCCAAAGCAAGCATAAGAGCAATATGGCAATGGTTCAATTTGTAACTTAAAAAAGAGCTTCAAAATATAAAATTCTAACTTCAAAAGCAGCGTATAAACGCAGACCCAGAATATCACGACCAAATCTCGTTGTGGTCCACGTCTTTATTAATCTTCATATCTAAAATGAAAAATCTCTCACCCACGGGATTTTTAGGAAAACAATTGAAGAAAGAGAAATCCTCTTATGTCACTCATGTTATTATGTTCCAAGATTTTCATTTTAAAAATATTTTTGGAAAGACAATCTCTTTTATTTTATGGACTGCTTTTACTTACTTGATAACCTCCAAATCAAATATGGCATCGAATTCGAATCTCCTTTATCTTATCTAATTGTTTATCTGAGGAAAAATTATAAAACCTCCATAAATTTTTCGAACTTATACTTTGATTCTCCTACCACAGTTCCGTCTTTATCGAAATTGTCCGATGGATGATGATGATAACAAAAATTACAACTCTAAACAGAAAAACATTGACTCCTCTCTGCATATAATAAAGTTCTTTTACATATACAATAGAATTTCATAATATTTTTATAATAAGTTGAGACATCAATTCACTATAAGTCAAAATGAAAAAAGGGGAAAAAATTGAAATCATAGTAAGATCTACCACAACTAAATAAGGCCCTTTTGTACTTTTATTGATATTTTTGGACTTTTATGGTAAAAATTGAAATTGAAATTTTGATTTTAGTTATTGAAATGTGATGGGAATGCAACTAATGAACCAAACATCATAAAATTATATTTTTGTAATGAGTATCCAAGAATCTAAGATTGTAATGCAATGTAACATTTCGTAAATTAAACGCTGTTTGAGAATATGGAAGAAACCAAAAATGGAAATCAAATGGTGGTGGTAGTGCAATAGACAGCTGATGATGATAATTTGAGTGAGAGCCACTGCACCATTTTTCGTTAGTAGGAAATAGTAACGACTTGGCATTGCTTTGGGTGCTATTGATTATTAATTCCCAAGTACCATATGAAGTCATGAAGAAGGGAACATAAATTATCCAGCTCCCCTCTTATTCTTAAAAAAAAAAAAAAAATATCCAGCTCCCCTCTCATTGAGACATCAACATGTGTTTGTATATTTAGCCAGTTTATTTTTCAAAAAAAAAAAAAAAATCACTATAAGTCAAAATGAAAAAGGAGAAAAAAATTATAGTAAGATCTATTCCAACTAAAAACAAAGGTGTTATGAAAATATTGTGAGATTTTATTATGAAATTTAACGTGATAGTAAATAAAGCATAAATCAAATGTGTGACTTTTTTGTGTGGTAAATTACCGTTTCTTTTAACTTGCAAAAATTAAAAAGGTGTAGTAATTGACTAATTGGCAAGTAAGTAAGCAAAGTGACCACACCTAATATGATTGTATGTAAAGCATAAATTATATTAATATTTATTATATGAGCTATGTGTTTCAGACCGATTAAGTACCCGTTTGGATAGTGCTGAAAAGCATTATGGCTATGGTTGTGTCTGCGTTTTTTTTTTTTTTTTTTCCTTTTTTTTTGAGAAGTGTGTTTCAACACCACTAAAGTTTTTTCAGTGGATCCCGTGTACTATTCATGGGACCCACAAATCTTTTTAATTTTTTTTCGCAAAACTTTCATTAAAAATAGGTCCCACGGCACTATTTACACATTTAAAAATTATTTTGTTACAATATTTTCAGCAAACCACACCTATTACTATATATTTAATAGATATTAAGCATATATCAAATATATATAGTATATATTTGTAATATATATTTAATATATATGAAAACCAACTAAACCACACAAAATCACATGGTGACCGATCTATTAAAGTGTGGTGTAATGAGGGTTTTGGAAAAACCACACCGCATCACAAAATGACCAATCTATTCAAATGCGATGTAGTGAGGGTTTTGAGAAAACTGCACTATGCGGTGCAGTGTTAAATATGGCTCAAAACCACATCGAACCGCACTGTGAACACCCCTAACGAAAAGTAGGGGTGTGCTGTGTGCATCCAACTTACTAACCCAATCCAACTCAATCGGATGACTAGGGTTGGTTTAAGGTGGCAAATGTTGAAATTTTATTTTCATCCTTGGATTGGGTTAAAGTTGATAATTTTTTCAATTTATCTGACCCAACTAACCTGATCCAACATATATATAAGTTTATTTTATTACTCTTGTGTGGCTCTGTCACTGCAAATTAGCTATCGTTTGAGCATTGAAATGATTGGTGCTTATGTAGTTTTGATTTGGTAGAAGTTAGTAAACTCCTCTTCCCAGTGGTTGATAACCAAGATCTTGAACTTCTTGTGGCCTTGTGCAATACCCTCCCTGATTAATAACTAAAATTTTGAGTAGTTTATGCCTTTGTGTTAATAGCAGCCCTGATTATGGATTACATTTGAAGACTGCATAACAAAGTTGTCCTTAATCATGAAAAAGGTAAATTTTACTGATGCAACAATTTAAAGAGAATGTCATAAATCAGGTGGTGAGACGGAAGTGTGGAAGAAATTCGAGCCATCTGACTTTGTGTTAATAGCAGCCCTAATTATGGATTACATTTGGAGACTGCATAACAGAGTTGTCTTTAATCATGAAAAAGGTAAATTTTACTGATGCAACAATTTAAAGAGAATGTCGTAAATCAGGTGGTGAGACGGAAGTGTGGAAGAAATTCGAGCCATCTGACTTTGTGGTCTATACAGGTTGCTAAATTTAGGGGTGGCAAAAGTAAGTCCAAATCCATTTGCCCCCCAAACCCACCCACTCTAATTAAACCCAAATCCACCCAATTATTAATTGGGTTAAATGGGCATTAACTCAATTAGACCCAGTGATTATTGGGTTTTAACTGAAAACCCATTGAAGCCCATTTAACCCAAAAACAATATACATGAATTCAATCCAGCCCTTCCCATATTAAAAAAAAAAAAAAAAACCCAGCCTTGAGCCACCCACTCCTTTGGCTCGCTCTCCTCCACGAACAGCACCATCGATTCAACTCAGTGCCCACTCTCCGAACTCGGCGTCCCTTCTCCACTCGAGCTCGATATCCCTTTCAGCCTAGCCTCTATCTCCTTCCCCTAAACCCTCGTCCTCGAGTTCGAGCTCCCCGTCCTCTTGTACGACCACCGGAACTTCTCCGACTCCGTGTCTGACTCGCCCACCACCCTGAGTTGACTCTGTGCCTGACTCGCCGTCGTCGTCGACGTCGGTGGCCCCGTGCACAGGCTACAGTTCCTGTACGCCCTTGACGCTTTCAACGCCATGTCCTTAAGCTGTGAAAATAAAATAAAATATGACGATCTTGTATTAGTTTTCTCAGTAACCAAACAGCGGTTAGAGTTAGAAACTTGTATGGATCTTAGATCTATGTTCTGGAGACGATCGCAGATCTTAGATCCAAAGCCATTGATTCCAAAAATCCTAATTTTTTTTTTTTTTTGTGAAATTTAGTATGGCTTCTGTTCACGTTAGATTTGTTAGGCTTCTTTGTATTTCTTTGATTTGGGGTTAGATTTTTTAGGGCTTTTTTGTATTTTACTTATTTTTGGTAGATTTCAACTATTTGGCAGGTGAGAAAGTGTGGGAAAGTACAAAAAATTTGTTTAATATTTTGGTCATTTTCACTTTAATGGCATTTTGACAATTTTGGTAATTGGGTGGGTTGGGGTTTACAAATAATAATTGGGTTGGGTTAGATTTGGGTTAGAAGCAATTAGTTAAATGTGTTTTAATGGGTAAATGAGTTTAATATACCCAACTCAATTATGCCCACCCCAAACTCACCCAAACCTACCCATTTGACACCTCTAGCTAAATTTGAGCTTAATTTGCAAAATATTTTGGTTGAAAATGACTTCAGGAATTGTGTTTAATAGGTGCCTCAGCTACCATGCAACGTGACACTGTTAGCAGCTCTTTTAAATTTTGGGTTAAAAGAGAGGTCACTCTCTAAAGAATAAATGGGGTTTGGCGTTAAGGCATTGAATTAAGACATTTGTAATCTTTTGTTTTATTATTATTATTATTATTATTATTATTATTATTATCTTTTGTAATCTTTAGTTAGTTGTTTAATATGTTGTAACACATATCATTAATTATACCTAGTGATGCCTTTGCCTTTACAATTAGGAGGAGAGCTTGAAATCAATTAATAAAAAAAGGGGATTCGAGGGTGTTAATGCACTAATGCTACCCACATTGTGACTATTATTATTATTTTTATTGTCATCAATTTTTTTTAAAAGTAAAAAAGAGGATCTTCCTTGTCAATCCTACTACCATTATTAGATTTGATGATGCCAAGAATCAACTCAGTAAGCTGCAAGGCCTTCACGTACTTCGGACAAACCTGCACAAGTAGAAAGAACCTCAAAGGGAGGTATCGGCGTGGTACCGGCCAACGACCCTCCGATGGTTAAGTTAGTATTGCTCACAACTCTAGAGTGCCAGAGTCGGGGTAGAAGCATGCGTACCTCGATTTGGGAGGGCTTGGAAGTATTTATAGTAGTAGGGGCTCTTGGCCAAGGCGTGTTGGAGAAGATACCACTTTACCAGAATTGCCCCTGAGTAGCGTGGAGCGCAAGATACTTCTTGGGCAATCAAGTGTGTTGGGCAAGACACCCCTTTGGGAACAATCGTACTCCACAAGATATCTGTCCAAATAGTAGCGTACGCGACAAGACTCATTTTCTCAGGGAAGCGTACATGGCAAGATAGGCTTTGGTGCCCCATACCTCCCCCCATCGACGGTCTCTCCCGTCACCACGTTTAAGGGTCATGTCATCAAGGTCTAGTGTCCGTCATCATACCTCGCACTGTCATCCCGCGCAGGCTGCCGGCGTCTAGTGGGAGTTTTATCCCTATCAGGTGCCCCCTCAGCCCATCAGTCCGTGAACACACAGGAGACGGACTAATGGGTTGACGGTTCCCAATCACAATTAGAGGGTTGAATAGATAGGCTGTCATTCAGTAATTAATACTGGGTAATTAATGCAGGGCACGTGTCGTCGACTTAATGTCCGTGTGCCAAAAACGAGGCGTCCTCTCGCCTTCCTTGCTACCCCTCATATATAAACCTCCCTTCTTTTCCCTCATTTTTCACTTTTCACTGAAATCAAGCGATCAGAGCTCATCCGTTCACCCAGCCAAAAATGTGTTTGATCCGTCAACCTTTTTACCCGTCACGCTTCCGCAACCGTCGACTACATCTTCCACCAGCAGACATAACCGGTAAGTCTTTTATTGATTCATTCATTTTTGTCACCGTCAAATGCCTTTAGAGTAGTTAAACTTAGGGCTTTCCGTCACATGTAGGTGACAGATGTCTAGTGCGTCCAGTAACCAGTAGTTTGTCCGCGACGGAGCGGGCTACGACAAAGTTCACCCGTCAGGTCCAAGAGATCCTGACACCTCTAGTGAAGGCAGTTCATCTACCAACTCTTCTACATCAAGTAGTGATAGGGCAGAGAGTAACCTTAGTGACGGTCTAGGGAAACCGAGCCACAAGTTCAGTCCATCATAGGCTCTGATGGGATGAGGAAGTTCGTAATGCTCTCACTGTGGACGATGAACGATTTTTTGTCCACAATTAAAGAGTCTCACTTTAAGACACTTAGGAGCAAATACCAGATACCTGTCAACATACCCATCCGTCTACCCCGCAAAGGAGAGAGGTGTTACTACCACGGTGTCAGGGGTGTCGGGGTCTATGAGCAAATGCTCAAAGCTGGGTTAAGATTTCCCTTAAGTCAGCTACACCGTCAACTCCTCCATTACCTAGGACTGTCCGTCAACCAAGTCTCCCCAAACGCTTGGAGGGTCTTCTTGGGGGTGGAAGTACTGTACGGATCAATGTCCAATGGGAAGAAAAGATTAACAGTGGAGGAGTTCTTCCATTGCTACTGTCCAGTAGAGATTACAAAATCACGAGGGATGTATAGTTTTGTTGCCAGGAGCCCATTGTTAAGGCTAGTGAGTGATACTCCAGATTCCAATAGGGACTGGAAGTCTAGGTACTTTTTCATAGACGGGGATGAGTGGATGTGTCATCTTGGTGAGACCGAGTTCATGCCCGTCGACACAACATGGGGTGTCTTACCCCCGTCTGGTATTCATTCGTTCTCTTTCTTGTTTGCAAAATTGCACTGTTGATTTCTAATCATCTTCTTTCTTTTCCTCAAGACTGTCCACAAGTGTCACTTGAACAGTGGAGTTTTTTGGAGAAAATTTTCCAAAAGACTAAGTTGGCAGAGAGATCTTGGGCCAAGTTAGTAAGCCTAAAAACCATTTGTTGGCACTGTGACGGACCCGAACCATCCGTGGAAGCTCTGAAGTACGAGACATAAGTTCGAACACGTAAGTTCGTTCACTTAAGTTTCACAGTTAGTAATTTTTTGTCATTAACTTATGTACCGTCCTCTTTTGCAGAAATGGACGAAGTAGAGAGGAGAGCTTTCATTAAACAACAAGCTGTTGCCAAGAAGAAGGATGCCCAGGCTGGTGGGACGGGCACGCCCAAGCCGTCCATTACAAAAAGAAAACCCGGCCAGGAGGTGGACCGTCATGCCAAGAAGGCAAAGGTCACGCCCGAGACCGTCGTAGGCCTGGAGGCGGAGGTGAAGAAAGTCCCCGTCAAGCACGGCAAGGGGAAGGGCCTGATGACGGGTGGCCCGGTGCCCAACGTTGAGAAGCCCCCCATCCTCTTGCGCGAGGATTCCAAGTACGCTATAGAGAAGCTGTCCTCAATCCTGACGACAGAGAATTACGAGGACCTTGGAAACCACTCGACGGAGGCAATGGGTGAGACGTGCCTCTTCAACCTTGCCCAGGTAAACACATTACCCATCATCATTACCATTCCATTCATCTCTGTTTATCGTTATGTTGACTTAGCATTTCTTTGTTCCAGGCTGTTCTTATGATGAAAGGCCTCATGGACCGTTGTGTTCATGAGGAGACGGCTCTGAGCCATCTACGGGCTAAGGCGGCCGCGATGGAGGATGAACTAGCCCAGTTCAAGACCTGGAGGGTGCGCATTGAAAAGAAGCTGACTCTGTCCGAGCAGGAGATGGGTGAATTGGAGAAGCAGACGGAGGTGCCGCAAAGAGTCCTTGGAGACAAAGAAAAAGAGATTCTATCCATCAAGGACCAACTCCGTCAAGCTAAAGAGGACGCCATCAAGGAGTACCGGGACTCTAAGGTTTATCTGACGGAGTTGGGCAGCACCTTTGCAGACGACTTTGATGACGCCCTTTGTCAGATAAAGGCCTTACACCCCGAACTAGATCTCTCCAAGGTCAGCATCGACGAGGCCCAAGCCCAGATGTCCGTCCTCCTTGAGGCCTCCGGCAGCACTGATCATTTTTTTGATGAAGATCAAAATACTAAAGGTGCCGGGAGCCGAGAAGACGAAGCAGGGACAGCCGGCCAGGATCATGCTCAAAGCCAAGATGACGAAGTAAAATTCATTGATTACCCTGTTGAGTGACCTTGTAATTTTTTATAGAAATATCAATTTTTGGACCGTCGCAGACAATGTTGCCTTTAAAGGCGTAAATGTGTATTAATTTTTTAACTGTCATGAACAATGTTGCCTTTAAATGCATTTTAATGTATTTCTTTTTCGAGTTCGTCCTTGTATGTATTGCTTGCTTTTGTTTAAAGCTTTGTGGATGCTTGCTATTCACGATGGAGTCAAATCCGTCATGTGCACCGTTTAACAGGCTCTTGTCTATTCATACAAGGATAGAATCGTCATATTTTAGGACCGTCATGACTTGATACTTTGGCTGTTTTGCCTTCTATTCTTTTTAGGACAATGTCTTGGCTTTGGGCAGTCGCTTTTTTATGCCGTCGTCTTTTAGACTTAGGCTTTGCATCCGTTTAGGATAGCGTCGTTGGCTTTAAAGCCGTTAACTTTTAAGCTTAACGCTTTTATGCCTTGCATCCGTTTAGGATAGTATCGCTGGCTTTTAAGCCGTCAGTTTTTACACCGTCAACTTTTAAGCTTGACCAGATTTTATGCTTAGGCTTTTTTACCTTTCATCCTTTTAGGATGGGGCCGTCAGCTTTTACACCGTCAGCTTTTATGCTTGACCGGATTTTATGCTTAGGCTTTTTGCCTTTCATCTTTTTAGGATGGAGCCGTCAGCTTTTACACTGTCAGCTTTTATGCTTGACCGGATTTTATGCTTTGCATCCGTTTAGGATATTGTCGTTGGCTTTAAGTCGTCAGCTTTTGTGCTTAACGCTTTTATACCTTGTAGATTCTTAGGCCATCGTCGCTTTGGGCTGTCGGTTCTTATACCATCGACTTTGGTACTTCACAAGTCCTGATGTTCAATACTTAACAAAATATAGAAGAGACTTTGAATAAACCTTTGCATCTTGCATAAATTTTTTTTTTAAGAAGGGGAAAACATGCCCTTTGAGTTCCCAGAATACATTAAAGCAGATAACAAGTAGGGGGTTGCCATTCTTTCTTACTGGTAGTACTTTCGTAGGTGCTCGGCATTCCATGGATGGTGTAGCTTCTGCCCTTCCAGTGTTCCAAATGGTAGGTGCCCTTCCTTTGCTATGCTGTGATCCGATAAGGTCCTTCCCAGTTGGGGCCGAGCTTTCCCTAGGCGGGGTCTCTTGTGGCGTACATGATCTTTCTTAGAACAAGGTCTCCGACCTGGAATTCCCTGTGTCTGACTCAGGAGTTGTAGTGTTTAGCCATGCGATCTTGGTACCGTGCGAGCCTTTGCTCTGCTACTGCTCTGTTTTCGTCGATCAGGTCGAGCTGTAGGCGCAAGGCCTCGTTGTTCCTGCCTTCATCGTGGGTGTTCACCCTGTAGCTTGTGAGTCCTACTTCGGCGGGGATGACTGCCTCGCTTTCGTAGGTTAGCCGGAACGGTATTTCTCCTGTAGGGGTCCTTGCTGTCATCCTGTATGCCCATAATACGCTTAGCAGTTCTTCGGGCCATATCCCCTTTGCCCCCTCGAGCCGAGTCTTGATAATCTTAAACAAGGATCGGTTCGTCACTTCTACTTGACCGTTGGCCTGGGGGTGGGCGGGGAAAGAGTAATGATTTTTTATTCCCAGTTGCGTGCAGAACTCTCGGAAGGGGCTGTTGTCGAATTGCTTCCCGTTGTCCGAGACCAGGACTCTGGGAATTCCAAACCTGCATATAATGGATCTCCAAACAAAGCTTCGTATGTTTTTCTCTGTAATAGTGGCCAAAGCTTCAGCTTCTACCCATTTCGTGAAGTAGTCTATGCCTACCACCAGGAACTTCAGCTGTAGCATAGCTGTTGAAAATGGGCCCATGATGTTTAGTCCCCATTGAGCGAACGACCATGGGGCCGTCATGGGGGTCAGCTCTTCGGATGGTTGTCTGATGATGTTGCTGAACCTCTAGCACTTGTCGCGGGCTTTGACATAAGCTTGAGTATCTTTTTGCATTGTGGGCCAGTAGTATCCTGCCCGAATCAGCTTATGCGCCAGTGACTGCGACTCCGAATGATTTTCGCATATTCCCTTATGTACTTCCCTCATGACATAGTCTGCTTCTTCGGGACCCAAGCACCTTAGGTATGGGCGAGAGAAACCCCTTTTATACAGGACGTCCTTCATCAATACAAACCTTGACGCTTGAACCTTCAGCCTTCTGGCGGCTTCTTTTTCGTCTGGCAGGACGCCATCTTTCATGTAAGAGACTAATGGCGTGGTCCAATCGCTTTCGGAGCCTATTTCCTGCATATAGACAGAGTCTATTAGTGGTGAAGCCTGTACAAAAGAGAGCACATTGTTAGGGGTAGCTATTTGTTCCGACGAGGCGGCTTTGGCAAAGCGGTCGGCTTGCTCATTTTCTTCTCTGGGGATTTGGACTATCTCTGCCTTCAGTTTGTCCACCCTTCTCTTCGCTTGATGGAGATATTTCTTCATTTTGTCGCCTCTGCACTCGTAGTCTCCATTTATTTGGTTGACAACGACCTGAGAGTCGCAAGAGACTACGACTCGGGCCGCTCCTACTGCTTTGGCGAGGTCCAACCCCGTTATCAAAGCTTCGTACTCCGCTTCGTTGTTGGTGGTGGGGAAGTCCAGGCAGATCATGCATTCGATTTGATCTCCCTCGGGGGAGTGAAGTACGACATCTACTCCACCGGCTTATCTAGTTGACGACCCATCTGTATGTACACTCCATGTAGGGCAGTCGCTTGCCCCCTGGTCGTCTCCGCTGGTGAATTCGGCTATGAAGTCTGCAACTGCCTGTCCCTTGATGGCGGTGCGTGGGCTGTATCGAATGTCGAACTCGGTCAACTCTATTGCCCATAAGGCTAGGCGACCAACGGCTTCGAGATTGTGCATCGCCCGCCGCAAGGGCTTGTCGGTCAAAACTACTATCGTATGGGCTTGGAAGTACGGCTTAAGCTTTCGTGCCGCAGTAATCAAGGCGAAGGCGAATTTCTCCATGGGCGGATACCTTTCTTCTGCTCTTTGAAACGCCCGGCTGGCGTAGTACACGGGCTTCTGTACCCCGTCTTCCTCTCTGATCAAGGCCGCGCTGACGGCCACTAGGGAGACAACTAAGTAGAGGAAGAGTTCCTCCCCTGGCTGCAAAGGACTCAGCAAGGGAGGTGAGGAGAGGTAGGCCTTCAGTTCTTTGAACACCTTTTGGCATTCATCCGTCCACTCGAAGGTTTTCTTAAGCGTGCGGAAGAACGGAAGGCACTTGTCCGTTGCTCTTGACACGAATCTGTTCAGGGCGGCCACTTTTCCGTTTAAACTTTGTACCTCTTTTGCATTCTTCAGGGGGCCATCTCCATTATAGCTCGGATTTTGTCCGGGTTGGCCTCGATGCCTCTCTAAGACACCATGAAGCCGAGGAATTTTCCTATAGTCACTCCAAACGCACATTTTGACGGGTTGAGCTTCATGTCGTAGGAGCGGAGGGTGCCGAAGGTTTCTTCGAGATCCCTCAAATGGTCCTCCTTCCTTCGGCTTTTCACCAGCATGTCGTCGACGTATACTTGAACATTTCTTCCTATCTGGTCGGCGAACATCTTGTTCATGAGTCTTCGGTATGTGGCACCCGCATTTTTTAGTCCGAACGGCATCACCTTGTAGCAGAAAAGCCTCTGGCTGGTGATGAACGAGGTCTTCTCTTGATCTGTTTCGTCCATCCGGATCTGATTGTACCCCGAGAAGGCGTCCATAAAGCTTAGCAGTTGGTGCCGGGCCGTAGAGTCTACCAGTGTGTCGACTCAAGGGAGGGGGTAGCTGTCCTTGGGGCATGCCTTACTCAGGTCCGTAAAGTCTACACACATCCGCCACTTCTCGCTAGCTTTCTTGACCATCACCACATTGGCCAACCAGTCGGGGTAGTATACTTCCCGGATGAATCCTACTTCTCACAACTTGCCAACTTTCTCTGCTACCGCTCGGTCTCGCTCTGGGGCGAACACCCTTTTCTTCTGTTGTACGGGCCGGTAGGTGAGCGACACGTTCAGCCTGTGCACCATGACTGACGGGTCGATTCCCGACATGTCGATTCCCGACATGTCCTCATGACTCCAGGCAAATACATCTTGGTTTTCCTTGAGGAAAGCCACGAGCGCTTGGCAAGCCGCAAGGCTGTTGAGAGCGCCGATCCTGGTGGTTCTGTCAGGCCTGGACTCGTCGAGTATTATTTCTTCGAGCTCCTCCACAGGTTCTGCCCCCGCTCTTTGCTCTATGTTCATTGTTTGTAGTTGGCTATTCATTTCTACCATCACGACGTAGCATTCTCGCACGGCCACCTAGTCTCCCCATAGCTCCCCTACCCATTGCTTGGTAGGAAACTTGACCTTTAAGGCATAGGTCGAGGTTGCAGCCTTCCAGGCGTTGAGGGTGGGTCATCCTATGATTGCGTTGTAGGTAGAGGAGCAATCAACGACGAGGAAGGTAACGTCCCTAGTGACCTGCCGAGGGTATTCCCCGACAGTGATAGGCAATGTAATCGAGCCGAGGGGGTATACTCTTGTCCCCTCGAACCCGGTGAGCGGGGCCTTGGTAGGGACCAAGCGTTCTTTGTCTATCCGCATCTGTTGGAACGCCGGATAGTAAAGGATATCCGCGGAGCTTCCGTTATCGATTAAGACCCGGTATGTGTTATAGTCTCCTATCCGGATGTTGACGACAAGGGCGTTGTCGTGCGGATGATGAAGGTGTTGGGCGTCTTCTTCTATGAACTCCATAGTGGGGCTGTTTATTCGTGGCTTCTTCTGGATAAGGCTCGCAGCCTGAACATTTTGAACTGCTCTGAGGTAGGATTTTAGAGCCTTCTTTGTTGAACCGACGGCTGGTGCACTTCCAACGATCATCCTTATGTCCCCTATAGGTGGTCTGGGACGCTCGTTGTCCTAGCGAGGGGTTTGTTCTTGTTGAGGTGCTTCTATTCTTTCTCGGCTGACGAACTTCTGCAACTTTCTTTGCCTAATCAAGGCTTCGATCTGCTGTTTCAAATTGTAACAATCGGCGGTGTCATGGTCGTGGTCTCGGTGGAAGCGGCAGTATCTGTCTTTGGATCGTCTGTTAGGGTCTCCCTTTAGTTTTCCCGGAAAGGTCAGGGACCCGTCGTCCTTGATCTGCATCAGGACTTGGTCGATCGGAGCCGTCAAGGGGGTAAAACTTGTGAATTTTCCAGCGGGGAGCTTCTTGCGTCGGTCGTCTCGGCCTTCTATTCGTGGCGCTTTTCGCCCCTTGTCTTGTCGTGCGTCCTCTTGTCTTTCCCTCTTCTTGGAGGGCTTCTCTTCCCGGGCCAGTAATGCATCCTCCGCATTCATGTACTTAGTTACCCTATAAAACACGTCCGACATAGTTTTCGGGTCATTTTTGTATAGAGAAAACAAGAATTTAACCTTTCCGTAGCCCGTTTGTGAATGCGGCGACTTGTATCTTATCGTCAGCTTCATCGATCGAAAGTGTCCCTTTGTTGAAGCGGGCTATGTAGGATCTGAGCGTCTCATCCTCCCGCTGCCTAATGTTCATTAGGCACGCGATGGATTTTTTGTACCTGTGTCCCCCGATGAAATGCGTAGCGAACTGAGCACTCAGCTCTCTGAAGGTACCGATAGAGTCGGGCGTCAGCCTGCCGAACCAGGTCCTTGCGAAGCCTTTTAGCGTCGCTGGGAAGGCCCGGCACATAATTTGGTCTGGTACGCCGTGCAAGTGCATCAATGTCTTGAAGGACTCTAAGTGGTCTAGTGGATCCTTCGACCCATCGTAACTTTCTATTTGGGGCATGCGGAACTTTGGCGGTGTGGGGAACCAAATGACAGGTGTGGTGAAGGGGGAATTCGTGCTTTAGATGAGGTCGTCGAGGTCGTTGGATACCCGTCCTTTGAGGGCGTTCATCATGAGATCCATGCGCTCCCTCATTATTTGTATTTCCGCGACCACGTTGGACGGGACATGGCCATCGGCCGACGGACGGTTTGTCTCTTGTCCTTCGGGTCGGCTCAAGGCATTGCTTCCCTCAGGGCCTCCATGGTTCCTCTACTCGGCACTGTTTTCCTCCTAGTTCTCTCCTTGGTTGTCAAGCGTTGCGTTCCTTCGTTGTAGCTGTTCTTCCAAGTCGTTGTTACGTTTTGTGAGGCGTTCGACCGCGGCTGCCAGAGTTTGGACCTGCCTCTCGAGTGCCGTGGTGCGCTGTTCATTACCTTGATCGCTCATGGTGGTTGCCCTTGAACGTGTGAGTACCATGCAACTTTTTGTTCGGAAAGCACGGAACACAGTCTACGTACTTTCCCACAGACGGCGCCAACTGATGATGCCAAGAATCAACTCAGTAAGCTGCAAGGTCTTCACGTACTTCGGACGAACCTGCACAAGTAGAAAGAACCTCAAAGAGAGGTACTGGCGTAGTACCAGCCAACGACCCTCCGATGGTTAAGTTAGTATTGCTCACAACTCTAGAGTGCTAGAGTTAGGGTAGAAGCATGCGTACCTCGATTTGGGAGGGCTTGGAAGTATTTATAGTAGTAGGGGCCCTTGGCCAAGGCGTGCTGGAGAAGATACCACTTTACCGGAATTGCCTCTGAGTAGCGTGGAGCGCGAGATACTTCTTGGGCAATCAAGTGTGTTGGGCAAGACACCCCTTTGGGAGCAATCGTACTCCACAAGATATCTGTCCAAATAGTAGCGTACACGACAAGACTCATTTTCTCAGGGAAGCGTACATGGCAAGATAGGCTTTGGTGCCCCCTGCCTCCCCCCGTCGACGGTCTCTCCTGTCACCTCGTTTAAGGGTCGTGTCGTTAAGGTCTAGCGTCCGTCATCATATCTCGCACCGTCATCCCGCGCAGGCTGCCGGCATCTAGTGGGAGTTTTATCCCTATCAAGATTAAAAATGATTTTTTAAATAATTTAATAGTATAAGAATGAAAATTTTAAACATAATTATCTTAATAAAAAATAGTAGACTTACTAGACTATAGTACACTACTAAATTATAGTAATCTTAATATATATATATATATATATATATACACTATTAATAACATGATTCTCGGTTTGATTTTTAACTTTTTGCGTACTAAAATACCCTTACACTAATTCTTAAACTCTCTAAAATACCTTTACCATTTAGTTAAATAATTTTATATTAAAAAAGACAAACGGGTTAAAAGAGTAATTTATTTTTCCTAAGTTTTAGGTTTTTTTCTTTATCTTCTCCATTCAGTGTAAAATTTAGGACACTATCTCTATCTCATTTTTAAACATTATTTCATGTTACCTTATCTATTTCTTAAAACACACACACACACGCGCACACACACAAGGTTATTTTGAAGTCATTAAAAAAAAAGAGATGCTATGTCCACAATATTTTTACAACAAATCACAAGTAGTTAGTTGTTATTAGTTTAAATTTGAACATAACTTTTGGACATTATCTCTATCTCATTTTTAAACATTATTTCATGTTACCTTATTTATTTTTAAAAACACACACACGTGCGCGCACACACACAAGGTTATTTTGAAGTCATTAAAAAAAGCGAGATGCTATGTCCACAACATTTTTACAACAAATCACAGGTAGTTAGTTGTTATTGATTCAAATTTGAACCTAACACTAAGATTACTTTTTTGCCCCAATAATAACAACTAGTAACAACCTGTCACTTAGGATTTGTTGTAAAAATGTTTGTGGTCATATTATTTATCTTAAAAAAAGCCATATAAAAAAGAAAATTATTTTGTGTACTATTAATAACAGGATTCTTTGTTTGAGTTTCATCATTTTGCGTATTAAAATATCCTCAAATAAATTCTTACACTCTCTAAAATACCCCTATCTTTTAGTTGAATAATTTTAAATTTAAAAAACAAATTGATTAAAAGTGTAATTTACTATTTTTAAAAAAGTTCCTAAGTTTTAGGCAAAGATCCTAAAAATTAGGACACTATCTTTTTTTTTTTTTTTTTCTTTTTTAAGAAAAAGTTAAGTAAAATTTTTTAGGACCCTATTTATATCTCACTTTTAAATATCATTTTACTAAAGCCTAAATAAAAATAGTTTTATAGTACGCGTAAAACATATATAATGAGTTTAATATATATATATATATATAAGTATGAGAAAGATTTTTTTTTTTTAATGAAAGAGAAGGAAAATTTTAAATATGATTATCTTAATGAAAAAAAAAGTAGATTATACAACTAAATTATACAAATCTTTATATATATATATATATATATAAGAAGTGCTACATTCACAATATTTTTACAACATTTTTACAACAAATTATAGGTGGTTAGTTATTATTGGTTCAAATTTGAACTTAACACTAAGATTACTTTTTTGTCCTAACAATAACAGCCAGTAACAAACTGCCACTTAGATTTGTTGTAAAAATGTTGTGATCATATCATTTCTCATATATATATATATATATGTATAAGCATTGGCAGGTAAAATAAAATAAAAGGAACACAATATGCTAAATCACACGAACATCTTTGTCGATGGACTTGGCTCTCATCCAAGACTTGCGAAGATTCAAGAGCAAATACCTTACATATTTGTTGGTTCTTCAAAAACAGTTTTTAAAAACTACTTTCTAAAACATAAACCAAAATCAAAACAAAAAAGATGAAGATGCCACGATAAGGTGCACATTTCAAAGGATCTTTGTGCCAGCACTCAGTAACATGGGCATTGGGTTGTCGGCCAGCCATTACCTTTCACATTCAAAGAGACAAAAACTACAATAATAAAGTCAGCATTGAGCATCTATTAAAGTCATGACTCATGAGAGAGCACAATTGTCAACTAATTTAACGTCACTTTATTTTCCTTCTTCAATTTAGACTAATAGCCTATTGGTTCCGCTCTCCTAATCAGGTAAAATTTAGGTGTAGAATTTAGATATTGTATTTTAAGTTTTTCTCTCAAGATTCAGCAATATGGCTGTAATTAAGTAAAAATACACTTCCATTCCATAAAAAAAAAGTCGTGTGACTGAATTTAAGAAAAAAAAAACTTAAAAAATAGCATTTAAGTACTATACCTAAGTTTTATTCATCCTAATTTAATGTTTATTGTTTATTCTAAATAAGTAAAGGCATAATAATTTGAAGACTAAAATAATATCCTTAAATTTTATCAAAAATTTATTTTTCATTTATAAATTTTGAAAAATTCTTTTTTATCTTTAAATTATTAAAAAGTTCGATTTTTGTCTTATTATTGACAAAAGTATTTTTTTAATCTCTATTTAAAAAAAAATTCATTTGAAAACTATTGACAAAAGTTTTTTTTTTAATCTCTATTTTTGACTCAATGGTCAATACTATTGAACAAACTTTTTTATAAAGTTTAAGGATAAATAAAGATCTTTTTAAAGTTTAGGAAAAAAAAGGCATTTGATAAAATTTAAGAACCAGAATAATATTTGACCTTAATTTTAATAACATGCACACTAATTTAAAAAAGAAATAGTAGTGGTAGACTCAAATAAAAACTAGTAAAAATTGAACTCAATAATAATTTATAAAAATATAGTAAAGTATTAATTTATGGTTTGTGATTTGTAATTGTAACGTTATTCTAATCTAAATAGCATTTCTCTTTTTTGCGTGGAAGGATAATCTTTCTTATTCAATACTATTAAAAATTACTCAATTTATATAATCTCGTGCATACATAATTATTGTTTAACGCAGTTATGAGTTGTTATGACCCTTTATTATTATTATGAGCATAAACCATGGCACTCCGTGATGAAGGTTGTTCAAAGTGTCATAACAGTTATCTGTGACAATGAAATCGTCAAAAATGAGTGACCTAACCACAGCTTCTTTTTCTTCTCATTCGAAAAAAAAAATGTTAATAAGACCTTTTTACTCCCTTTTTTATAGTTAAAAGACTTAAAAGTTTTTTTTTGTTGTTTTTTCTTTTTTTGTCGTTATTAATCACCACGTGACGTCGGTAAGGGTCTATCACACTGTCAAAGTTATTATCCCGTTTGTCACTTTCTACGATTTAATTATTAAAAATCCCCAATCTTTTATATTAAATTACACCAACGCCACAACCCACAATATTTTATATTAGCATTTCTTTTTAATCAAAACAATTTCTTTCACTATTAATAAATTGGACTGCGGTTGAAGCGAACAGATATAACTCTATTCTGTTCATCAAAAAAAAGATATAACTCTATTCTTTGTAATGCTAGTTCAGTGATTCGAACCTTATTCTTTCTCTCGGCCCTCATCTACTACAGACTTGTATAAAAAAAGAAAAAAAAGAAATACATGGATAAAATATGAGATTTTTTTTTTTTAATGAGTTAAAGCAGCTCTGATGAGGCTAAAATATAACTTTTTTTTTTTTCATGAGAAGTAAAAGCAGCAACAGGTCTTGAATTGTAAATAATCATTTCTCAATGTCTTGTTTTTACTTCCCACTTGATGCCAGAAATGCAAATGTGCAAATCTCCACCAATATTAGATTAAAGTTGTTGTAGTATCATTAGTGCTCCTTGGTAAATTACACATCCATTATTTATTTACATATATATATATATATATATATATATAAAAAACTTTTCCACTCTTTGTCAATTAGACTACCCCAAAATCCCAATGACCGTGGTAGATGAAATTTGAAATTATCGAATATTTAACATGTCATTTAAGTCTATTGAAGTCTAGTGTCCATAAAGTAACTTTAATCTCTTATTGGTTTTTGATAGAATTGAAATAACCTTCAGTTATTATTATTATTGTAAGGACACAAAACCACGGATTGGGCCTACGAACAGAACAGATTGAGGCCCGAGCTGTGTACAGTATCCTCGCAATTAATTTGTAAAGAGAGTAGACAGGAGAATACTTGATTGAAGACGTATGTGTTGATGTCCCAAGTATAATTATGATCAGATTTACGTTAATGAAATATGAGGTAGATACAAGGTTCTTCTCGGCATATTCCGAGAGGTATGTTTAGACTAATACAATGAACACTTCTCTCTTTCTCTTTCTCTCTTTGTTGCTCTTTTTACTCTTCTGATGATCCTCCCCTCTTCTCTTCCTTTTTTGCTCTATTTATACGTCCCTTTTCCCTCCTCTCTCAGTTAGGTGAGCTTTCTTTGATACTTGTCCCATTAGCCTCTATCTGGAGTCTTCACCTGGCAGCTGTAAAGGATGAAGGTCACTGTTCAGGTGTCTTTTCCCATTAATGCAGCCATAATGTTAGCTGCAGGATCATAAATGCGATGGTAGGAGCCTTTTGCCTAATATCTGATCTTTGCTACCTGTCCTTTTTGTCCATATAAATTAGGGGATTCTCCGGGAAGGCTAGGATTGATGTTGGAGCATTCATCTGAGACACTCTTTTGACAATCCGAACAAGCAAGTCTCCTCGGACCAGTCTTTTTTCCTCGTGACTTACACTTTAGGATCGAGTTAGGCTGGGCACACTCCTTAAGATTTGTTGTCCTCGGACGTACAGGTTTCCTCGGACAGGCCCACAGCCCATAATCGGGCATTGGGCCTTTTACCCCTACAATAACCCTCAAAATTTCGATTTTCTCTGTTATCCGAGGAGAAGGACGGGATTTTGACTTCTCTCAAGTTTCACCTTTGTAACCTTTTGAGTTCATCCACGTGGAAGCGCTCTTCCGCGCGTTTCGCCAATTTCACAAACGCTTCAGAAGTTGTAGCGCACCATTTACTGCTCTAGGTGGCGCTTTGTCTCTTTTTATCTACGGCGAGATGCAGATCCCACGGTTGGGATTTCTTCACGAAATTTAACGTGGGATAACTCCCACTTACTTTCCCCTACTATATAAGGGGCTTTGAGGGAGTTGTTCTGCTTATTTTGCATTCTTGAACTCTTGAGCATTCCGGCCCTCATTCATTACTTTTTTCTAAAAAATTCCGAGCACGTTTTTACGAAGGATCCTAGGTATCTTCGAAGTCACTAAGCCAAAAATCGACTGTTGTCGTAAGTACTTGGTTTCCAAGTTCTTTTCTTCTCGGCTGAGCACCTCAGCCATCGTCTTTTTACATTTCCTCGCCTTAGGAGAGTCTCGTAGCACCCTTTTATACATCCATATGGGTAGGTTTAAGAATTTAGTTGATACCCCTGTGGCTGTAGAGCTTTTTAAGGCGAAATATAACATTCCCGAGGGGGTTAGCCTCTGTTACTGCCCACTAGAGAATTTCTTAACCTCTAGGAGGACTGGTGAGGTGGTTATTCCTGTAATCGCCTTTTTAGAGGGGAGAATGACCATTCCCATGGGTAGCGTCACTAGGGAGTACATTAGGAATCATAGGCTGTGCCCGCACCAATGTGCCGCTAATATGTTTAGGATTCTGGGCTGTGTAGACGCCCTTAATGAGATGATGGGTTTGCAGCTTACCTGGCACGACATCGTACACATGTACGAATGTCACTCCTTGACCGAGGGGGGGTATTATTTGAAATCCCGGTCTTCCATTGTAAAAATGATATCGTGCCTTCCGAAGTCCAACAAGGGCATGAAGGACGATTACGTCATCGTCTCTGGGGCGTGGCATGACAGTCACCATTGTCTGACCACAGAGGGGGAGCCAGGTGGGGTACTCTAGGACTAGGTTAAGATAACATAGGGTTTACAATTTGGATCTCATTTTATTTTATTGTGCATGTATTTGATTTAGGGGTGTGATGACTAATCTTGTGTTTTTCTTGATTGTGACTGCAGATAGGAAGTTTGTCACCCCTAAGCTCAGTCTTGTGAACGTGCTCGGCTTGAATCATTTGCTGTGATCCGAAGTGTTTGTTCATTCGGATGGCCAGCTGCGCGCCGTTCACTTGATATTGGACTTTGCTCCAATATCAGACAGTTTCCAGGAAGTCGGGAATTCTATCCGAGCGGGGGACAAGATAATTCGTCGGATAGACGTCTCTCGGCCGGGTTTTTTGGCAAAGAAGGATCTTCCCCCAGTTCCGTGGCCGCTCCAACAAGTTGCCCCTCAACCAGCTACACAAAGGGAAGAGTCCGCCTCCTCTCGGCCATCTTTGGATACGGAGATAGATCAATTCCATTTCGAAGAAGAGTTTCGAAGAAGAGAAAGAAGTGCAAACCAGACCTCTTGGCCCTCACGATTCTGAGACTTCAGAAGAGGAAGACGAGATGCCCTTCCAGCCAAGAAAGGGATTGAAAGCCCTCGTGGTAGGGCGGAATGCGGGTGCTTCTTCCAAGGAGGCCCCTAAAGAGAAGGATACTGACAAATTGCCTCCCCTTCCAACCGCTGCGACCGGCCTTCTTCCCATGCCAGATTTGAAGAAGAAGAGAAAGGTCGTGGACGTGGACACCGAGGAGGGTGAAGTGTCACCTCAGCAGCAAAAAGGGCTGAAACAACAGAAGGGAGGGAGAGACGATAGGAGGGTTTCCCCACCCAGGCACAGGAGTGACCCCCGTCCTAGGGAGGCTCAGCAACCACCAGCCTGGGCTCCGCGGCTGGACCTGGATGGGGCTCCTATCCCTGACACCGCCTCCATACGGGAGTTCCAAAACGGGCACTCAAGCTACATTGCCGAGGCCTTAGAGCGCCCACTGCGCCTGCCTCGGGACATAGAGACGGTGAGGTCCTAGAGGCAGGTCGACCTGTTTATGTCCATGAAGAGGGACTTAGCCATGGTGAGTTATTGGTCACTTCATTGCACGTAGGATTTGCTTATGCTTGGATTATGTAACTTCGCAAGGAGATAGAGAAGACCCTGGGGGAGCTGAAGCACCAAAAGCTGGAGTTAGCCAAGAAGCTAACTATTGAAGAGAAAGAGAGAGACGAAGCGCGAAAGCTGGGCTGAAGAGCGCCCAAGACCAGGCTGAAGACCAGTGGAAAAGGTTGCACATGACGGAGATAGAGCTGGCAACCGAGAGGCAGCTGGTCTTGGAGCTTCACGCCAGAGCAGAGAGGGCCGAGAAGGCTGAAAAAGAGGCTTGGAAGGCGCTGAGGGCTGCAGAGGCCGAGAAGGAGGCCGAATACATCCGCGACATCGAAGAAACAGAGAAGAGGCTCGCGGAGGAGGTAACCGAAGTGTGCAGGGATTACTGCCAGTCCACTTGGGAGGAGGCCCTAAACATGGCTGGAGTCCCAGCCGATTCGGATCTCAGGCAGCCGGGGAAAACATACTTCCATCCAGATCTCCCCTTGCGCCCGGCTGACCCCTCCTCCTCGTTGCCTCGTGCCCCGAAGCAAGTGAGCCAAGCACTTATTCCTCTTAAGGCCACTCAGGAGATTCAGAAGGAACAAGTAGCTCCGGGTGCCACTTCTGTGACCGTGGATCCTGACGAGGCCAAGGAAGCAACTCTCTCAGAGACCGAGCCGAGCGAACATGATAGCATTCCTCCTCAGGCCGAACAGGCTTAAGGCTAGGGTTTTGTCGTCTGTAGTTGTAGTTGTTAGTTGTTTTTTATTTTTTATTTTTTGATGTAACAGTCACTTTGAATAACGGGCTAATGTACTTTACCTTTCTATTTAATGAGAATGTTTTGCTAACCTTCTTCTGTTTCCAATTTCACTTATTTGCTTGTTTTGCCTTGAAGTCCTTAATCCTATGAAAAGTTTAAGTCCACAAAATGAAGTAGTAATAGAAATAAATCTCTATTCCCACGTAATGAAGAGGACATCGTGGATATGGTAGTAATGTCCCGAGGTTACTGATAATAAAGCCTTAATGATGACATTAAAATCATTCAATCAATTCAATCCCGTCTTAACGAATGTGGATGAGTTCAAGCAGACATAATCCCTGACTTACCCATTAAAGTTGAGTGAAAATACTAACTCAGAGAGCGTGGTCTGAGTAAATATGAAAGACCAGGTTTCCGCAGAGAGCTCAATGATGTGTATAGGGTAGTGATAAGGCCCTGAAGGTATGATCCGAGGGGTTGTGTATGCGGAGAAGAGTTAAATTTCCCAAGGCATGTGGCTTGAGGGATCAGGTTTGACCAATGTTCTGTTTAACACTTAGGGGTGTTAATTTACCCAAGGTAGGTGGTCCGAGGGACCAGGCCTGACTGAGGTTCTGTTTAACACTTAGGGGTGTTAATTTACCCAAGGTAGGTGGTCTGAGGGACCAGGCTTGACCGAGGTTCTGTTTAACACTTAGGGGTGTTAATTTACCCAAGGTAGGTGGTCCGAGGGAGCAGGCCTAACCAAGGTTCTGTTTAACACTTAGAGGTGTTAATCTACCCAAGGTAGATGGTCCGAGGGACCAGGCCTGACCAAGGTTCTGTTTAACACTTAGGGGTGTTAATCTACACAAGGTAGGTGGTCCGAGGGACCAGGCCTGAGTAAGGTTCTGTTTAACATTTAGGGGTGTTAATTTACCCAAGGTAGGTGGTCCAAGGGACCAGGTCTGACCGAGGTTCTGTTTAACACTTAGGTGTATTAATAATGTAATAGACTTCAATGAGAGAATGAAAATTTTTATCAATAATAGTACCTTTTTAGATTATTTACATTCCAGGGGTGCCGTACAGCTCTTTCATCTAGATCTTCCAAGTAAAAAGCCCCTATTCCGGCTACTGATAGGATACGATATGGACCTTCCCAGTTAGGTCCTAATTTTCCCCATGCTGAGTTTTTTGCTGTTCTCACGAATTTCCATAAAACCAAGTCCCCTGGTGCGAGTGGCCTTAGCTTGACGTTGGCATCATAACTCTGCTTGAGCTTATGCTGATAGTAGGCTAGTTGAATCGCAGCATTTTCTCTACGCTCGGCGACTAGGTCCAGATTATCCTTTAGCAGTTTTTCATTGTCGGCCGAGGTAAATGAACTGGTTCTAAGTGTGGGGAACCCAATTTTTATGGGGATAACAGCCTCAGCACCGTACGTCATTGCAAATGGGGTCTCTCCTGTAGATTTTCGAGGAGTTGTCCTGTAGGTCTAGAGGACATGTGGTAGTTCTTCCACCTATTTTCCTTTGGCATCATCCAACCTCTTCTTAAGACCGCTTACTATGACTTTGTTAACTGCTTCAGCCTGGCCATTTCCTTGTGAGTACGCAGGAGTGGAGTACCTGTTTGTAATGCCTAATCCACAGCAAAATCTTCTGAACGCTTTACTGTCAAATTGAAGACCATTGTCCGAGATGAGGGTATGTGATATTCCAAACCGGATTACGACATTCTTCCACACAAACTTCTGGACATCCACATCCCTGATGTTTGCCAATGGCTCGGCTTCAACCCATTTGGTAAAGTAGTCTGTTGCGACGACCAAATACTTCTTACTCCCGGCTGCTTTAGGAAAAGGGCCTACAATGTCCAGGCCCCACTGAGCGAAAGGCCATGGACTTGACAGAGGATTTAGAACTCCTCATGGTTGATGTATATTTGGTGCAAACCTCTGGCATTGGTCACACTTTCTTACATATTCCTGCAATTCTTTTTGCATGTTTGGCCACCAATATTCCTGAGTTAAGGCCCTGTGTGCTAGAGATCATCCTCCTGTGTGGCTGCCACAAATCCCTTCATGCAGCTCTTCAAGGAGTTGCTCTGTGGCTTCAGGATGCATGCATAATAAGTAGGGTCCAGAGAAAGAACGTTTGTATAGCTTACTGTCTCCTGATAGCCAGAATCGAGGGCCTTTTCTCCGCATCTTGTCAGTTTCGGCCTTGTCTATTGATAAGACATCGTCCCTGAGATAAGTCACCATAGGGTCCATCCAGCTTGGCCTTACTCTAACTTGATGGATGTTGGGCTCTTCTTTCTCTTCAGCATGCCTTTGTACATCCTCCACCAGGATGAGTCGAGGTAGCTCCTGAGCCGAGGAGGTTGCAAGAGTGGCCAAAGAGTCCGCGTGCGTGTTCCCGCTCCGAGGAACATGTTGCAGATTAAATGACTTGAACCGTGATTGCAGTTGCTTGACCTGCCTTAGATATTTCTGCATTCTTTCATCACGAGCTTCTAATCCTCCCCTGACCTGGCCGACGACCAGTGCTGAGTCCGAAAATACCTCCACGGTGTTTCCACCCATTCTTTTGACCATGGACATTCTGATCAGTAACGCTTCATATTCAGCCTCATTATTAATAGCCGGGAAGTTTAGTCTGAGGGATTTTTCTATGACAACATTCTCCGGAGATATCGAAACTAGCCCCACTCCGGAGCCTCTCTGATTGGCTGCACCGTCCACGTATAGTTTCCAAGGTGCGGACTCCTGCACAGACACGAGGCCGACTGAATTTTCGTCCATGTGTATCGTTTCGGCAACCTCTTTTAACACAGGCTCAGCGAACTCAGCCACAAGATCGACCAGTATCTGCCCTTTGATCGAGGTGTGAGGCATATACTTTATATCAAAGGCTCCTAGGATGGTACCCCACTTGGCAATCCTCCCCGTATAGTCTGCACTCCGAAGCAATGATCTGAGCGGGAGTTGGGTAAGGACCACAACCGTATGTGATTGGAAGTAGTGAGGGAGTTTACGAGTGGCATGAACTACTGCAAAGATGGCCTTCTCAAGTGGCAGGTAACGGACCTTGGCTTCGTGAAGGGATTTACTCACGTAGTACACATGTTTCTGTACGCCATTGTAGACTCGTATGAGTACCAAACTCACAGCATGGGTGGCTACAGCAAAGTAGGCGAACAAGACCTCGTCCGTTGCAGGACTGGACATGATGGGAGGCCGAGTTAGGTATTCTTTTAGTTGCTGGAAAGCTATAACACACTCTTCATTCCACTCAAAGCCCTTCCACTTGTTTAGCAGCTGGAAGAAAGGTTGACATCTCTCTGCAGACTTGGAGATGAATCGGTTGAGAGCGGCAGTCATCCCGGTCAACTTCTGGACTTCTTTTGGGTTCCGAAGAGGCTGCAGGTTGTTGATTGCCCTTATCTAGTCGGGATTGATCTCAATTCCGTGATGGGTGACCATATAGCCCAGAAACTTTCCTGATCCAACGCCGAAAGAGCACTTCGAAGCATTGAGTCGCAATTTGTGTTTCCTTAAGATTTCAAAGATGTTTCCGAGATCACCGACGTGGTCGGACACCAGCTTACTTTTGACCACCATGTCATCAATGTAAATCTTAATGCATTTCCCCAGCTGTGGTTCAAACATTTTTGTCATCATTCTTTGATAGGTGGAGCCTGCATTCTTCAGACTAAATGACATCACCTTATAATGGTAGTTCTCAATGGGAGTTACGAAGGCTGTTTTCTCTTGATCATCCAGGGCTGAGGGAATCTGGTGGTACTCTTGGAAGGCGTCCAAGAAACTCATTCGTGGGTGCCCTACGGTTGCATCTACCAGTTGATCAATCCGTGGCATGGGGAAGGGGTCTTTTGGACAGGCTCTGTTTAAGTCCGTGAAGTCCACGCATACACGCCATTTCTCGTTCTTCTTCTTCACCACCACTATGTTAGCCAGCCATTCTGGGTAGAAGACCTCCTTGATAGCCCCTACCTGCTTGAGCTTACTTCATCTCTGACAGCGTTAGAGTGTTCCCTGGATGAGCGCCGAGGTAGCTGCTTTTTGGGGAAGGCAGCTGGGCTCACATTAAGGTGATGGCAGATGAACCCGGGATCCATTCCTGGGGCCTCGTAAGAGTTCCAGGCAAACACATCAATGTTTCTCTTAAGGAATGTCAGCAGCTCTTCCTTTTCCCGAGGAGGTAACTGAGCCCCTATCTGGAAAAATTTATCTGGGTCCCCTCTAATGACAACTTTCTCCAGTCTTTCACATTGCTCCTCGTCCGGTTCTACGGCTTTGGGGAGAATCGGGAACTTTGACTGCTATGAGCACCTGACCAAGGTGGTTGTTGGTTCGGCAACAGGCCGATGTGTAATGGCAGCTATGAGGCATTGTCTTGTCATAGGCTGGCTCCCTACAATCTCTTCCACACGTCCTCCAGACGAAAATTTAACCTTTAGGTGCAAAGTCGAAGAAACGGCCCCTAAAGCATGGAGCCAAGGCCTGGCTACGATGGCCGTGTAGGGAGAGTATGCATCCACCACGATGAAGTCCACCTCGACCACTTCAGACCCTGCTTGTACGGGTAGCCTTATCTGACCCTTAGGGATGATAGTCTTTCCATCAAAGTTGACTAAGGGTGAATCATACGCTGTCAGGTCTTCAGGCTGTAAGCCCGGTCCTTTGTATAAGTCCGGATACATGATCTCAGCCCCACTCCCTTGATTAACCATCACCCTCTTCACATCGTACCCTTCTATTCTAAGGGTGATGACCAGAGCGTCGTCATGGGGCTGTATTGTCCCCAATTTATCTTCATCCGAGAAACCTAAGACTGGTCGGGCCTTCATCCTTGCCCGCTTTGTCTCTTGGTTGGCGTCCTCGGTGGATGTCCTAGAAATAGACATTACTCTGGAAGGGCAGGATCCAGTTCTCCCGGGGGCCACGAAGATAACATTAATCGTGCCCAAAGGGGGCCTTGATGAGGCGGTCCTCGAAGCCCCTAGCCTGATATGGTCTCCCTGGTTACTTGGTCGATAGATGAACTGCTGTAGCTTTCCTTCCCTCGCAAGTTGTTCCAAATGGCTCTTCAAAGTCCTGCAATCCTTGGTGGTGTGCCCTCGCTCCTGATGATACTAGCAATGAAGGCTCTGGTTGCGCTTCATAGGGTCTTCCCCCATCTTGTTTGGCCACTTGAAGTATGGTTCGTTCTGAATTTTCTCCAGAATCTGGTGGATTGGCTCTCGGAACACGGCGTGGACTGCTTGTGATGCAACAGACCCGGACTGCACACTGTAGTCTCTCCGCGGCCTACTGTTACTGTACCGGTCCGACCTGAACTCCCTCCTCTCTTGAGGGATAACCTTAGCCTTTCCCTTTCCGATCAGCTGGTCTTCCTCGACGCGCTTATACTCGTCGATGCGGTCCATTAGCCGGCGCACACTTCTCACCGGTTTCTTGGTCAATGATTTCCGCAGGTCGTGCTTGGCTGGTAAGCCGACCTTGAAGGTTCTTACTGCCACGTCATCGAAACTCCCTTTGATTTCGTTAAACATCTCCCAGTACCTGTCTGAGTATGTTTTCAGCGTCTCCCCTTCCTGCATGGACATGGACAGCAAGGAGTCTAATGGCCGAGGGACCCTGGTGGTCGTCACGAACCGAGAGCAGAAGGCCCTAGTAAGCGCCCGAAAGGATCCGATAGAATTTGCCGCGAGGCCATCAAACCACCTCATGGCTATAGGCCCCAGACTGGAGGGGAACACTTTGCACATGAGAGTCTCATTCCGAGAGTGGACATCCATTTTCTGATTGAAATGGCTCACATGCTCCGCAGGGTTGGTCCGTCCATTGTACGCAGTAAAGGTGGGCTGAGTAAAGCGTCGGGGAAGGCTCCCTCCTTCGATGTTGCGTGTGAAGGGTGACTTGGAAATTTGGTTGAGTGCTCTAGTCATGGCATCGCTCCCAGTACCCCTTGAGGATGTGTTTTTGCTCCTGTGGTCATGGCGATGATCTTCCTCGTAGGAAAAAGACTCACTTGGGGGTGTTCTGGATCGGGGTCTATAACTGGCATCGTCATCATCGTCAGAAGAGTCATCCGTGATAGATGGATTGCTAGATGGATTGCGCCTCCTCCGCGCACGGCGCAACTTCTTCTTGAGACGATCAATCTTGCGTTGCATGTCTTCATGAGACTCGTCACTGTCATTTCGACGTCGACTCCTCGCGGTACGATTTGTGTGCACACTCCCTTCGCGGTCTCTTTCACGCTCAAGGTGCAAGAAGTAGTCAATATGCTGAGAGCCACCTGACTTCGCTCTGTTAGAACCTGATCTAACCATGGTTCAAGCCTCAACACATAGATGCAACAGTAATCCTCCCACAGACGGCGCCAATTGTAAGGACACAAATCCACGGATTGGGCCTACGAATAGAACAGATTGAGGCTCGGGCTGTGTACAGTATCCTCGCAATTAATTTGTAAAGAGAGTGGACAGGAGAATACTTGATTGAAGACGTATGTATTGATGGCCCAAGTATAATTATGATCAGATTTACGTTAATGAAATATAAGGTAGATACAAGGTTCTTCTCGGCATATTCCGAGAGGTATGTTTAGACTAATACAATGAACACTTCTCTCTTTCTCTTTCTTTTTTTGTTGCTCTTTTTACTCTTCTGATGATCCTCCCCTTTTCTCTTCCTTTTTTGCTCTATTTATACGTCCATTTTCCCTCCTCTCTCAGTTAGGTGGGCTTTCCTTGATACTTGTCCCATCAGCCTCTATCTGGAGTCTTCACCTGGCAGTTGTAAAGAATGAAGGTCACTGTTCAGGTGTCTTTTCCCATTAATGCGGCCATGATGTTAGCTGCAGGATCATAAATGCGGTGGTAGCAGCCTTTTGCCTAATATCTGATCTTTGCTACCTGTACTTTTTGTCCATATAAATCAGGGGATTCTCCGGGAAGGCTAGGATTGATGTTGGAGCATTCATCTGAGACACTGTTTTGACAATCCGAACAGGTAAGTCTCCTCGGACCAATCTTTTTTCCTCGTGACTTACACTTTAGGATCGAGTTAGGCTGGGCACACTCCTTAAGACTTGTTATCCTCAGACGTACAAGTCTCCTCGGACAGGCCCACGGCCCATAATCGGGCATTGGGCCTTTTACCCCTACAATTATTATTATTATGGAAATAACCTTAATTTTATTTATTTATTTATTATGGAAATAACCTTAAGTTTTGATAGTGCCATATCCTATTATATGGTCATTATTTCTGTTTTGACGAAGCCTTCCATATTTGAATACTATGACACATTTTGAATCCTGATAATAACAATGTTGAGTGTAGATTGGCGTTTGCACGGGACCTAGGCCTCATAAACATTAATCTAGAAGGAGACTCACAAGTAAATTATGCATGCTTTAACAAACTCTAAGCCAGCCCCTTTACCTATTCAATAGGTGATTGTTGGAGCCAAAGCTTGGAAGCACCGCTTTAGGAACTAGTAGGTTCCTTTTGCACGCTATGTAACAAAACAACTCATGAGTCATCACTCATATGTCAAAGATATTTCTACATGAACGGCTGAAGGATACTCCCCTTATCATGAATCATGACTCACTAGCTGAAGTAAAAGCAGCTTATGTCAAAAAGTTCAGGTTTTTGGGTTCACACCTTGTTTAATGAAAATTCCAAAAAACCTTTCCGTGAAAAAATAATTATAGTAAATAGCAAATAACAATTTTGTTAGTTTGCCTGCTTAAAATTGTAAGCTTTCCTTTTTTGGGTGTTTTATTCCTCCATGACAATATATATAATCTTAATTCTATCGTAAATTTTGTTAATAAACTAAAAAGCATTTTATTTTATACACAAAATAATTATAATGTTAGTTGAAAAATTAGCTGTCTATGTTTCAAATCAAATCTCAAAAGTAGTCAATGGAGTACTCAGAGTCCCATAGACAAAAAACTTGGGAGTTTAGAAAGAAAAATGTTTGAGCGGTGAGAATAGCAGCATTTTGTAATTATCTCAAAAAAAAAAAAAAAAACAAAAACAAAAACAAAATGTAGAGCTAAAGAGTAGGGCTGTCTCGTAGTTTCTTGGAAATGCAAGGTCACATTTATTTCCTCTCTCATATTAGTTATTAATTAACAACACACCACCTTAACCTCAACCTAAAGTTCTTTGCTCCCTCAACACCACTCACCGAGCGAGCGAGAGAGAGAGAGAGTCTGAGAACTAGAGAGAGAGAGAAAAAAAAAAAAAAAAAAAAAAAAAAAAAAAAAAAAAAAAAAAAAGACTATAACTTTTATTTATTTTTTTCTTCCTACAAATTAACATGTGCCCAACGAAGCAAAAGCATCGTACCAGCTCCGGAGCCCGAACCTCCCGACCCAACGATTCCATCTCCACCACCACCACTACGACAATGGCGGAGTGGATATCCGAAGCGATCAACGGTGGATCCCTCCGCCACGTGGACCTCCACACAGGAACCAACGGCTGGGCTTCACCTCCAGGCGACCTCTTCTCTCTCCGCTCCAAAAACTACCTCACCAAAAGAACCAAATCCCCTTCCGGCGACTACCTACTCGCGCCGGCCGGAATGGACTGGCTCAAATCGAGTACAAAGCTCGACAACGTACTCGCCCGCCCGGACAACCGTGTAGCTCACGCGCTCCGCAAGGCTCAGTCCCAAGGCAAATCGTTGAAATCGTTCATACTCGCCGTGAATCTCCAAATTCCAGGTAAGGACCACCACAACGCTGTCTTCTACTTCGCCACAGAGGAGCCTATTCCCTTCGGCTCGCTCCTCCACCGGTTCGTCCACGGCGACGATGCGTTCCGAAACCAGCGGTTCAAGATCGTGAACCGGATCGTCAAAGGCCCGTGGATCGTTAAAAAAACCGTTGGAAACTATAGCGCGTGCTTGTTAGGGAAAGCGCTGACGTGTAACTACCACAGAGGAGCCAATTACTTAGAGATCGACGTCGATATCGGAAGCTCCGCCATAGCCAACGCCATTCTTCACCTCGCATTGGGGTACGTGACGAGCGTAACGATCGACATGGGGTTTGTGGTGGAGGGGCAAGCGGAGGATGAGTTGCCGGAGAGGCTTTTCGGGGCCGTTAGGGTTTGCCAGATGGAAATGTCGTCGTCTACGGTCGTCGATGCTGTTCACGCGCCGCCAAATTCGCGTGGGCTGGGTTTTGCTAAGGTGAATCACCATAAATCTGGAAATCTTGATGATGATGATGATGATGATAAGTAATATCGATGATCGTTAATGAGGAAGAAAATGAAATATATTTATTATTTTAATGGGGATTATTTACTTTAGCTGTGTCGAGGTTTTTTTTTTTTTTTTGGGGAAACGTAACGAGGATCATGTAATTTTTAGTTCCCTTTTTAATGGGGATTGGTGGATGATGTAGATGTAAATGGCAACAAAACAAATAACATTGCTCTGATTTCCTCTTCTTTCTTTTTCTCTCCCTGGAGTTTTATTTGGATGTTAATTATGAATGTCTGTTTCTTGGACCGCACGTTTTTTTTTTTTTTAATGTTTTTATCATTCATGTAAACTTATTTTTTATTATTTGATAAATAAACTTATTTTTTTATGCATAATTTCAAACTGTAAAACTTCAACTTTAAACATTTGAACAATGGTATAACAATTATTTTTTTATCTTGTTAAAATCAAGTATGAAGAATATAATAATAATAATAATGATATCTAATTTAATAATTAAATTTTCTAAATTCACATTTAATAAAGAATAAACAAGGAGTTAGAACAGCATTTTACATCCGTATTCTTGTTTATGAGGGTTATAATTTTTTTTTTTTGAGATATTTTTAATTTATGACATCTGCTCTTGATGATAGCTCTTTATCATTAAACCAAAACATTAATCAATTTTTAGTGTAGGTGAAATTGAACCTAGAATCTCTTATATGACATTAAAAATTTACTAATTGAATTAATTGTAATCTACATGAAGGTTATGATTATGATGGTTGAGAATAGTGGGAATAAAGGAGGAATAAGCTAAAAAGGACTAGTGATTGTGTGTGGGGGTCGGTTGTTGGGTTTGGTTGATTCTTTCATTTTTGTTTAGCAATACACTTTTTGCTCTTTTTTAGCTGTCTTTTTCTTTTAATGGAGGAATTGATTAATAAGTAGTAGCATATATTTTTGTTGGGCGGCGGTTGGTGTGACGGGGACTGTGAAGATTTGGGTGGTGGGTTCACTTTTAATGTGATGGGGATGGAAGCGCATCATTTTGTCTAAGCAACGCCATAGCATTCCTTGTACGACAATTCCCTTTTGTTTCAAGGGATTTCTTAGCTTTAGACATCTTAACGTTCTCCTTTTACTATTTTACCACGTGCACTTTAATAAAATCAACATATTTCCCACTTGTACTTCTCACTTCGCTAAACAATAAGTCTAGAGTGGCAACTATTTTTATAAATGACAAAATTTAGGTACAAGTGCGGTTTTTTAGGTTTTTTTTTTTTTTTTTTTTCTAAAAATTCAGTCATGTGATTGTGTTTAACTAAAAATACACTTTTATCTTAGGAAAAAAAAAGGTATATGCCAAAATTTTAAGAATGAAATCTAAATAACAGTACCTAAATACTATGAAAAAAAAAAAAAAAACTTGTTCGGTGAGAACTGTTGAGTTGGTAGCATTCACCAAATGCACCCATTTGTCATGAGAGATGCTACATCCACATCATTTTTATAACATTTCATAACAAATTATAGGTGGTTAGTTGTTATTGATTCAAATTTAAACGTAACACTAAGATTACTTTTTTGTCTTAACAATAACAACTAATAACAACCTGCCACTTAGAATTTATTGTAAAAATATTGTAAAAATATTATGGACATATCATTTCTCATTTGCCATTCGGCTAGGCAACTTGTGTCCCATCACTTGTCAGTATTTCTATTTCATTAAAATAACAGGGGCATACGCATGCATGTTCATTAAAATAACAGGGGCATACGCATGCATGTTCATTAAAATAACAGGGGCATACGCATGCATGCGCATGCGTATGCCCATGCCTTTTGATCTTGTTTATGTAGTCTAGTCTCCGCAATAAAGCCCCATGTTTCATTCCTTTTGGATGCCTGAGGAATGGACATAAATGCAAGTTAGCGTCACTGTCTTCGGAAATAGCCCAGGCATCTACTTTACTTGGTGGCTAGATAAAGCTATTGGCCCATATAAGTTCAATGATGCTGATTTAGTTATGGAAGTTGGCCTGAAGATCAGCATCCTTGACAGTGATGCATATATTGAGTTATACTCTCAGTACTTAACTTACTCGCCAACACCATCACTGTGCAACGTTCGCCATATACACTGGAAGATGTCAAAGAAATTTGCAAAGGTTTTCAGAAGAGTGGAGTATCATTAATGTGCGAGCAAAGCTTGCAACAGAGCTACCAATGAATTATCTTGTGCTTCTCCAACCCGCCTACAAGCATAGGTTTGGTTGAAGCAAACCCCACCCCGTATTGCCTAATTTTATCAATGATAATGTACAAGTTTGATGGGCAAGTTTGGCAATTAATAAAATCTACCGCTTTACCTTTAAAAAAGAAAGAACAGTAGTGAAAACTGTTTCGATTTGGTTAGGAGAATAAAAATTTCTGAATTATTTGATACTATTTTTTTGTTGCGGAGTTACTTATATATGTGTGTAATAACAACAACAACAACAACAATAATAATAATAATAATAATAATAAAATTTAAAAAATATATACTCTATTTTATAGGCTTAAATATTAACCAAGTATAGTAACCCAATGTATTAATTTAAATAACATATTTTATAACACTTTTTGATATTGTTGTCAAGAAAAGCTAGAAAGTCGTTATATTTGATATTAGAAGTGTGCATCAAACTTATGAATTCAATTAAACTGAACCAACTTGTTACTCAACTTAACTCGACTTGACGTCTCTTCTTCTAATAAAAAAAAAAAAAAAAAAAAAACTTGACGTCTCAAGTTGTTTTTTCATGAATTGGTGTGTTAAACTTGAGTTAGAATTTATTTTTTAAGCCTCAAATTGGGTTGAGTTTAAGATGATAATTTTTTCAACTAATTTGACCCAACTTGATCCTACATATAAGTGTATTTTATTATCTTTATTCTTATTTTTTTGGTTGGATTTATTTTGATATTTTAAAAAAGAGTTTTGATGAATTTGGAAAATGATTTAAGGCATATTTTGGGAATTGTAATAGTTAAATTTCTTTTTAATTATTAAAAAAAAAAAAACCTTAAGTAGTCCATTACCAATACGTTTTGGGATGTTTCGTTCATTTTTGATTTAGGTCTGAAATGGTTTCCAATCTAATCCAACAATGACAACTTTGGAGTCAGTTCGGCTATTACCCAATTGTGGACAAGAACCAAAGAAAATGGCCCAATTTTGACACCAAAGGAGTAAGGGCTTTTGTTTTCAGGAGCACTCATTGGGTTTCCTGTGAAGCTTTACTTTCTCAAATATCACTTATTGCCGAAAATATAAATACTACAGCCCAATTGTTATCTAGTTGCATTAATCTGAAGACCCATATCGTGGTGGTCGAAATTATTGGATTTAACTTTTTGACTCAAAAATTTTATAATTTTATTTTTAATATAACTATTGAGATGATATGTTGCTATTTGTTTATAATAAAAATGGTGTTAATAGTGTATCCATGTAAAAATAAATTATTTGGATTTTATATATATATATATATATTTTTTAGTGATAACTCCAAAACGGTATGCCAAAATTGGCCGGTATCGAAATATTTTCTTCCAATGGACAAACCGAAATGGGTCCAAAACTGTATTCATAACATTGCTAATTATAACTTACCACCTCAATAAATTACAAAAAAAAAAAAAAAAATTTGTGATTTTTTTTTTGGGTGCCTCCACTCTCTAGTAGACTAGTACTGCTCAACTATATGTCCAACCTAATCAGCCAACAAAATAAATAAATATCCGGCTCTAAAAAAAGGCAGTTTACAGAATAAATGGGCCAAATTTATAATGCATTTTGGAGCCCTGAATGGATGAGAAGGGCATAGTCAAATGTGTTGGGCCCTTAAGACTTGCGTTTTAGAGAGAGAGAGAGAGAATTATAATGTGGGTAGATGAATTGCTTTTTTTTTAAATGATGGTCTACTTTGATCCATTTCAGCTTTTCTTGCTTGAATTTTTTACTCAGTGGAGGGAGTTACACTTGTTAATCACAACTTGCGGTTTTGTTGTACTATAAAGTTCTCATGCGTATCAAACATCAAATCCAAATGCGGTTCAATTAAAATGGCAGGAAAAGATTCAAAGAGAGAACCTTCACGATGCAGATGAACTGAATCTATTTGGTTTACTTTATTTTTCCCCCTCCTGAATAAGTATATTTGGTTTTCTTTATTAGATTTGAATCGGCCTTATAAAAAACACGTTAGCTAACCTCATAGAGATTAAAAAATCTACACTTCCTGCGTGGTTCCTAAGTACATAACTGGCTGATTAATAAGTTTTACACACGATGTGAATTTTAGTTAGTTTAACTAATAAAGTCTTTTGTTGTTAAATAAAAACCAATTAATGTTTTGGCTTAATGATAAAGAACACTCATTATTGAGTGGATGACTTTTCTCAAAAAAAAAAAAAAAAAGCAGACGACATATGTAAATATTTAATCTTATCTACTAAAAAAAGTTTCACACTATGGTCCCTTCTCATTGTTGTCCACTGCAACAAAATTTAAGATGATTCAAATTTCATTTTCATACTACAAATGCCAGGATCACCAAACCTTCTCATCATGACCTTAGGATTATCTTATCCCTATAATGTATATGATTCATGTGAAGCAAACTGACTCTGAGGAGCCACATTACTATAATAATCTCTCAAACTTCATTGCCTACCCAGCTACCCTTGAGGCCCTTCCATTAATCTAACACATTGGTGCTTTATCTCTCTCAAGCAAAAGAGCAGCTCAACCATCAGGCCAATCAGGCAATGGCCCAAGGCCTCTCGCTTAATATAAATATAAATATATAAATATATATATATATATATATATATATCTTCTATTGACCAATAGATTGTCTTGTTTATCTATCTTAAGATGTAAAATTTTTAATTAAGGCCAAAAAATTTAGTAAATATAATTTTTTTAAAAAATATTGTACTCTTTTTGAATATTCAACATTTTATTAATACGTTTTACTATGTTTGTGGTAGTTTAAAAGTGTAAAATTTTCCATATTCCAAAAATTTTACTCTTCCTTTTTTTTTCCTCTCTCTCTATTAAAATTAAAATTCGAATTAATAGTTTTTTAAAAAAATTCATTATTGAAAATTCATTGTTCAATAATAGAAGTCCAACATTTCCAAGCAAGACAATAACCATTTAAAATATGATATTTAATTTGATACTAATTGTTTTTATATTTTTAGAATCAAAAGTTTTTAAATATGTTTTATAAATATATAAAATAGTTCAATAAATGTATTAAATTATTATAAAAGGCTGGATTCTTTTTTCTAATTCATATATTGTTTATAAAATATTAAGTAACAGTAAATGTTGCTTATAAAATATTAAGTAACAATATATCTTACATTCGTGTTTGGTCCCAAAATGTGTTGAATCGACCCTAGACTAGACTCTATTTTTGCAGACTGTGAATTTTGAATAAAATCAATAACCTTATGATCCAACTATTACTAAATATTTAGCAAGATACCAAACAAAGAGTACAAGAAGATTGAGTAAACATAGAGAAAAGAGAGAGAATAATTATTGTCTGAGTAAAAAATCCTATTGATCTTACTTAAACTAAATAATACATAAAAACCTGTATTTATATATAATTACCCACCTAACTGAACCAAGAAATATGGAAACTAACTCCAAAAAATAAGGAAAGCTCTAACGAAGGGAAAACGAAATTTCTCACACATATATGAGAAGCTTTCATAAAAAGTGGTCATATTTTGTATGAAAGACATTTAACATGCTAATAATATGGTTCATATTGCATAAATTTTGCATGATTATAGTGATATATTGGTTAATAGAATATTTGTAATATGTGTACTGTTCAAAGTTTTTTAGTTGTGTGAGGGGAGAGAATAATTTTGGCAATGATATGACCAAAGGAGGAGAGAGGAGAGAGGAGAGAGAAATGATGTGACCAAAAGAAGGAGAGAGAAAAAGAAATTTTGGCAATGGTATTGCCACAATTATTGCTGCTGAATTTTTGACTGCCACATTGACCAATTGCTAACTTCCCATGATTGAAAAAGAGGAGAGAAGCATTTGTATTGTGGCAATACCATTACTGAAATAGAAGAGAGAGAAAAAAATTGTATTGTGGCAATACCATCGCCAGAATAGGAGAGAGGAAAGAGGAGAAGAAAAAAAATTGTATTGTGGCAATACCAATGCCAATATAGGAGAGAAGGGAGAGAAAAAAAAATATTATGGAAAAACCATTGCCCAAATAAAAGAGAGCAAAGAGAAAAAAAATTGTATTATGACTCTTAATTGTGCTATTAATTTGTTTTTTATGTTATTATTATTAATTTATAGGAAACTTAATAATAACATGCAGTAAATCCTACATTTGTGATTTTTTTCAACTTCATTAAAGTTCATTGATATCAAAAGACAAATAAGTTTTTTTACTTTTTTATGGTGGTTATTGGTAATAATTTATTGTATATATGCTTTCTAAATATTATAAGAAGCATCGTAAATAATATGTATTATTATATTATAGTTAATATTGTGTGTATGACTACAAATTTTTTTCTCTTTACTCCCTCCTATTTCAGCAATGGTATTGCGACGATACAAATGTTTCTCCTTGCTCCTTTTTGGTCATGGGCAATCGGGCAGTCGAAAATTGGGCAACATCAATTGTTGCAATATCATTGCTGAAATTATTTTTTTTCTCTCTTCTCCTTTGGTCACATAATTTCTCTCTCATTTCTCCTATTGTTTCTCACAATTTCGGCAATACCATAGCCGAAATTCGTCTCTCTCCTCATACAGCTAAAAAACTTTGAATAGTACACATTATAAATAAACTCCTATTTAACCAATATTTAGCCAAAAGACTTAGCTACAATACCTTATCAATTATTCACACTTTCTTGTATTAATCTACAACTCTTGGTATAGCGTGATTGGTAAATGTTTTGTTTTTCTTTTTGCAAAATTTCTTGATGTGCAATATATAGGGGATGATTCAAAATTTCTTAAAAGTTTAGTGAATGGCCTTAAAGCATGTGAAAGATGAATTTGGGAAAACTTTTCATCTGAAATGAGCTTTGAGGTAATTATTGGTCTTTACTTTTGCTTGTGGTTATATAATTGATTATAAAAGACATTTCTTTTTTGGAACCCTATGTAATTTTGCTAGTTGATGCAATAGTTCTGCTTCAGAGATCATGCCACCCTTTTAGGAAAGTGTTATATTATTTTATTTTATTTAGTTCTTGTAATAAGTATGCTTTAATTATACTTATTATTAAAATTTCAGTTTGACGGCCCCTACGATTATTCACATTCATGGACGTGATTAATGGAATTTGTGGTCCTTGATTTGGATATTAGTGAGCGACTTATAGATGCTCTTGAGCAATTTCTTGTTGGCAAAGTGGCTGATGTTGTTTGTATACTTTGTAATTTTGTTGTGAAAAAATCCACATTTTTACTAAGCTGCCTCAAATTTTGGCCTTCAAATGGCAGCTATTGGTTGAAAATGATGGATAGTTGGAAATAGAGTCCTTCATTTATGAAACTAACATCATTCTTAGAGATCCGAACAGAAATGTATGCTATAGTTTAGTTTGTTTGATTCTTTTGCTAGTCAGTGATTAGTAAGATATTGATATCTAGTGTTAAAAACTTATTTGACCGAGACATTTTTATACATTTTATGGAGTGCTGATGCAAATAGATGGAAATTACATCTCCTACATTAGGCATAATGATGGATGGCTGTGTCTTTATAAGCACTGCGTAAGTCATTTCTAACTTTTAAGTTGTGATAGGTTATCTTCTATAAACAATTCTATCTAAAAGAAAATTTACCACCTTTTTATAACTTTGAACTTAGCTACTTGGTTGAGGAAATTAAGCATAAAGAGGATCCATACATGCTCTTCGGGGTTTCAGGCCTCTCTTACAGACTCTTCTTTATTTATCTTTAGACAAGGGCCAATCTTGATATACCTTTTTTATTTATGTTGATGATATTGTCCTTGCTTTTGAGCTCAAAGGCCTTGGGGATCTCCATTACTTCCTTGGTCTTTATATCACTCGTACCTCAAAAAGCCTATTCCCCAGTCAATCTAAATATGCTCATGATTTACTTACCAAACACAATATGCTTCTGTTTAAGCCTACTAAAACACCTTGTGCTCATAATCTGCATTTGGTTCCCACTAATGGTACTCCCCTTGTCGATCCCCATGTTTATCGTTGGGAATCCAAAACTTATAGATTATTCTTAAGAAATTATATAAATAGATTATGATTGTATTGTATTATTTTCTATTCTTTCCAATATAATTTCACACAATTTTATTCAAAGTTTTCTCTCTACTTTTTGTTTCACCATTTTCGTTTTCCTCTTAAGCTTGCATTCTTATAGATTGTTGGGTCATTAAATAACGATCAAACTTGATTTGGTTTAGGTTCATATGCTTAACTGATTGTTCTGTTCCAATGTGTTTTATTCTAAAAAATTAGTTTCTGGTTATCAATCATAGATAAACATCCTAGAAACTGAAAAGGGAAACTCAAATTCATATTGTATCCAAAATATATCAAAAGTGTAACGACCCAAGGAAAAGCGCTAGCCACATCTGCGCTATACCTCAAAAGGACTAGTCACTATTGAGGCTCCTTGTAGTTGTTAATAAAGCCCAGATCTACCCAGTAAATACCCGATGTGGGACTCATCACACACCCACACACATCACACAATCAATCAATCAAATTGGGGCATTACAATCTCCCCCACTTAAATCCCTAACGTCCTCGTTAGGGCCACTTTGTGGGGTAGTGTCTCCGAGCCCACACGGGGTTACCGGGTCGGCTCTGATACCATCTGTAACGACCCAAGGAAAAGCGCTAGCCACATCTACGCTATACCTCAAAAGGACTAGTCACTATTGAGGCTCCTTGTAGTTGTTAATAAAGCCCAGATCTACCCAGTAAATACCCGATGTGGGACTCATCACACACCCACATACATCACACAATCAATCAATCAAATTGGGGCATTACAAAAAGGGCCTGCAATAGTAAGCCAAAAGGCCTAAAGGAAGAGCACAAGAAAGAAAGCATAACCAACTCAAGTAGAGTTGGCCCAACCCTGAAGAATCATGAAGGCATACCAAGGAGCCAAGGAGGAAAAAGAAAAAAAGCATAATCATTAAGGACTCTAAAAGGAACCATCTGAGGTCCAACCCTTCATCAACAAATCACCGAGGATCACTTGTCCTCGGTTACACACTAAAAGCCTTCCCACAATGAGAAGGCAAACGAGGGACTAAATGGATCAAAGAGTGAACAAGCCTGAGTGCCAAGAGGAGGAAACGTTTGAGTTAAGCAACTCTCCCCTCCACATTAAATGAAATCCATCCACCAGCTTTGTCGCATTTATTACTGAATGACCCATTAGAACAGTACCGAACATGCTGTTTTTCACTCATTTTCACCTTAAAGCTCCGTTCGTTTAGAGTGAAAACAGGGAGGACGGAAACATAAGCAGGAAAATAGGATAGAAAATATTATTTTTCACTGTTCATTTGGGGAAGAAAAATAGAAAGGATGGAAAACTCGAGAAAAAGTTTTCTTTCCGGGTCCACTTTTTTTTTTTCCTTCCAAATCGGAAGGAAAATCTAGAGAGAAAAGTTCTATAGTAGCACTTTTACAAAAATACCCTCTTCTCACTTATTTTTTTTCAACTTTCTCTTTTTTTTTTTTCTCAAAACATTACCTAAATATATATATATATATATATATATTTTCTGTTCAATGTTACTTTCAGTGACGTTGTTTTTTTTTTTTTTTTTTTATTTATTCTTTTCAACGTTACTTAGTAACGTTGTTGATGCTTTTTTTTTTTTTTCAATGTCAGTTCAGTAACGTTCTTTTTTTTTTTTAATTCTTTTCAACGTTACTGTACAGTAACGTTGTTGTTTTTATTTTTTTTCTTTTCAATGTTACTAAATGTTGTTTTCAACGTGACCTAATCTAATTTTTACATTATAATAATATAAATTTATATATATGATGTGATAAATTTTATATTATTTAATAATTAGAAATAAATCTATTTCTTACATATTATGTAACAAGAGTATAATAGTTGTGGTGACACAGTGGTAGTCACGTTAAGATTTATGCATACGCGGGTAAACGTACACTCATGCGTGGTCCAGAACCTTATAAACATGAGTGGGAGCGCCTAAATACCCGATGTGGGACTGCGAGCGCGAGTCCAAGGTCAGCCCTTGCTCCCTCCTTCATTCCTTCGTGGTACACGGGATAATCCTTGCGGGCCTGGCTCCCCAAAGAGGATAAATCTTAACGTGGCTACCACTGTGTCACCACATTAAAACGCTTTTTGGTTGTATGGCTTGATGTGAGCCAAATCTTAACGTGGCTACCACTGTGTCACCACATTAAAACGCTTTTTGGTTGTATGGCTTGATGTGAGCCCTTCCCCAAGAAGTTTATCCTCTTTGGAGAGCCAGGCCCTCAAGGATTATCCCTCGTACCCAATGGACAGGAAGGAGGGAGCAAGGGCTAGCCTTGGACTCGCACTCGCAATCCCACATCGGGCAGAGGGCGTTCCTACACATGGTTCATAAGGCTCTGGACCTCCCATGTGTGTACGTTTACCCGCGTATGCGATTAATCGCATACGTGAGTAAACGTACACTCATGCGTGGTCCAGAACCTTATAAACATGAGTGGGAGCGCCTAAATACCCGATGTGGGACTGCGAGCGCGAGTCCAAGGTCAGCCCTTGCTCCCTCCTTCCTTCCTTCGCGGTACACGGGATAATCCTTGCGGGCCTGGCTCCCCAAAGAGGATAAATCTTAACGTGGCTACCACTGTGTCACCACAATAGTCAATTTATATAAATTACATTTTCTATCCTTCCCTTTTTCTCTTCAACCGAACACAAGAATTTTCCATCCTCCCACTTTTCCACTCCTCCAACCGAACACACAAGAGGGAAAATTAAATATTTTCCATCCTCCCACTTTTTTATCTTCCCATAATTTTTCATTCTCCCACTTTTTCACTCCTCCAACCGAACGGACCCTTAAAAGAAGGGGGAAGTAAAAGATGGGACAAGAAGGAAGAGTATAAATAGGGACTTACCTTATGAGCAAGGGCAGAAAAATTCAAGCGAGAAAAGTGTAAAGTGTAAAAACAATTGAGATTTGAGAGTGAAAATTTGTATTTATTATACCTATCTTTGGGACTTTTGCCGACACGTCATTAATCAAATTTAAATCAATTTCATTATTGCTACTATGTACGTTATCTCAGTCTTTTCGATATCTTTTACTTGATTAAACTCTTGACTCATATTTACTAAATTAATTGTGGTGGTTATTTAAGTTATTCTTCCTTTTATATATATATATATATATATATATATATGAAAAATGATACATCCACAATATTTTTACAATAAATCATAAGTGATTAATTATTATTGGTTCAAATTTGAATCTAACATTAAGATTACTTTTTTACCTCAACAATAACAACTAGTAACAATCTGTCACTTAAGATTTGTTGTAAATATGTTGTGGACATATCATTTTTCTCTCTCTCTATGTATATATATTTTGACACATACATTATGTAGCAACACACAATATTATGTGGCTACTTAAGAATATGTCCCATGTCATTTTCTATGCTTTATTCTCTTAATATATTTATTATTGAGACCCCAATTCCAATAGAATAGAAGTGATTTTATATGATAATACATATCTTTGGCGTAAATAAAAGTGAATAATTTTATATGAAACACACTATAGTTTTTGTTGTTTTATGTAAGTGAAATTGAGAATCATTGTAAATTGTAATTAAATATAATTAACTAGGTCCTATGAAAAAAAAATATACTTAATGAGGGATCCTTTCCTAGCGGCTTCGGTTTGCTTTAAGTTTTTGATATCCAATAGCTTCAGTGGACTTTGCCCAACGTGTTGTATGCACTGAACTGAACATCAATTCCCTAGTGAGCTTCCAGAAACACAATTCAGAATACAATTGTGCGTATCTACCATCTACTCCCTTTAGTCTTTTCCAATAGTGTTTCGCAGAAAAGCCGTAATTCTGTGTTAAGCAAGAGAATAGAAAACTGGAAAGTAAAGAAAAAGAAACTATCAGTTCTCATCTTCTATTTCATTTCAGCAAAATAAAAGTAATAGTAATAATAATAAAAAAGGAAAAGGAAAAAACAATAATAAAAAAAAAAATCTCTTTGTTCAAAATATTAAGAGACCAAGCGGCTAAGGTTATTAACCAGTGGGCATTACTGAAGGCCCATATTGTATTGCTTAAAGTTTTGGCCTATTATAATTTGGACTCATTTCATATATTTTTTTATATTGCCCCTTATATATATATATATATATGATCCAATCAGCCAAAAAAGACTTGAATATCGGATAAAAGAATGGCATATTACACTTTAACATATTTTTGGTCTATCAAATTATAATGGGCTAAGTGTTTTTTATTATTCATCTTGAAGTGGTGAGGAGGGATTAATTTTTTAATTTTTTTTTTAAAGGGAAGGAGGTGGGATTAATTGAACTTGGACATTTATGTTAAAAATACCAAATTACATACAATTTGATTATTATAAGGCTCTTTGAAATTATAATGGGCTAAGCTTGTAGGGCATTTTGGAGCCGAAAATGGATGAGAAGGGCATTGTCAAATGCTTTAATATTAATTAATTTATTAAAATAACACATTAATATTAAAATATTCCAACATATAGAAACTTGTGAAACGCATTTTCTGTAAGGATGTCAAATGCACAAGCACAACACTATGTTCCCTTGTCATTGTTGCCTGCCCACCACCACTGCAAAATTTGAAACAGTTCAAATTCATTTTCATACTACAAATATCAGAATAACAAATCCTTGCCATCGTGACGTTAGTAGTATATTATGCATAGACGTAATATACTGTTTTTTTTTATGGACACACACTTGCCCATACACTTATATAATGAAACTTATAACAAAAGGTACAAAATCATCACTTGTCACGTGTCAAAGTTATGTTATAGGGTGTGATCTAGACTTTTTTTTTTTTGGTGTGCATAGTATGAGATTATGTTGAGCCACGTAATTCCATAGTAATCTTATTAATCTCTCAAACTTTATTACCTAATACTGACATGTACATTTGATATCAAAGCTTCCTCGTTAAGAGTGTGTTTGTTTGGAGGTGAAATAGGGTGGATGGAAAACTTTGGAGAGAAAATATGGAGGAAAACTTTTTTGGAGTGTGTTTGGTTAGATGGGGAGGAAGGAAAATAAATAGTGGAGCTTAGGTGTTTTCTCCTTGAGTCCACCAAAATATTTTCTCTCTAAAATGGAGAGAAAACTGAGTGGAGATTAATTTTTTCATGATTGACAAAAATGCCCATATGCACATGCCTTTATTTATTTATTTATTTATTTATTTATTTATTTATTTATTTTCTTCTCTAATGGCAGTTGGCAGTAATGTTGCCTTTTTTTTTTTTTTTAAACTTGCCTCTTCCCCCCTTTTTTTTCTTTTGATTTTCTAGGGCTGATAGTTGTTTTTTTTTTTTTAAGACTTGATTTTTATTTTGGGACTTAATTTTTATTTTTTTAATAAATTTGGGTGATTGCTCTTTTTTGTTGTTATTTGTCACTTTTTTGTTTTAATTGGATATTATTCTTTAACAAGGGTTAATGAGTAAATTTATTCAAATTCATATTTTCTATCATTCCACTTTTTCATTTCCAACCAAACAAAAAAGAGAAAAAATAAAATATTATCTATTCTCCCACCATTTTCTACCTTTTTATTTTTCCACTCTTTCAACTAAATACATACTAAATGCAAGTGCAATGTGTTTTTAGCAAAGAGAGGGACGCGGCTCCTCGTCACCGCTGACTCGCTGAGACAATGAGAGTAGCCAGCTGGCATAGTGTGCACGTTTGCCTTCCAAAAGCAGCTAATTCCAACCAAGCATTTAATAAAACCCTGTCCTGTCTCTCTCTTAGCTAATACTTGCATCGCAAGAAAGAAAAAAAAGAAAAAACTGGCAAATGCTGAGTTGGTAACCTCAATCTCTGTTCCTTCTCGTGTTCCAACTTCAATGCCCTTATGACTAATATTCCCACTCAGTTTTATGAGTCACTGATAAATTTCCTGGTAGCTTGTTGAGCAAAGGGACATATCATATATGAAATATGTACACATTGTGTGGCTTCTTATTATATATAAGAAAAAAAAGAATATGTCCTAATGTCATTTTCAGATTTTCTTTGCTTTATTCTCTTAATATATTTATTGGGAACCCAAATCCAATAGATGTGGTTTTATATGGTAAGTACATATATATATATATATATATCTTTAGCATGAATGGAAGTGAATAGTTTTATGTGACACACCCAAACTATACTTTTTGTTGTTTATTATGTAAGTGAAACTGAGAATACTGCTAATTAAATATAATTAATGAATAAACCTTTCCTAGGGGCTTTGTTTTGCTTTGCTTTATGTTTTTTTTTTTTATTCAGTGGGTTCACTGGTTTTTTGAACAAAATGGTGTATGCAATGAACAAGATGGAATGTTTTGTAACAGGGTTATCCCTGAACCTATTGTTCCTCTTTAGTTTTCGTTAATGAATTTCCTCTTTACCAAAAACAACAAACACAAACACAAAGCCAAAAACAAATCAATTGGGCTCCTCCTTTCGAATAGTGTGTCATAGACAAAAAAGCAAGCTGGCCAACTGTAAAACTATGTTAATAGCACAAAATATTGGGAAAGTAAAGAAAAAAAAGCTATCATTTCTTTCAGAAAATTGACTGTAATTAACCGGAAAGATCAAACTCCGTCATCTCATCTCCTATTTCATCTCAGCAAAATTTACTATCTCCGAATACTACAACCAAAAAGAGAAAAAGAAAAAGAAAAAATTCCAAAACCTTCAAAAAGGAAATGAAAATGAAAAAACTCTCTTTGCTCCGGTGGGCAAAAATTAAAGAAACCAAGCGGCTCACTGGTTGTGATCTTGGGTTTCTTGGTTCTCTGGGGACTCTCTAGTTTCTTCAGTGGTAGCTTGTTCATGGTCACTCATCTCCTTTTTCATTGTCTCACAATTCTCAGCCTTGTTGTCTCCATCTTTTTTCTCACCCTTAACATTAACTCCATCACCAAAAGAAGCAGCTTTGGAATACATAGGTGTGGCCAAGAAAGTTGGCTTCTCATCTCCAGCCATAATCACCAAGAATTTCTCTTCGAACACCTTCACTACCTTGCTTTCAGAATCACCTGCCTCTTTTTCATCACCATTCTCCAAGTCTCTCTCTTGTCCACCTTCCCTCTCATCCAATTGCCCCGCAAGCTTCCAATAAGAGCAAGCCAAGATCAAAAGCGCAAACGCTATCAGACCCAGCATCGCTGCAAGGCCTCCGAAGAGGTATGGCACCGGAGAGTGCCACAGAGACCGCTGTGCTTGTGTCTGCATCACTGACATAGATGGTGTTGGTGACACAATTGAAGTCTCTGCTGTTGTTGTTGAGCTAACTCTGGCAATGGTTCTCATTCTTTCTTTTTTTTCTTTTTTCAAAAAGCTGTTTCTCTTTGGTTTTGGGGTTTTAGGAAAGTATAGAAAGCAAAGAATGTGAGTTTGAGAAAAGAGAGACGGTGAGGGGTTGTATTTATAGCTCGATAAAAAAGAGAGGGAAGAGAAAGATAAATAAATAAAACACTTTTATTATATATTTTTTGTGTTTCTGCTTTTGCTTTTTATTGGGGTCACGGAATTGGGCGTGTTATGTTGTTGTAAGCAGGATTCCTTTAAACTTGATCCTCTGCATCCGGATAGTGTCCCTATGGGGTGAGTTGGTGGGGCCAGGGTCAGGATTATTGGACCAGTGGTTGGTGTGGGCCCAACAACTACTAATCGTGACCCTCTGATTGAACTTTATTTGGATCAAAGCCCGCCCTTCTTTTTTCTTTTTCTTTTTTTCTTTTCCATTTTAAGTATTTTACCTTTTGTCAATATTAGCATTTTAAGAATACAGCTGATTGTCGGACTGTAATTAGTTGATTCATATGAAAGTAATTATCCAACTTTGTTTTTATCTAGGCTATAAATGGGTTGAGCTAAGATTAGATGTTTAAATTTAATTTATTTTTTTGTCAAACAAGCTTGAGTTTTTTTATGGGTTAATTAATTAATTTATTTCTCATGTATAGTAAATAAGTAAAATCATAATAAAAATGCTCATATATTATCAATACACTAAAAAAATTATTTGATATAATATAAATGTATTTACAAACTTATACATTACAATTTCAAGTCTATACTAGTATATTTTTAGACAACTATATATATAAAAATATAATATTATATATAGTTAAATCAAGTTCTATATTTACAAGCTTATTCATAAACATATTATTATGTTTGAGTTTAGCTTGTTTGCTGAATAAGCAAATATAAACAAACATTTTCTTAAGCCAAACTCAAGTTATAAACAACTTGATTCATTTATAATATTGTTGCGACTAGATGATGCGTCGTAGATTTTAGTTTCAAAATTAGAGTGATAAAAAAAATTAGTTATGAACCATCTTTAATAGACATAAAAACATGAGTGTCGTACACTATGATCATATATATTTTATCTTTGAAACGAAGATAAGAATTCCCTTTTGGATTAGATTAGATAGGAAGTCAATTTAGTGTCTTAGTAAAGATGTTACTCACTCATATCAGAAATGACTACGGTGGCTAAACGTTAAATAAAAATAAATGATTTTGTTCATGAATAAACTTGTTGATTAATGAGGCATGGGTAAAATTGTATTTGCACTAAATGGGGGTAGTTTTAGAGAGATAAGAGAGGGAGTAATATCATTTGCAAAACAATCTGTTCTTCGGGTATGATTGGTGTTTGAGAAAAACAAATTAGCTACAAAAGATCATAATCTTGCTTTTTTCAGATTTGGAGAAATGGGTATTATTCTAAACCTCCACTAATGTGTTCTAGAATGTGATGTTTTTGTTTGCGATGTCATATCTCCACGTTGACAATCGAAATTATATCAATATATTAGGAGAGGCATTTTCTTTGTTGCTAGTGTCCCTATCTAAGATAGACACAGTTAAAACGCACTTTGTTTCAATGCAATGAGATGTTTGTATAGTGAAAAGCGATCATAATCATTAAGCAGGGATAAAGAGAATAAAAACTGTGTGTAAAGTGGCAACAAAGTAGGGTGACTCTCCTTTGGTTTCATCATTTGCATTGTGATTTGATTTCATGTTGTCTGGCTTGAAATCACCACAACAATTATCTTTATCTGCAGCAATCCACTACAGCATGCCTTTTTTTTTTTTTTTTTCATTTCATTTTGTTATTATTTTAAAGAGGACCATATTCATGTGCAACTGCAAGGTATTAGACCATGCTCTTGCTCTGTGTGCTGCATGGGTGTGGCACTGTGGATAAGATGTTTTCGATCATTTTTCAGTTCAATCACTATATGGCCCCCACTAGTATAGAGGATTCCATTTCGGCGGTAATGATCTTATGATGAATAATGAAAATAATGTGGCATGGTATCATCTCAAGAAGGTTTGGCTTTAGCTTTTTGTTTTCTTTGAGGTTCTACTTTTCTTTGTTGGACGAACTTGGGGTGTATCTTTTGGTTGTATAAAGGAAAGTAGAAAACTGTTAGTGATTAGGGCTAACAAAAGTACACTCATACAAACAATAATATAAAACAAACACAAAAGGTAAACAATATTTAACATGATTAAGATATTAATTCTAAATTTACGTTCACAAGCAACACCAACCAAAATTCACTATCAAAGATGTAGACTACACTTAATTTCAACCAAACCACTTAACCCAAGCTTATACAAATAACACTACCAACCTCACAAATACAAATTAACTAATAAACTTCAAACACAAATTCACAATTCCAAAACTCCAATACACCCCATAAGTACTCTCTTACACAAAAAATAGACAAACAATCAAACTACTATTTTTTTAAAAATCTACTTTATGTTATTCTAAACATCTTCTCCTCTCTTCATATGGAAGGACTTTTGGGCAAAACCACCAAACCCTTTACAATAATGTCTATTTATAAGATGATTCTATTAATTGATGGACAAGGAATATTCTTCAATAAGGAACTTTCTTTTTAGATCAAGGAAAATTCTTTTTTTTTTTCCACACCAAGGAAACCTAATACTGAAATAATTCTAAAAATTTTTTGTGACAATCTCTAATAAAAAGGAACTTCATTATTCATAATCTTTTATGAATAGAGAAAATTAATTCCAAAAGTTTGCAAATGATTTATATATGTAAAAGATGTGTTAATTGGAGCATCTCAAGCTTTAGTTGCAGTTGCACCGAAGTTGGCTACCTTCTTTGATTTGCTCTCACAAAAATTATGAATAAGAATTTATTGTCCTACTTTTAGTGTTTCACTCTGAATTTTAGTAAGTACAATATCTCATGTGTGATTTGTTTCCATTTTAAATTTTGGTTACTTTATAAGGAAAAAAAGACATGTGGCAAACTACAATTGATAAAATTTAAAGTAGAACAGAGGATTTTTATTTTGAATTATAATCATGCTTTTGAATCACATGACAAGTGAACTCAATTTCATTAAGATATATGACATCAAGTAAGTAAAAAAAATCTTACTATAAATTAATAATTTGACTAATGTACATGTTTGGCTCTTCAAATTTGGTGTTGGTTTCTTTTTGGACATTTATGTTTTTATTTCAGTATTAGTTCTACTATTTTTTGTTAACATCAATTGTTTATTGGTGTAGGTAGAAATTGAACCCCAAAATCTCAAATATCTTATTTAATGATAAGAGACTTTATTAGTTAAACAAATTGGGACTCATGATTGTTAAGTGCTAAATAAGTGGCATTTATTAAAGCATGTCACCCATATAATGTTATAAGGTGTCACTAGATTACGAACAAAAATAGACAACATGACCAATGTGAAAATAAAATCAACAATTACAAGTTAAAATAAAAATTTTAAAACATAAAAAGCCAAATGAAAAAACAACCCAAATTTAAAGGATTGAAGGTATACTTTAGTATAATAATTTATAATGTTAGATTGAGATGGTTTGGTGAGTAACCATGTTGATCCCAAACAGGGCCGGCTCAATGGTATATGCCATTGATGCGGCCGCCTAAGGCCCCAAGTAAAAAAAAAAGGCCCCTAAATTTTAACCAATAGTATTAATTAAGCCAAAATATTAATCAATAAATAAAATAATATTTTTTTATCAAATGAAAAACAAATAAAAAAGAGAAAGAAATGCTATGTCCACAACATTTTCCACAACATTTTTATAAAAAATTTTAATAGCAGATTATTAAAAGTTGTTATTGGCAGCAAAAAAATAATTTTAGTGGTAGGTTCTACTAGAAAACAAGAAGCAGCTTAACATGCAAGATTTGTCATGAAAAATATTTTGAATATAGCACTTCTAAAAGAAAAAAGAACAGGAAGAAAGCAATTCACAAAAAAATTCATAGCATTTTTCACAATAGTCAAGTTAGCAAACTTTTACTAGTTTTCAACTAGATTTACCACTGACATCACTCTTTTACTCACTACTATCAATTTGCCACATTAACAAATGTAAAAGTTTTGTCAAATTTTTTTGTGTTTATAAACTTAAAAAAAAAAAAAAAAATTCTATGTGGTTCATGTTGATTAATAGTAATTTTATATATAAAACAAGATAATCAATTTTCGCTTTAGGCCCCCAAATGTATCAAGCCGCCCCTGATCCCAAATGAGCTAGGTTGACACTCTTGCTTTGATTATAATTAGGTTAGTTGGGAGCTCTCCAGCCTCCCCTTAATTAAAACAGTTAAAATACCATCTTTATCAACGTCTTGCTTTTACTCGCATTATTTGATCCACATCAGTACGGTCATAGGAAAATGGTTCACTAAATTGATTGGAGAGCAATTGCAAGCCATCCAAATGCAGCGATGACTTTTTTGGTTGATTTTCTTGTGATCTAGGATCAGCTGGTGTTTATTAATGGTGGTGAATCGTGATACAGAACGACCTACATTGCTACCTAAATTCACCATCCAAATTACAGTTTTCCCATGAGAAACATGTGACATATCAAAGGTGTCATAGCCCAAATTCTTTCCTTAAAAAATAAAATAAACAGAAAAGATACGCGGCTTCCTATATTTTTTTTTTGTTAGAGCAACCGCATCAGCATGTCTAAAAGATTCCATTTATTTTATGCAAAAAATCTACTTTTTCTATTTTACACTATCACTTTTACAAAACACTCACATCAGTTTATCTATTTTATAAGATATTTCAATAAAATATTCATTCTTCATCAATTTTTTTAATTATTTTCACTAATGGTCATACTTTTTTAATTTAAACTTATATTTTAAGTAAACTATCAATACTGGTGGCTCGGCCAATGGAGCCGCTTGCGGTGGAGGTCCGATGGCCGAACCGCTGAAATAGTGGCTCCGACGAACACCGCTGGATTGGTCTCGCCGCCCGCCATACCACTGAATAGTGACCCACCGATGGGTGGATTGTTAAAATAGTGGCTTCGACGAACTCTGCCGATGCCCAAACTACCAAAATAGTGGCTTTGGTGACCACTGACAGATTGGTGTCTCCGACTATCGTACTGCCATCACCGATGGGCCGACTGTTGTCAAAATACCTTGTCATGCTCAGTTTTACCACTTTCATTCCAGTTCTCAATTTGGGCCAAGTATCCACAAAACTTGTTGGTCTCTCTTTGAATTGTTGATCATCGACTATTTTGTGAGTCCATCACCTAACAGATACCAGAGTAATTCAGAAGCAACACTAATAAGCAACAAAATTGAAGTTGAAATTTATCTACTAGATAATGCAAGGGAAAAGAATTGACAGAGGTAGGTAAGTTACTAGTACTTCTAAACCAATCAAAACACACTCATCAGTGTGTGAACCATTGCTCCACAGGAAGAGACATGCTAGGCAATTCTTTCATGGCCAACAAACAGTATATGTTTCTCAAGTATATCCCAAAGAAACATCCCAAATTTATGTAAAACCTTTAACATTAGGTTGAAGTAGTTTACAACTAAGTAATAAGAAACTCCACCAAATCAGCAAATAGTTAGCAAATAATCTTTTAACGCACTAATGTGCCTAAGATCTAGTATCATAGAATTGGAGGAATATATATAAAGATGGAAAATTTATCTCAGAAACAAGTATTTACAAAAAGGTAACGAGAACAAGGAAAAGCTATAGGATTACAAGCAATTTGCATCTGCCTAGTAGACATGAATTTAGAAATGGAAGAATCTCTTCCATACAAATCCTGGGCGGTCATATTAAATATAAGGATTGTGATCATTTGTGAACCGTGTATATGATTTATTTGGCTTAAAACTAATCCTTATCTTTTTTGAGGTAAAAGATAGAAATGTTATTGATAAGTCCAAAACATATACAACGTATATACCCTGTTCAAGCAGTCCAACAACAGGGGAGAAATAGAAATTTAATACAAGTTTAAAAAACTCCAAATTCTTCAAAGACTCCCTACACATGGGGAAACTAATCCCTATCTAAAAAACATGAAATTTAATCCTTACCTGAATTCTAAAATAATCAAAGTATAAATACACACTAAATTTGAAATACTAATAAATTCCAAAAATAACTTCATGTGTGTTCCGAAGAATCCCTAAAAAAAACCCCCAAACTAGAAAAAATTTGAAACAAGAAACTCCTAAGAAACCCTAAAAAAAATTAGTTTAGAGAAACTCCGAAGAATCTTGCTTGAAACCAAAAAACAAAAAAAACCCTAAAATCTCAATGAGAAAAACCCATACCTTTTTAGAGAAATTTGCCCCAAAGTCTGTCAATAGAGATATCTCCAAGTTGATCCACCCTTCTCACGGGGCTGCAAAACCCCCAAACTAGTCACATAATTTCCCCTGGTGATGAGAATGAGCAAGAGCTATCGAGAAGCAGACGAAGAGAGAAGATGAAAGGAAGAGCTCAGGAATGAAATAGGGAGAGACTATTGAGAGGTGTTGGTGTTGCTCAGGTGAGAGGAGAGAGAAAAAAAAAGAGCGAAAAAGGTTTTTTTTAAGTATATGAAGATAATATTAAAATAATAAATGGATGAGCTACAGTAATAAGAGCAACCACACCAACTTGTGAATAGTCTTCTAAAATACAAAAAGTGCTCAATTTTGCACATTTTAACCCAAAAACCCCTACATCAGTCTTTGTAAAAATGTCTAAATATACATAATGGTCTTGTAAATGAACAGTAACCGTGCATATATACACGGTTACTGTTTACCGTGTAAATAATTTTTTTATTCTTTTTTTCTCTCTCCTCATTCTCTTTTTCGCATTTCCTTTATTACCTCACTCTCACGGTTATTGGTCACAGTGTTAAAGAAATGAATATTTTATTTGAATAAATGTGTATAATAGACAAATTGATGTGGGTGTTTTGTAAAAATAGGTGTGTAAAATAGAAAAAATAGGTTTTAGATGTGCAAAATGAAAAAATTTTTGCACATACTGATGTGGATGCTCTAACTGTGCATGTATACACAGTTACTGTAGCAATTGTGTATAAATGCACAATTTTACACTCACTGATGTAGGTGTTTTTTTAGGTCAAAATGTGTAAAATGAGTACCTTTTTCTATTTTAGAAGACTTTATACATGCTGATGTGGTTGCTTTTTCCCTCTATCAATTGTGTTGCTCTAAAATATTTGAGTGGGCACGCACCTAAGGGCTCGCAGGTTACTGAGTCATTGTCGTAATCATAGTTACACTTACTGCAAAATGTTGATGGTGTCATTGTCCAAAAATATTGACATCAAAAGATATGCAGCTGCAATTGTTATTCACTGTCTAGGGCGCGCAGGATGATTTCATCAATACTGCACTCACTGATGATAATCTAGCTCCAATCTCAGAATTAGATATTAAGGGTTATACTAACGTATGCCATTGAGACATATATTAATAAATTATTTTAAAAATTTTTTATAGAAAATAAAAAAGTAACTCATTTTTTTAAAAAAAATTTTCAAAATTTTTTTTTTATAGAAGGATTATTAAAGAGCCTTAACTGAGCTTGGCAAGTAGCACTCACTGTGAAAAAGAGGGCATACGTTTAGGTTGGTTATGTGTCATAGGATAGGATAGAATCAATTAGATTGACTATAGAAAAAAAGGATCCAACTGACCGACGTAATCAATTAAAAAAAGTCTAGAGACGCACACTCTTGTAGACACTTTCTTACAATTAGTAGTACGCATATGAAGTGGTGAACAGATTAATTTTCGCAAGTACAGTAGTTTTCTTCTATGTGTAACTAATCTAATAACACATTAATAAATAGGTAAGTTGTGTCAAAGTATGTGACAAAAGATATGTTCACCCGGTGAATTAAGCAATAATAGGAAGGAAGGAATTTTTGGTTGGCGCAGGAGGCAAGGAAAGTCGCAAGGAAATTGATGGAACAATAAGACATATAGTGCATCAGCAAAAACCCCACAAGCACAAGCACCAGCACTAGTTAATTCTTTGCCTGCCGTCATACTGGCCTCTCTGCCCAGCAGGCCCCATTGCTCGCGGCATTTTGGCACTCACTGTGTGGGTACCCTCCTCAATGCCTCTCAATCATATCATCATTTTATCCCCATTTCCATTTCTATAAGCGTGTGGGTCCCTCTTCTTATATTCCATTTGGACAAGTGTGTGGGTCCCTACATTTTCCATTTTAAGTTAACAAGTATACTTAGTAGGGTCCCCTATTTCATCATCTTCCACCAATTATTATTGTAGTTTATAGCATCGCGAGGATTAATCAGTTTTGTGTAGTACAATTGTGCTTTAATGCTCTCATTTGTCGACATTGAACATTCTTTTTAGCCATGAACTTAATCAATTTTGAGTTATGTTAGCCGCATTACAAATTCTATTACATAAATCTTTGGTTAAATTCCAGTCACACTTTCTGCGACTTTTGGCTAATATCAATCAAGTCCAAGATTTTTAAAAATTAAAGAACCAAATTGGTTAGTTTTAAAAAGTCTTGAACCTAGTGGGCATTAACTCAAATTTCAGGATATGTTAATAAAATTTACCTTAAATTTTATAAATTGATACTGACTCGCACAAATTAATATTATTTATTATGTTGTTAAAGTGTCACTAATCGAAATTTATTGTACGCATTTTGTAGTAAAATTTGTATTAAATGTAACATCTTCCATCGATTATTTTATAATTTATCCTATAAGATTTTTAGTTCAGGAAGTCCCGTCTAATCTCTTATTATTATATGCATTACAATGAGTGCAATTATATTGCCCCCACTCCAATGAGATCTTTTGGTTGTGCGAAATGCGTATTGGATAACTGTTCATTATCTATAAACTAGTAAACCTACTAAAGATGAGAATCATTTTTTTAAAGATTCTTTTTTTAACTTAACAGTTTCAAGTTACAATGGGAGATAAAAGATTTGAACCCTTGAATGTCTCATTAAAAAATATCAAAAGGTGCTAACCAATTGAATTACAAAAGTCTTAACATTTTTATTAAAGATTTTAAGAGTATTTTATCTAAAACTTTTGCACGGACAATATATCTTTGCAATTTTCTTATTGGTATTAAGGTCTTCTCAATTAAAACAACATAATAATATTTAACATTTATATTCTCACCACACCCATAAACAAACTGAAAAATCAAGATAGATCTTGTGGTAGGGCAAGCATGGTTTAGGGTTCTACAATTTTTATAAAGTAAAGTACATAAAATTACCCTTTGATTCCACTCAGTTTATAATATACACATAATTATAATAATCTTATATGTTTTTTATTTTTTTGAAAGATTTTGTTCATTTTGATAGGATGATTTCGATCAAATTTAGACAATCTTAAGCAAAATCATCAATTAAAGTGACGTACAATAAAGTAGATCTTGATCTTCACTTGGTACTAACTTGATAGGAATCTAGTGATAGATAGAAAGATAATGGACTTTGCACTACTTTCTTAGTAATGGAGGAACCAAAATCTTTTTATATTATATAGAAGTATAATAACCATACCATGGAATGAAAGGGCACTCGTATTAATGGCAAGTGACTTCACACACACTTTGGATGGGACCAAGAGAATTGAGAGAGGAAAAGAGTCTTATCTACAATAAATAGCTATATATATATATATATATACACTTTTGAATTCTATTACAAATTATAGTTTCCGGGTCCAGCTATCCATTGTATAAGCACAAACTTTTGATTCATTATGTTATGGAAATTTTATACATTTGGAATCCTCTACTTTAATAGAACTAGTTAGAATATAAAACCTTCTTTTAATTTGGGGGGTGACTTGGGGCATATGCTTTGCATGTATCCAAAGCCAGGCTTTGCATTGTCTTGCTATCTATATTTCTATCTTGTAATTACCGCAGGACAAAAATACAATCATTCAAAAGGATAGAGGCAATATGTGCTTTGGGGTAGTGTCAAAGCAATGCTAGATTGTTTGCTTGCTGCAACCACAACAAAAAGACCTAAAATATTATAATAAACAAGGAAAGAGAGAGAAAGAATAGAAAACCTATCAAATTTGGTTTTATGAGCCTGACAAGAAGATCCTGAAGTGAACTTCCTTGGAATTGGACCTTACTAAAAATATCTCTCTCATTCATGTTGTTCTCTCTCTCTCTCTCTCTCTCTCTCTCTCTCTCTCTATGCAGAATCTTTGTTTGTCACTTGGCCTCTTGGCTCCGAAAGTGTTTATATGATCAACTTTTCTTTTATCATTTTCTTCTTGCCCACACCAAATCAACTTTACCTTTTCTTTTTCCTTGTTCCTCATTAACAATTATTCTTTTGTAACTATGTCAATTGACTTTTGTAAAGCCTTTTTCTGCGTATGTGGCATCTTATTTTGCTTAAACTTCAACTTCAACTTCATCAACTTAATAAACTCATCACATCCAACATGTTTCACGTTTGTTTGTCAACTTTTCCCATGTTGATGAATAAACTGACCCTGCCTAAGAGTACTTATATTATTCTCCTTTTCTTTTTTCTTCTTTTTCTAATTTTTTTGTTTGGATTCCATATTCTATTTGGTTAGTAGTTTCATACTTTCACATACATACCAATTCCGATAGTGCCTCCGGATCCGATCCCTCTCTCTCTGCACTAAGTTTTGTATCTATTTTGATGCTTCATTACCATTTTTGCTTTATCACGTCATTAGATATTCTGTTTTTCCTTCACTCGACGTCACTTGGAGTTGAATTTTTTTGTGAAATTTTGATTCTCCAAATTTAGTAGTTTTCTTTTCACGAAATCAGCAATCTCTCAACCTGCATGAACGAGGTTGAATCCAAGTGGAAACTTCCATAGCATGGTCTAATTAGGTGATTAGAAAAGAAAACGCCTAATTTAAAATTTGGACCTTTTTTTTTCCTTCAACCAACTTTTTAAAATCTAACTTTTTTTTTTTTAATTATAAAATTTTTAGTACAGCTATGTTGTAACACATCTTCAATATATAAACTTTAAATAAAAAAGTTACTTCCAAAGGCAGGACATATCATGTGCAAGCAATATCTAATGTGAAGCCATTTATTCCCTTCACTCTTCCTTTTTGGCCTTTTTGGGTATCTGTGCTATGCTGTAAATTGAACAATCGAATGATTATATTGCCATAGCCACTAAATTAAATTATTAATAATTCATAACACTAGCTTAGCTAGAAGAAGTTTCACATGATTTGCAAGTGTTTATTAAATTCATTCTCTAATGAACTTTTGTCTCTATCCACTGCACATGGTGGCTTGAGTTACGTTTCTTTCTTTCTCATTTCATATGAAAAGTGAAACAGATTTTGGTTTGTATTCATAGACTCTCAGAAACCTAAAAATAAGAGTGAGAGAATATTGTATCCATTCATCATAATAATTGTTGCAATGACGTTAAATATTTTGGTTGATATTATAATAAACACAAAAAGCAGCTCATAGTGGATAGGGCACTTAGATATGGCTAAACTTTCGTCTTTAATTTAAAGGTTAGCATCCAAACAAATTAACATAATAGAGAAACGCACGTAACGATCTATCAGTGGAATCTTTTGAGTTTTGCCACAAGAAATATGTGAGAGAGAGAGAGAGAGAGAGAGAGAGAGAGAGGTACTTGTTCCTAGTTCCCACTTTCCACCACTTGGTGGATCTGTGACATTGAGATCCATTTAACAATGCTTCCAATCCTAAACCACAGGTGGGTTCTTGTTTCAGAGTTTCCCTAGTGTCAAGAGTCTCATCTCATGGATCTTCTGTGGCACTGGCACTGGCACTTGCACTTTTTACACATTTTTTAGCCTCTAAAGCTTTTTTTTTTTTTTTTTTTTTCTTTTGCTTGGTGCAGGTAGGGCTTGTGTCACCACCAAAGGTGTTAATATGGATGATAGTAGGATTTTGTTTTTGATTTTTGTTCTAGAAGAATAGGGGATCTATACTACACATTTTTTTGCCTCTAAATTTTTTTTTTCTTGAGGCTATTATGCTTGTGTCACCACCAAATGGTGTTCAAGGTAGTTGGTTCTATCTTCTAAGGTTTGCGAATCCATACAGCTCATGCACAGAGAAGGGCCCAGTATCTCACATGCACATTTGAAAACAGAAGATAAAGCCTTGATGTACATTTCCAACATGAAAAAGCATGTTAGTCATCAATTTTCAGTCACCAAAATGATTATTCTATCAGAAACAATGGTCGACAAACACATGCGATAATTAGCGCATGTTGTTACATCAAAATCAAAACATGAAATGATCATCAAACCTTTATTCCTCACTAACAGCACAAACCATGTTTTTTTTTCATTCAGCGACAATTTTTTAACAGCTTAGAGTCGACTCTATATGGATAAACAAAAAGAAAAAAATTTACTTGAGATTTTTATGATGACTTTTGCTGGCTATAACGTTGTATTCCGGGGACGTCTAAGATGCCGGGAGGAAAAACTGGATCCGTGGCTGCTCTAACAGCAACCTGCGCCACTGCAGTAACATTGACAGGAGAAATGAACAGAGGCCCAACGAGTGGCAGCTGACTCATCGGTTTTGCATGTTGGAGAACCTGCAACGTTTGAGAATAATTTAGTTAAAACTCTGTAAGACATTAGGTTTCTTGAACTAAAAACTTTAAACACAATGGCTATGACTGTTTCCACATGAATCGCATCCTCAAAAAAGCTTTATCACACTATGAGGTCCTTACTGGATCGTTAAAATAGAGGAATATGTTGTCAATAAGCACAGAACCTGTTTTGATGTTGGGTTACTGGAAATGGGGCTTGGCATTCAAACTTGGGCTTAAGGCTTCCCAGTCCCCAATGTCTATATGATTTGGTACCCAGACCTAAATGAATTTTAGGTTGTTTCCCAAGCAGCCAATGTAGAAATTTAAAAGATACATAATATCTCAAAAAATTTCTAAAAAATGCTTAACTGGCAGTTAGGTTCAATAATCAACATTTATACTGAATTAAAAAATTTATAGTATTATAGTAGAGAATGAGATCATTGTTTGACACAAAAAAAGGTCTTATGCCGCAAACAGTGGAAGATGTAAATAATTCATGCTGGAAGCAACAGAATTGCTTACATTTTTTAGGGTCCCATTAGATACTTAGGGTCCAGGGATCTATTACCTACAATATTGAACCTTGAAAAAATCACTGATTGTTTGGACATGTAAATCCTTTGCAACACATTAATGAAGAACTAACATCATCACACGGCTTTGCGCGTATGATGAGGCTTTTTTTTTAGTAGTCCTATTTTGTAGGAAAAAAAAAAAATCCGTGTTTTTATTTTATATATATAATTTTTATTTTGAGAATTAATTTATAAGTGGATAAAGAAATTTGAAATCTACAGGAAAGTGGCCCTATTTTTTAGGCAATGTTTTAGTGGGAATTAGAGTTGTATTTTTACCGGATTGTCTATTAGTTTTGTTTGTACTTAAACATAGGAATGTAGGGACATTTTTGAACAAAAAAATGAGGAATCCAAACAGAGAAAGCCCTTTAAATAATAGTATAGATACTACTCTAAGACGCATTATGGTGCAAAAGAGCCATGCAGCTGATTCCATATAGTTGCTATTCTAGTTGAGTTTCTTAAACTCCTAGTAGTTTGGAATATTAACTACACTCCAGGTGACGCAAACCATCTCAAGCTGTTAGAAACTATTCTTCCCCCTCCTTTAGAAGCTCTAAAAGCCTCCAAAATAAATCTAGAGTCCTGCAACAAGTAGTCTGAAAGCACTCTGCAAACCTGACTTCAAGAGAAAAAGAGAGAGATGTGCATTCCAGGCGACGCCAATGGGAAGATCACATGATGCCAATGCTACTTCCTAGTTTCCAGGCAAATAACACGACCTTAAAACTACCTTACCCTCAGATGTGAAGAAAACCATGGAACACATAACTAACAAGAATATTGTTAAAATATTGGTTAAATGATTAAATTCACCATTTTCTAACAGCTTAAACTTTTGGATTTATCATAGTATCAAACCAGGTGGCCCTAAATTTGAAGCATGTCTCCACTCTACCCCCGTTTAAAAAATAAAAAATCTCACATATTGGTCCCCATTTATTAAGTGGGAGTCTGAGCTCACATGTAACGAGCGTTAATTAAAAGATTAAACTCAATATTTTCTAACCACTTAAGCTTTTGAGACAAATCATAATTTATCAAGTAAGATATAAGTTGTTAGGTGGAAAGACATGTACTGATTGAGTCATGAACAGTAATTATGGAATTTCAGGTGGAAAACAATGTGATTGCAGGAGAAAGGTGCCCTCTTTGGCTAAATCTAGCTGAACCAGGTACTCATATGAATCAGGCATGTTTTCATCTTGGTTCCAGCATAGATGGGGAACATAAGAAAAAACAAAGAATATATTATATATGATGCACAGTGAGTTTACCATCTCCAAAGGAGAACCGATTACACCTAAAGGTATCTTCATGCTCCCAACACTGCGAGTCCCATAAATAAACCCAGGCCTCAGAATCACTCCTGAAAAAAGGCAGATAACATGCTTTGTCATGTAAATAGAAGTTCCCATTGTACTGAGATCTTAAACTAGTACTTAAGACTCCACTGGTCAGCTACAGCAAGATGATAATTTCATATTTCAAGAATAAACTTCAAGATGTAGAACTGAAATATTACGCTATAACTGGCAAATATAAGTGACCAATGTCAGTTCAAAAGTTCAAATAAGTCTCAAAGGAATTCCAACTAAAACACACACACACACACGTGTATATATATATATATATATATATATATATTAGGTGTAAAATATAACACCCATCACCGTGAAAGAATGAGAAAGCTCACCACTATAAGGGAATTTGGTTAGCAGCTCCGTCTCAGCAGCTCTCTACATTAAAAAAAAAAGATGCAACAAAGGATTTTCCATAAGATGAAATTGAAAATTAAACAAACTTTTCTTAGCTCAGCTTGTTGTATTCTATGATGCTAGTTTTCGATTTGCTGCTCTCTGCGATGCTGTTTTTGTAGCTTGTTTCAATAAAAGTTTCTCTTGATTATCAAAAAATATATTTAGCTCATGTCATTACCAAGTATTCCCTTATATGTTTGAGGTTCTAACTAGCTACACTTGAAAATTTTACAGAAGAGAAAGGACTAATACTTTTTCAGAGAGAGAGAGAGAGAATGACCAAAAAAAAGTAGCTTTGATCATTAGTACACCATTTTATTGGTAGATTATGCTAATGCTTCTGAGCCTTATGTAAATAGAAAGGCACATAATAGAATAGAAATAACCAATGAGCTCCTGCTCATTTGTTGTAATAATAATTAGTGTGTCCTAATTTGTATGTTAATTTCCAATTGTTATGGTCTGCTAGAGCAGTTAACAAAAATCGACTAAAGAATTTGTTTCAATGTAAAAATTGATGTCCTTAATTACTGACATTATTATTTCTGGTACTTCTCAACTAGGAGCATTGAAGTAAATGATCTGGTTTCTTTTCCTACTATTACTTAAATAGGCAATATCCAATGCACTTTAGAATAAAATGGAAAATAATGACCACACACATTTAAATCATCAAAACCCGAAAATTTTTAAAACAAAAAACAAAAATATTAAATCATACACAATATTATACCTAAACCATACACATCATAGGATGCAATTGATGACCCAAGTATGACTTCAATATGGCATTCAAAACAGCCTTCAAAGAGAGAAATATTTTATAAGGCATTGTTCCAATGCTTGCAATCTAGAATTAATTTTACCAAGAGCCTTGTAGCTCAACCAACATCTCCTAGTGTTTTCAACGAAGGTTCAAATTGCCCCTCCACCATTTAACAATTAAAAAAACCATTCAGAATTAATTTTCAGATATGATCATTGCAAAATACCTTTCCCTCATAATATCCTTTTAGCAAGTAATTTGCCACGCCAAAATCAGTAGCAGAGACATACACAAATCTTTTCACACCTGCAGGATCAAGAGCCAATCACCCGGCAAAAAAAAATGTAAGAATCCAAATGAATTGAACCAAGCCAAGCTTTGAATGTTCAAGCTTGGTTAAAAGAAATATCTAAGTGATACAGGCTCATGTTGAGCTTTAATTACTCAGAGCTCAGGCTGGGTTTGCCAACCATTTAGTAAAGCTTGGGCTTGGCTTGGCTTAGCTTATTTAGGTGTATGAGCTCAAGCTTGGCCAATTAACAGCGTAATTAAATTTTTGATTGAAAATATTAAAAAAGTAAATTATTTCAGATTCATTAAATTTCACCAGAAAAATAGATAAAATAAATCAATTGCATGGCATATATAATGTTATTATTAGTCTCAAAATCGAGTTACTTGCAAGCCTTTTTGTTGCCTTGCAAGATACACGATCAGTGCCGCAATTGGTAAGGAATTAGAATACAAAAAATCAAAAAGGTTATCCACAAATCCCAGTTCCCAATCTTGAAAAGGCCTGCTAAATTGAGAAATACAGTACTACTTTCCTCTATCATTTGAATTTCCTAAATAGGAGGCAATTGAAACATTCATAACCACTGCCAAATTAAATAAACTAGGGGAATGATCCTTGAGGTAGTGATCTCCACACCATAAGTCTAACCAAAGTCTAACCCAAGTTCCATCCCCAATGGCGAATTTAAGATGTCTAGAGAAAGAATCCCACCTTCCTCTAATAATCTTCCATAAGCTTACCTGATGCAAGCTTAAGGAAGGAAGGGTTTAAGGTTAGGAGAATTTGTGGATCCAGGGTTTGGAGTTGTGGAAGGAAGGTTTACAGGTTGTGTTAGTGATTAAAGGGTGGTTTGATGAGTTATCAGATAGTTATTTGGTAGATAAAATACGTAGGGTTTTGATAGGTAAAAAAGAAAGGGCTTGATTTGGGGTTGTAAGGAAGAAGTAAAATAGATAATTTTGTGGTTTTTAAGGCCTGTATGACAGTACCCGTGAACCAAAAGAAAGAGAATAAGAAAAGAAAGGAGAAAGGGAGATAAAGTACATGAAGCCCAACATGCCTTATTGCTCAAAACATTTCAGATTTTATCATTCAACTCCATCTATTCTTTGAGTACATTTAGCACAATATATATTTATATATATATGGGTTGGGTTCAACTTACACCTGGTGTAACTTTAAGTAATATTACACCACTCAATATTTTTTAATTTGATGCAAATTTTAACAAATTCACCGTTAGATTATATTATCATTGTATATTCTCTATTCTTACAAAACTTTAAGGTGATTTAAGATCAATAGCTATGTTATTAATCAATTGTTTACATTCAAGTTTTTGTAGTTTAAAATAATGCATAAAAGTTGAGTTTATGGACCAAAAGGTAAATTCCATCTGATCGTCATGAAAATCGGCATGCATATTAAGAATATATAGAACATGTAATTCAATAATAAGTTATTGGATAGTGTAACATTGCTTAGAATTACACCAGGTGTAACTTGAACCCAACCCCACACACACATATATATATATAAGGACTTCTCTTGTACTAATAGTTTTGGAACTTCTAGATTGACTAGTAAACTAAAAACATAAGTAGGTAATAACCAGTAAAAACTAACTTTTACTATTTTTTTAGTAGTTAGTATCTCCTAAAAAATTCTAAACTCAACTAAACTACCAAAAACCCTTAATTCACAAGGTAGCAAAAATTATAGTTTTGTGCTTCAATACAAAATTGACATAATTTGTTAAATAAACCCAATCTAAAAACTGTTTTAACCTTGTGACATGGATGCATTAGAAAAAGATAGTCACTAAATTGATTAAGAGGAGACATAGGGTTCTATGATTTAACACATACTATAGACAACAACTACTAAGAAAATCCATTCGAGCAGTCCAAACAGTAACAAAAAGATCAATACCTTGTTCTGCAGCAGCTCTTATTGCATTGATGTTTGCAGTCCCATTAATTTTATACATGTGAGAGTTGGAGCCAAAACCACCGACACAGGAGATCTAGGACATAAACTTTAATTAGTGAAGTAGACAAACATCCCTGTAAGACAGAAATGAATCGACAAAATCTAGCAGTAAAGTGGAATCTAGAAAGCTAAGGGTACAAAGTTAAGAAGGGGAGTTTACAATCACTCCCTTCTTCACACACAATATATATAAATGTAGAAACAATTTCAAAGTAGAAAAAAAAAAAAAAAAAACCCTTCAAAATGCTGTTCACAGAAGAAACCTGCCCCACCATCATGAAGACTAGAATATTTACAAAATTTTGGTTTTGAACTCAAATCCAGACTCAGATTCAGGCTTTTCAGGTCAGTTGAGGAGATCGGCTTAGATCCACTTATAGTATAAACCTAGATTTCTTCTCACTGTCCCATTCGTAAACATCTTTTGCATTGATTTCCGCAGTCCCATTAAAATCACACATAAGTCACCAACACAAAATATCTAGGATTTTTTCCATAAGTAAATTCATTGAAAAAGCGCAAAAGGGGGGTGCAACCCTAGTTCATGTGAAATGTACAAAGGAATAGCCAACTAGAGAAAATAAAGAAAAAATAAACAGTACAAACTAAAGTTCAAATCAGCTAGGAAATAGAAGAGTCGAGACAGTGAAAGCGGAATATTTGATGTCCCCTCGTAGAGGGACATGTGGAACAAAAATTTCCGCCGTACAACAAAATGCCCTTTTCTGTAAAAAGCATGTCTAATCTTCTCACTCCAAATGTTCCACATTAAGCACAATGAATTCTCTTTCCAAATTTCTCCACTAGCATGTTTACTAGTGCGAATAGATATAAAACCATTGTCCATAACTCATGAGCCATTGGACAACGTAGAAATAAATGATCTATAGATTCACCATTAGCTTTGCATGCACAGCACTAATCCATAACTCAAATTGTACATTGTCAAAACCCTCCCTAGGGCTTTTAGCCCAAGTGAAGAAAGCAAACCCCGGCAAAGCTCTTGCTTTACGTATTCTTTTCCATGGAAAGAACTGGTTACCCTCTGATTGCAACATCTTCGAATAACTTTAAACCTGGAAACCATATTTCTTTGAGGGATACAAAAACATTTTGTCCTCTCCCTCTAATAATCTAATTTCAGTAGAATAGAGAATATCCAAAACATGCTCCATAGATTCCATTTCCCAGTCCTGAAATTATTTGATGAATAAACACTGAATAACTCAATTTGATCAATCCATACAACTTGCAACTGAAGCATCTCTATATTTGCAATCATGAGAAGCTTAGGATATTTTTCCTTGAAAATTTTACATAGCTATGTAAAACCCTTTCTAATCCCACTAGTTCACTAGAGAAGGAGTGCTGTTACGGTCACCTGCTATGCACCATGGAATTTCGCACCAGCTATATACACCTGCAAGTTCTTTACATAGTTTTCGTCTTTCCCCAGCTACATTGGGCCATACACTCCTGAGAAAGACCACACAATACCATCAGAGGCATCTAAATTTACAAAAATCTGAAAATCACCCTCCACCTCTTCCAGTTTTTCTACAACCCCTTTGTCTTATAATACCAAAATGACACATGAAGCCACCAGTGAACTTGAAAAGGGCTAATGTACAAATTGGCTTCCCCAAATGCTCCTCACAATTTCCTGAGTTATTATTTCCCTCTGTCTCCTGAATGCTCACAATATCTGCCCTCCAATCTCACAGGAGATATAAACTTGAGCTACATTATGGCAAAATGATACCTTACCATTTCTCGAGGCAGAAATCCCACACTCCCCGGCAAAGCCCTTTATCCCTTTGCTGACTCCTTTTGGACCCTGATTCCCTGTTTCCGCTTTTGCTACATTGCTCATATTTTTCTAAATTTTCATGAACAGAGTCCAAGCTCCACAAATGAAGTTCCCAGAAATATACTAAACCTATTAATGTGGTTTTTGACCCATTCTATAAAATGAACTTAAACAGACCAATCCACATCTTGCCAGAACTTAAGAAGACCTCCATTAGTGTATACTACTCTAAACAGCATGGACACTTTCAGCAGAAAAACATAACATTTTTATTCAGGTTATGTTTAACATCCAAATGTTAAAGCATATTCAGAAGTTGCCACATGATACCTATGTTGGTATTGCAACAAGTCAACAGATTTGATTATCACCAGTGCTGTTGTCAATCAATAGTGGCAAAGCACTGGGAAGAAGAAAACTAAAAGCTCACCTCCCCCCTCCCCCCTTCCCCTCCCCCTCCTCCACCTCTAGCCACAATGGGAGGAAAACAGAAAGAAAGAGAAGGAACCAACAAAGAAATTATGAGACACAAGTCAAAGTATTTCCCCCATCCGAATTAAAAATACATTGTCACCATAATTAGTTTCCATCAAAAGATACAAAACAACTTACAACAGCAGTCGCCCCACTAAGAGCTTCCTTCAATGTATCAGGTAAAAGAAGGTTTCCTGGAAATGGAAAGAATTTTTTGGAGGCATTAAACAAAATCCCAAAAACAAAGTCATCAAGAAATAGGCCAATTCGAGAAGGCATACCTTGATGCCAGGTAACGTGGTTAGCCCAAGAATCACGTATAGATGATCTACCAGACCTAAAAGGAAGAAGAAAAAATTAAGGAAAAGATGGTGAATCTTTAAAGAACCAGAAAGTTCCCACAAAGGGTTCTACAGCATTATTAAAATTTTCACTGAAATTGCTGAAATTAAATTTCCATTTTTTTAATCATATGTGCAGGTTTACAGGACATTATAAATGCCTATCTCAACTGATTTGCTTTATACTTATCCAAAAAGAAATAGAAGTCATTTGCTTCATGATAATAAGTCAGCTTAAGAAGACTGATGGACACAAACACATTTGATTCTAAGAAATTGAAAATCATTAACAAAGGTCCAAGTAAATCAAGTCAGTTGCACATATATCAGGGAAATGCAGCATTTGGTAGCACAAGCAAGCAGTGATAGGTAGAAGAACCAAGAGGACAAAATGCAAGATGCACAAAATTATATCATTTCTGGTTCTTGCAGCAATGTATACAAATATCAATACTTTGATTTTCCAAATACAATTATGCATAACTTTCTCGCCATCAGAGCATCCTTGGACTTCTACTAATCCAAGTTCATATACGATGAAAATAGATTATACTGCATTTTATGCATTAACAGGCCAGTCATATCCAAAATGTCATTAGCATCAGCAGGCACAATAAGTTGCATCCACCTGGATAAGAACCATTGGCAACAGAGACAAAAAATATTTATGAAAATATTAAGAGTTCTGTACCTGCTGAGGCTAGCAACAGTCAATCCACGATCTAAAGCTTCTCTACAAACATGCGATCCAACAAATCCACTTCCACCCAACACAAGTAACTGAATCAAATTTCATTCAAGGCAAAGTCAAGAGAGCACAAGAATCCATACAACATGATTAATGGATTACAAAATTCATAGTAATCTGCATCCTCACAGTGTAATACCTTCTCTGTTGGAGGTGGAGGAACATCTACCGTCTCTGCTTCCTCAACTTTGGATGTTTTGTCAACCTTGAATGGTTCATCAACCTTGGTAGAATCTGATGTCATATATCTCCCATTTCCGGATACAGCCATTGTACTATATTAATTGGAATGAGAATATAAAAAAATTAACATCATAGTAAGCATGAGTGAACCATATAGTCAACCTGCTATCTCAATTGAACATAAGATACAAATCCACTATTATGTTATAGAACAAAAGCAACTAAAGTCACTTGACCTAATAGCCCAGCCAATGATGTCAAAAGAGATTAAAAAAAGCGCAACACATTACAACATGAGCAATTTATTTGTTGAAGCAACATAGCTTTACAAAACGTTTGTTATAACAACACTAACATTTCAAAAGTAGTACCTGAAAGCTACATAAAATGCAAGGCCTAAAATATTTGACATGCCCAGTGGCATAAGCTAAGCTTCATTAACAGAGGTATAAAAAGGTGAAGCAGCTGATAATACAAACACCAAGTGGAATAAAAAATAAAAATAACAACTACGGAGCTAACAATGACATCCACATTCAAAATGGGCTTACCTATAATTAACAGTCATTTGCACAATTCGAGTTTCCCATATTGGCAAATATAGTTTGGATATTAGAAGGATCAGTAGCACTATGATGCAGTGCAAAAAATAAGAAAAGGTTGGATATTGTTCTACCTAGACAAAACCTTGATTCCACCAGAAAATAAAAGGATCTGTCGACAAATATTTTGAAAGAACCATGACAGTCACTTTTTTTTTTTTTTTTCACATGTAAGCCTATTTATATCATAAACTTTAAATGTCATTAACATTAAACAGACCCAAACCAATACTGTGTCCAGCTATGGCCGTATTTTGACAAGTAAAGTCATAAAAGCTAAAAATAAATAAAAGCCCCCCTTGCTCCCCCTCCTCTTCCCTCCACATATCTTGTCCTAGATCACATTGGCATTGTTAGGTTGCAAAATCAATTTATCTCCAAATCATAGCCAAAAGCCTTATAGTTCAACTGACACCTCTTGGTGTTTCCAAGAGAAACATGTAAGGTTCAAATCCCCCCTCCCCCAACTATCGAATTATAAAAAATTTTAAAAAATCACCAAATTGTAGATTCAGTCATTCCAGCGTTGTGTGTACACTCATTAATAAGAATCATTAACAAAACAAAAAATTATATATATATATATATATTTATTTAATTATATATTAAAAAAAAACCCACAATTTACATAATCAATGAAATTCAATAACGCATACAAAAAAACAAAAAAAGTGAGTTAAACACGTACTACATGTACCAATTTCTAGACAACCCAGTTTCATATATTTTTCAAAACTTAGTTTCACAGCAATATCCTACAAACTTTAATTACTAAAAATTAGAAGCAAATGAAACCCAAAAATTTCACAGACCCAGTTACTTTTATATCCAAATTCATCAATGCAGTCGAACCCATGTCATATATCAGACAAAAAGAATTACAGCACATACATAAACTCATACAATACAGAAAAAAAAAGTGTTGCCATAAAAACCCATAATTAGTATTAAAACCCCAACTAGCATTTGGGTCAAAATGTAAAATTGTTACAGAAAAGAGAGACTTACTTGAGTCTGGGAATCGATTGTTTTGAAAAGATCAACCGAGAAATAACTGAACTCATTTGATATTGCCCTTTTTCTTTTTTCTTTTTTTCTAAAGTTGATATTAGCTATGAAATTCTCTCTCTCTCTCTCTCTCTCTGTTTGTTTTTTTCTTCACTGGAGCAGAAGTGGGAATCAAAGATTGCCTTGAGGCTCAAGTAGTGAGAGGAGACTGAGGCAAGTGGGTTCACGAAGATGAACAGTTTGGTTTAGAGAAACACATGGCGGGTGATACTGCTGACAGCTAATGTAGCACATGTGGCTCAACGTAAGCCTAGAGAAACCATTGTAGCGGAAAACTCAGTCCATGGTGTTTTGGGCCGACTAGGTTTTGCCAATTAGCTGGGCTTATAGGACCCCAAATAATCATCATCGTCTATGGATCTCTGTATACCTCCATTTTCCGGATATGTTTGGTATCGTTTATTCGTTAAAAATTAAAAATTTTTTACTAAAAATATTTTAATCAAATAATTTTTAAAGTTATGAATAGTATTATAAGATGTAAATTTACTTAAAAATTTGTATTTTATTGAGTTTGGTAGTCCATAAATAATGTTGTGGGATCAAAAAAAAGCAAAATACAACTTATCTTGTGAATGGCAGTGCCCATAGGTCCCACTTCATACGCCAAATGCGGAAACAAACACTAAACGTGCAATCCAAACACACACTAATAGCTAAAACTTAAAGAAAATTCAATTAGATTCTATAATTAAAGTCCAATTTTGTGTTGTGTCCTAAATTTTTTTATTTTTAGAGAGAATTTTATTTCTTAATTTTAGAGTCAAATGTGGGACCACATCATATATATATCCATCTAAGTGAGTTTTTGCATACAAAATCTAAAAGGTCTAAAATTAATGAACATAGAAAAATTTTAAAATTGAAAATTTACATTTTCTACTTAATAATGTTTTTACAAGGCTTTTTTAAAAAGTAAAAAAATAATAATAAGAATGTCTATCAATAATATTTAAGTTATATATGTAAGAATTATACTATGCATATTAATATATATTGTTTAAGTATATCCATGTATATGCATAAGATTACAAGCTGATTTGAAAAATAATAATAACAAACACAATCTTATATTATTTGGATTTGAATTCTAAAAGGATTTCTGTAAATTCTCATGTTTGTACGTCATCATATTTTATTTAGATTTAAGAATATATTGGTTTCAATGGTGTCCACAAAAGTGAAACAATTAAAAAAATGTTGAATGTTAACTCATATTTTAATTGTCTACCTCACGTGTGGGAGAGTGGTAAAAATCTAGAAGTTATGTTTAGACGATATTTTTCTCTAAGGCAAAACTTAGGAACAGTACTTTAGGTTCCTTATTTTAAATTTTGACATCTGTCCAATTTAACATCTCAAATTTGACATCTCAAGTAAACGACGTTAAAACTTTTTTTTTTTTTTTCCTTCTTCCTTCTTTTTCCTATACTGCAAACGGCTTTTCTTCCACATCCAAAATCTTTCTCTTCCAAACCACCCATGACCCTTCTCTTTGAAACCCAAAACCCAAAAAAAGAAAAAAAGAAAAAAGAAAATCTCATATCTCTCTCTCTCTCTTTCTCTCTCGGTGTGTGTATATTTCCTTTCTTCTTTTCTAATCTATGATTCTTTCTTTCTCTTTCGGTGTGTGTGTATCTGCTTCCTTTCTTCTTTTCTGATCTATGATTCTTTTTGATCTATAATTCTTTCTTTCTATCTCAGTGTGTGTATTTGTTTCCTTTCTTCTTTACTGATCTATGATTCTTTCTTTCTTTCTCTCTCTGGACAAAATAATGAAAGAGGCTATGATGATGGCTTTGTTGATGTTAAGAGTGTGGAAGTTTCGGGTATAGTTGAAAAGGGTTTGTTTTTTGGTTTAAAACCTAGTAAATCTGGCTTTTATTTTTTAATCTTTCCTGTTTGGTTACTGAGAAAATGAGGGAGAAGGGTCTGTTTTTTGGTTTGAAACCCAGTAAATCTGGCTTTTATTTTTTGATTTTTTGATCTTTCCTATTTGGTTATGCATTTTAGCTTCATTTTAGCTTTGCTTTTGCATTTTAGCTTCTGAGTTTTGGATTGGAATTTGGAATTCCCTTTATTATCTTCATTTTAGCTTCATCAATCAAAGGCAATTGGAGATTTGAAGTCGTGGGTTCTCTTGCAGTTGCAATACAGGAAAAAGAAGGAAGAAGAAAAAAAAAAATTAATGCTGTTTGTTTGGGTTGTTAAATTGGATAAATGTCAAAATTTTAAGTAGAGAACCTAAGGTACTGTACCTAAGTTTTGCCTTTCTCTCTAAGTACTCAAGAAATTAGAAAATTAGGTGAATTAAGCAACCTTAGAAGTTGCTTAACAATGCTAAGAGTTATGTAATACAGTATCACAACTTGTTTTCCTTCATTAGAAAAATAAGGGTAAAATTCCCCTATTTCATTATTGTAATTATTGAATTATTAGAAAATAAAAACAAAAGACATTGCTTAACAAGTATGACTTTTTTTTTTTTAGAGAATAGCAAAACTTTGTTTAGCCACAATGTTTTTCTTAAACTAAGGTTCTCTAATTTTTGGAAGATATAAGATTTTTCATCTAATTAGGTGCAATTTTCTACCATTCTGTCTCTCTCCAGACTCCCCCTCCAAATCCGGACGATAGAGTCAAATCGTCTATATATAGATTTTGTCCCCTTAAAAGCATGAAAGACATAAAAAGGCAGAGCTTGAAGAACTAATTTGATTGGGGTTATTAGTAAATGTAATTTTCAAGTTGGGTTGCCATGTAAATACAAGTGCGTCATCGGAGAGAAGGCATGACAGAGGGAATAAAACTCAACATGACATACTTAAAACATGAGATGGGGATTTGTTACTTTGTATAACAATTGTATGCAACATCCTCTCACGTAAAGGGATAGCCTCACAAGTGTAGAACCTATCTCTAAGACGAGGTGGTAGTATCATAATTCAAAAATATAACTGTGGCATGAATATCCTGTAGCTATAGAGATTTAAATCACAAGGTAGTGTCTAGGACTTAATGACAAGTTTCATAGAAAATTAAGGATGAAACATCACACGACCATTCTATCGCTAAATGACTTCTTAAACCAAGGACACACATCTATGACATAGGATTAAGATTTGGTGTAATAGCTAGGGCTATTGCACCATGCAATATCTTCTCAACAGTTAAAATTAAAAGTAAAAAAGTTAATTTTTGATATCAACCATTAAATCAAGGAAGTTAAAAAAGTAAAAAAGTTGAGAGGTGAAAAAAAGGTAATAATTTTGAAAAAATGAAAATGATGTGAGAGGAATTGCATGGTGCAATAGCTACAGATCCCAATCCCTATGACATATGCCACTAGTTTGAGATTTACTTACAACTTACACAATATTGTTCGTTGCTTATATCAATTTGAAGATTCTTTATTTTCTTAGTTGCTACGTGGTCAAGTGCCTCCTATCGACTTAGTTGTAACCATCTACTCAAATCCTTAGAGCATCTCCAGCGGCTTATCAAAATTTTTGTACTGTTTAGATAGTGAACAGTGACATTTGGCTTTTACCTATTTACTTTTTCAAATACACTTTTTAACAGATTCTCTATCCTTTTCTCCGTATCATTTAAATATTACTTCTTCATTCATCCTTTAATTCTTTTTTTAATCATCATTTATTCTTCTTATATTCATTTCCAACAACTATATTTTTAAAATTTTTAACAACTATATTTAAAAAAAAAAGAAAAACTTCAAATTTTTCAATAATCAAATTTCTCAAATGGTAATATTTCTTAAGGGATTTTTATTTTTATGAGTAATGCTACAGTCACAAACTATTTTACAACATTTTTATAAACTGTTGATGTTGCCAACTTTTTATTAGTTTTCATCTAAGTCTACCATTAACATTACATTTTTATTTACCAATAACTACTCACCACATCAACAGCTTGTAAATTTCTTTGTAAAAATATTTGTATCTCTTGCATTATTCCCAAATGTTCAGGCCAATTCTTTGCTATTATTCATTAACTTATAATTAATTACTTTGTAAAAAAACTTACCATACTTTTCATTAAAAAAAAGTCCACCACACACCACACAGATTAGACCAATTCCTTTTATTTTTTATTATTCATTAAATTATAATTAATTTCCTTAAAAAAATTAACATAATTATTATCATTAAAAAAAATTCCACCACAACACATGTTTTCTGTTTTTTCTCCACCCCTTCTTTTTTTGTTTCAGAGAGAAAAAAAAAAAAAGATCAGAGAAATCATCCCACAGGAATCGCTGAGAGAGAGAGGTTGCCACTGCGAAGGCTGGTGGAGATCATCCACTCATCGCCCCTGGTCCTCCTCCTCACCACCAAGTGCATGCAAACCTGGTTAGGTTAGATCAACTTCTGTCTATCTCTTCTTCTTTTTTCTTCCTTCTTTTCTTGTTTTGATTCACATTGTTGTTACAATGGAGCTTAGATAGGCTTTCATGCTCTTGATCTGTTGTTTTTGTTTTAATTTTAGATTTGTTGTTCTAATTAAATTTGTCTTTTTCTCTGTTCTTGATCTGTTGTTCCTATTCTAATTTTAGATTTGTTGTTCTAATTAAATTTATTTTGATTTTAGATTGTGTTTATGTTTTGATTGTGTTACCGTTTAATACATTTGAGAGAGAGAGAGATGAACAAAGAAGAGAGGAGGAAAGAGAAAATTTTTTTTTTGGGATGTTTAATCCCCAAAAAATGGTTTTGACTAATCCTATTGGAGATGCTCTTACACCTAAGCACACTTTGTGAATCGGAGGTGCCAACTTGTCTAAAAGGTGCGGTGGTGTATAGTACTTCTCTTATAGTTAGACCCTTTTTTTTTCCTATTTATTTGATTTTCAAGAAGAATTTCGTTAGGGAGCATTATTCAAAACTATTTAGGTATCTAAATTCACTTGGAACTCAAATATTTTAAACTCAAGTTCCTTAAAAAAAAAAAAAAAAACGACTAGAAACTTAAGAACATCTCTAATTAGGTTTTTTCTTCATAAAATTTGAGTTTGTGAAAATCAAAGTTTCAAATGACACTTCATAATTTAAAAGTTTGAAATGATGCTTTTTAATGAAATTGTCCTTGAAAATTAAATACCAATTCTGTGATAAATAAAACTAGTCGCTAACTCGTGCAATGCACAGGATAGTTATATTTAAAATTACATATATTTAAAAAAAAAAAAAACAAATAGAGAGTCCTATATGAAAAAACTATTAATTAAAAGTTAATAGAAAAATTATTTTATAATTTAAAATAGTTTTTCATGTGTATTTTATAGGTATCAACTAAGTAGGATGCATATTTAAAAACAAAATTAAAAAAAAAAGACCGTAATGATGGGCGGTGGCTGCTTTTGTTTTATTATTTATCCCAAAAAAAAAAAAGAAAAGAATTTGATAGGATATTAACAAATAAATTATAATAGAAGAATTTGGATTGTAATCAAGTTAAGATTTTTATCAACTTATAAATTATAGTAGAAGAAGATAAGACTAAAAGAATTATAAAATACAATTTTGTTAAAAAATTATAAAATAATAATGACGTGACAAGCTTTAGAGAGGTCAACAAAAAGTCAAAAACTTTGGTTATATATATATGAACCACTAAACACATTATTTATGTAAATAATCCCAAATAGTTGAATACTGAATAGTTTAATATTTGACAAAACAATATTAAAAATAATAATGTAAAATATTATATTAAAAAAAAGTGTGAATCTACGGTGGCTTTAGACCATTGTTTGGGTTTGAGACTGGCATTTTACATTACTTTTTAAGTTTAGTAGGTTTAGAGTAGTAGACTTACTCATAGGTTTAATATGTGGACATAATTGATATATATATATATATATATATATATAAATTAAAAAAAAAGATGGACATAAACATCCATAAAAAGTGAAAAAATTTTCAATTATATTTAGAAATTTGCGATCTTTTGATTTGTACATACAATACTCCATTAGGGCTGTGATTTAATCGCTGGACAAACGATAAGTATATAACTTTTTGTGGTTTTATACGGGATGATGTCGTATAAATGCTTAGAGAAAGAGAGTGACAGAGGTGAAGGCTTCCAGCTTGATGAGAGACAATCAGATTTGAGAGACTAAAAAGAGGAGAGGAAGAAAAAGAATTGGGTACCATCGGCTAAAAATAATCATAAATTAATAAATAGAAAAAAAAAGAAAATATCCATAAAAATTAACAAATAATTAGATGATGTGTAAAATTAGGAGGCTTCTAATAGTAAAGTTTGTTATGGACTGAAATTCTCAAAAGTAGACGTGTTTTAATTGGAATTGGTTATATATATATATATATATATATTTATTTATTTAAGTATTGTTGATGTGGAATATTGTAGAGAGGTCAAATTTATTTAATTAAGTATTGCTGATGTGGAAAATTGTGAAGAGATTAAAGACTTCGGTTTATATATATATATATATATATAGTATAGATATATATACTATATATATCTATAGTATAGATAATAGTATAGATATATATAGATAAATAAAACCATCCAAGGTGGGTACCTCAAAAGCTAAAATGAATGTAATTTAGTAATTTATACAACAAAAATGCTAGAATCATAATATTTGACACAAATTACTTATGTTGTAAGTGGTGAAATAAAAATGATAAGATTATATAGATCCAAAACTCCATAACTTACACATTCGCCATGTGGTCTTGGACAAGTTTTGGCAAAGTTGCGGTAAAGATTTTTATATTTTTGTATGGGACAAAAGTTTATTTATTTATTTATTTGACAGAACAAAAATTTATTTTATTTTAAGAGAAGTTGCTTAAAAAATTGTGGCACTCGTTTAAAGTCCCTAGTCCACGAAGGACGAAATCACGAATATATAATTCCACTCAACGATTCGCAAAGCACAAACACAGCTCCGGCGAGGGAGAGGATGAACCATAATAAGCAACAATCAAGCGATGGTGGGCACGACGATGACGCTGCGCTCTCAGATTTCCTCGCATCCTTAATGGACTACACTCCCACCGTAACTCTCCTTTTATTTTGAAAAATTATATATTGCCCTTTCTCCTTCTCCTGGAAGAAAAAAAAAAAAAAAAAAAATCCAAATCTAAACCGTTTTCAGCTTCATGTTGATATTAATTGAACTGTTTTGTACCGAATGGAATTTCACTTTCAGATACCAGACGAGTTGGTGGAGCATTTTTTAGCTAAGACCGGCTTTCAATCTCCCGATCTTCGACTGTAGGTACTTTCTATTCATCTTCTTTTAATGTCACATTTTCAAATAGTGTCGATGAACTGAAAATAAAAAGAAATTTTAAGAAATTTATTTTATGTTGTGCTTTCTGTTTTTTTTTTTGGATTTGATAATATGTGGTCGGTAATTTCTTTTGAATTTATAAAATGTGTATTGCAGTGCTTAATTCTAAATTTGATGGGCTTATTTTTTATTTATTTATTTTTAATTTTATGGAACTTATTTGTGGCAAAGGCTATCCTTTGGAGATTATCAATTTAGAAACTGTATATAAATTTTCACTCACACATTTTCATTGTTTGGAAATGCATATGTTTTGCTAACAGATTATTATTATTTCTTTAGAAAAGATTGTAGTCAAATGAAAGCATCGTAGAGTGTTAGTTGACTTTCACATTGTTGTCTTAAAAAAAAACCAGTTTACGTCGTCGTTGGGAGGTAGATTTAATAAGAAAAAGGAAGACATGTAGGTGTCAGTCAACTTCTTGTTCACATAGTTATTTTTGTGGTAGGGGTGTCCTGCCAAAGGTTAACGTGATCACCGAGAGTCTGCATGATGGTGCAGTCAGCAAGTCACTTTGACTTGGCTCTCTTGATCAAGTGTGAGAATACTCGTAAAATCTAAGTAGTCTAGCTAGCACCAGGAAAGCCAAATTCTCTTTTACAGTTGTAGTGGATGTAATTTAGCAAAGGGAAATTTACGAAGGTGTGCTAATTATGTTACTCAGGAGGGACAATCTCTTTATGCCCGTGCTCTTTTCCTTTTGTGCTAGTCTTTTGAGTTGATTTGCTCCTATCTACCCCTATCATATGGCTACAAGTGTTTGATTGAATTTAGTGGTTCAAATTTCTGTAGAATGATTAGGATATCTTGATGATTTGTCTATTATTATTCACAATCATCAATCAATTGATAGTTAAAAGCTTATGTTTGTGATGGGTTTGACTATTTTCATTGTTTATTGTTGATGTATTAAGGGTTTAAAACATTTCCCTTTTGAGCTGAATATTTTAAGAGCTAATAATCAAGTTTTGTTTTCTTATGAAATTGGATGTTTGAGCCCTAGGGCCATATAGCTTGGTTGAGAACTTGGATGGGTTTGGATTCAGCCAGGCCTTAAGTTCAAGTCTTCTTTCATGAATGGGCTCTAGCTCAAATGGCACATTCTCCATCTGTAAGAGTGAGGTGGAGGGTGAGGTTGTGGGTTGAGACCCACACTGTGCAAGAGTAAATTACTAATAAAAAAAGTTTAAATCTTCTTAAAAAAGATAAAAGAAAAGAAAAGAAAAGAAAAGATATCAGATATTCTATATCTCATGATCTCTGTCTCAAACGACACTTCCGCTTTCTAGAATAGTGGATAGATGGGGAGGTTGTGGGTCCAAAAAATAAAAGTAAAATATTTGATGTTATATGCCCTTGGAATTTTTCTTTTCCTGTTAAATCCTGTCTAATTAAAATTCGTTGGCCTCATTTTTGCAGAACTAGGCTGGTAGCTGTTGCTACGCAAAAGTTTATAGCTGAGGTTGCAAGTGATGCTCTTCAGTATGCTACTTAACACTTATGCTATTTCATCACACGCACGTATACATGCAAATACACCAATATACACATGCAAACATAAGATACAATCCTTTTCTATGATCTAGGAATATAAACTGCAATGCATGTTTAGGTTTTGAAGGAGAGGCGGAGTGGTGAGAGTAGAAGTTGGTGAAGTCTTTGTACTTGACATATATATATATATATATATATATATATATATAACCAGTTATTTTGGACATGTAGGGATGTGGGGCTACATTAGATGCTTTCAGCAATTATTTTCTGTGCGTTTGGCTTCTTATATCTCAATCAAGCTACTTCAAAGTGCAAACTTAGACCTTTTATGAGTTTGTCTAGGGTCCTAGGCATAGAGGCATTGTACCTGGGTTTTAAATCTGTGTATTTTTTGGGTTAGTTTGGATCCAACCCTGTTGTCAATTGATTCAAAAATTTTTATGGAGAATTTATGGGTCATCCTCTATACTATCAACTCAAAATTGCACCTCTTAGTAGTTGCTTTTCTAGTTTGTTATTAATTAACTTCATATGATGTGTAATATAGGCAATGCAAGGCAAGACAGGCTACTGTAGTTAGGGACAAAAGGGATAAGCAGCAAAAGGTGCTCCACATGCACTCTTTCTGTACATTTGTCTTTATATCATGATTATTTCTGGCTAGTTAAAGGCTTTTCTGGGAACAGGATAAGCGCCTTGTATTGACGATGGAGGACCTCTCTAGGGCACTGCATGAGGTAAGTGTTAAAAGTGTATTTATAACATGTGTTTTGGTTTGATGTAGCTTAGTTGTAACTTTGGATGCCAACTTTGTAAATTTCAAATTGAATTTAATACGAACTTTGGAGATTTGTGAAAAGATACACAAATATGCAGCTATATGATTTTTTTATATATACAACTACTGGAATAAATATAGGCTTAAATATGTTAATTGAGCTGCATATATTTGGTAGACACTAGGCTGTTAACATTTACTTATAAAAGAAAAATGATTATTTAGTATGTCTAACACCAACCATAGGGGGAAAAAATGCAATATCCATATTTGGTATTTTTTTTTGATGTAACAATATAAAAGAAAATAAGACACATGAACATAGAGGACCATGGAGAATAGGATTTCAAATAAATAGATGTAAAGTAGTAGAAGGAAAAAAACTTGAAGTTGAGCGTAGGATTGTATGATCTTACAATCTGAAAGAATATACAATTTGGATGGGATAAAAATTCAGTTTCTGGTGGGACTGTTGTAGGATTGCTTTCCAAGTCATAGGATCGTGTGAAATCTTGAATAGGAATTTTGGGTAAAAGATTAGCCACCCAACTCCAATCCATACATGAGGCCATCGCCGGTGCCCATGTTTAGGCCTAACTCACGTGCGCTTGGGGTATAACTGAAACCTAGGAGTACTTTTAAGGATGGAACAAATTTATACTTTCGGCCTTTTCTCTTGGGAGTCCCTTTTTGTTGGGCATCTTGTGGAAGCCCATTAAGATTAGACCAGCCAAATGGCCACTAAAGTATAAGGCATGTTCATATCATCATATGTGTTTTTAAAATTTGTATCTGAATCTGCCAAGAGCCTTTGAAGGGGTGCTTAATGAATCACACAGCCTAAGCCTTTCTAGCGGATTACATCTTCTGCCATGATGGGGATGTTCATTGGACTATTATGTTTATTTGATCCTTTCATGATTGGGAGTTGAAATCCTTCACTCCTTTTGATCTCCTAAATTCCTCCAATATCAAGAGGATAGGAGTAGGGTTGATGAAGTGAAGAAACACATCACAAGTAATGTGTGACAGTAAAATACCTATTAAGTTAAATGGTAAATTTTATAAGATTGCTATACGGCCAACTATGCTCTATGGTACCGAATGTTGGGCTGTTAAGATGTAACGTACCCATAAAATGAGTGTAGCTTAAATGAGCAGGGTGGATAAAGTGAAAAAGCACATCACAAGTAATGTGTGACAGTTAAATACCTATTAAGTTTAATGGTAAATTTTATAAGATTGCTATATGGCCAATTATGCTCTATGGTGCCGAATACTGGGCTGTTAAGACGTTTCATATCGATAAAATGAGTGTAGCTGAAATTAGAATGTTAAGATGGATAAATGGAAATACATAGACAGATAGGATTCAAAATGAGGAAATCCACTTGAAGATAGAGGTAGTTCCTATTGATGAAAAGATGAGGGAGTCTCTTGAGATAGTTTGGCCATGTTCAGAGGAAAGTGATTAAAGAACTAGTAAGAAAGAGTGAGTTGATTGGTGGCGGTTTGGTCCTATTACACATACCTTATGGACTTTTATGCTTCAAGCTTTTGGTTGGGTTATTCCAGGATCGATGGCGGGATTGTTATTTTGTTGGCATCAGTGGTTTGGGAAACATAATTCAAACATCTGGAATTTGATTCCAGGCTGCTTAATGTGGATTGTTTGGTTGGAACGATATTGTCATTCCTTTGAGGACACTGAGAAGACGTTGGATGAGTTAAAGGTTTTATGCCAACGTAGTCTTTTTGAGTGGTCTCATTATTGGAGTTTTATTGATTATTCTTCTCTCTCTAAGTTTATGTTTTCTCTTAGATTAGTTTCCTGATTTCCCTTTTTTTTGCTGTTTGTTTTATCTTTTTCTTGTTGTTCATCATTATGAACAACTTGTACTATTCCTTATTTTTTCAATAATAATAGTTCTCTGACTACCTTTTAAAAAAAGAAAGAAAGAGTGAGTTGATCTAAGTTGAGGGAATGAAAAAAGATAGAGAAAGAGGAAGACCGAAAATAACATTATTAGAAGGACTGAAAAAGGACATGTCAATTAGGGAAGTAATAGAGAGCATAACTTTAGATAGAATAGAATGGAGGAAAAGAATTCATGTGGACGATCCTAACTAATCTGTTAAGGATCTATAGCCAACCTCAAAAAATTTGGGACTAAGACTTTGTTGTTGTCGCCATTGTATTCCTTTACACATAATGTGTACTATTTGGAGAGGACGCAACAATTGCATGTTCGAAGGGATAGAGTGATCCCTGTTGGAGTTAAATTTTTTTTTTTTTATTCCATGGTATGTATGATTAAATGGCTGCCTTAAAAGTAGTCATTTTATTTTTCTAATATGATGAAAGTTTTGGATTTGTTACTTATCAAAATTTTTTTTGGATTTGTCATTTTTGTACATTTAATAATATTTTTAGCAATCCCTGAACACTTCCAGCCTACGTAGGTTCAGATGTTTCTCTTTTTTCTTCTTTTGAATATAAATTTTCAGTTACTTATCAAAAGTAAAAGTAAGGTATTTGGTGACGTGGAAAAAAACCATAGATATGGCCCAAATGAATAGATTCGTAGGTACTGACACATTGCAATAGCTTATAACAAATGCATTGGCCAAAGGAGTGAAAAAAAAAAAAAAAAATCAAATGTGAAGCAAGACAAGTAATCAATTGGTCACTAGCTTTGAGTGTGACCTCAAGTGGAGGGATTGGTTTTAAATCACCTAAATCACCTCCCATTATTTTAGCATGAATTTTAATAATTTTTATTTTATAAGTAAGCATGAATTTTATCATTTGGAACATAAGTGTTAAATGACTCCTTGAAGTAAAAGGAGGTAAAGGCAATGAGATAGCATTGGTGTGCCTTGTGGAGACTCAGGTTAAGATGCAGTAATGGAGAATGCTTTGAGGGTCAAGGAAATAAAGCAATGTATGGTATCTGGAAGGGGTCTTCTAAATAATTATGAGAATCTTTATTTGGGAAGAATTTGAATATGCTGGGATAAAGATATCTAAATGTTTCTTTGCTGCAGAAGCCTGAACAGGTGATGCATTGTGCAGTGGAAATTAATAGTGATTCTTTTTAAGCTTCCTTTGTGAAATGTTCAAATAATGGGATATTAGGAGGCAATTATGGAGTGAACTAAGATCCTATAAGGCATAGGTAGCTGATAAATCTAAAGTTACAGTGGCTGTCAAGCCAAATAGCACCCAATTGCTGAGTTGTCAACCGCTAGTGACCATCATCAATTTTGGGTCTTCCTCACACTGTTGGTGTTAGGAACACAATAATGGTTTGATTGTTCTTTAGGAAATCCTAGTAGAATCTTGAATGGGAACAATGAGGGATTAGAGTTTCTTGGATATCGGGTTTGGTTTATGGTTGAATGTGGAAGTGTGGATGTGAGTAGTTGATTGTTTGGAGGACTTGGATGAGGGATTTAGAACATGGGAGGGTCAGCCAAGGCTAGGGCAGAAAGTGTGGGTGTGATTTGGGATGGGTTCTTGAAGGAAAATGATTTAGGGATTGATGGTAATGCAATAGCATTTTGGAATGGAAAGCGGAAGATTGATGGTTGAATTGGTTTGAATGTATGTATGAGTTGAGACATTGAATGGGTTGTGACTTCTTTGAGAGAGCCACTTTCTTCTATTGAGACCTCTAAAGATAGTCTCTTCCTCCAATGCAAGGCAATTAAGTCTAAGCAACAAATTGGTAATTTCATTCAATGAATTGGAAGTGTGATTGCAATTTGATCATTTATAGAACTATAGAGCTAATACTATTGGCCCAGATTACCTCATCTTATTGGTTCTATCATTCCCTATGTGCAACTAATAATTCCGGCATGCCAATATTATTAACATGTGATTAATGTGATTAGCATGCTAGAAATTGTAACTACCTACTCTATCTTATCCTACTAACAACTAACCAACTCAAGCTAATCATGTGTACTCCTGGAATCTCTACAATCTGAGATCTTAATTGTCATCCCAAGCCTACCGATCAAAAAAAAAAAAAAAAAAAAAAAAAATTGTCATCCCAAGCCTAAATCATGTGCATGGAAGTGATAGAGAACCATCACTTGAAAACAGAGAGAACTGAGCAAGGATTGTCAATCCTAGGCCTAAGTGCTGTCTGGCACCACGTCTACGAACTTGAAACTTCTTCAAGTTTTGCCTTCATTCCTCAAATCAGCTTGTGTTTCCTATCAGTTGGGCTCAATTTTTGCAAATCCCAATACATCATTGCCAAATTGCGATAGAAACGCACAAGTTCGTTGCGACTTCCCTAAAACCTCCATCACTGTTGATGTCAGTCACAAACATCTAATGCCCATTTACAGATTGTGGAGCTATTGGTGTCGGAGAGGCGTGGTTGATGGATTGATTTTGGTCATGATACCAAAATTTGACATCGCAAAAATCAAAATTAATGCCACGTCAAAATTGAAGATCATAAAAATAAAATATCCAAGAAATCAATGTCTAAGTTTGCGTGGAATCAACACCAAGTGAGAGGAAACAAACTTAGGAATCAAAACCTAGTTGATAGGAATCAATATCAAACCATTGAAAAAACTTCAGCGGAAATTTTATTAATCTAGCAAAATATGTACTACTATAATTTACCCTAATTCTAATTTATTTAGGAAATCTCAATTATTGAACTACAAAAAATACAATTGACACTAGAAAATTAAATAAAAATACTATTAATGTTATTAACTAATAAGACCTAAATAAATTCAGACAGACCAATAGAAATAAAAATTACAATTGACTTCTTAAATAGAACTGTTTTTGTTCTTCCCACATTAAATTCACTCATGGATGAGAGTATGGTTGTCAAAATCGCGATCTGGACTATAGGATCGCATGATTTTACGATCTTACCTTACCAAAACGTTTTGGATCGCACTAGGATAATAAAAATGGTAGGATCGTATGTAGGATCGTAAGATTGTATGAGATTATACCGATCCTACCAAAAACATAAATTTTTGGCTTTTTTATTTATTTTATTTTATGGGATAATTTTTTTTTTGATGTAGCTTTAAGGGTTTTTATTTTTTCATATTGTGATGATATGACTTTTTATTTTTTATTTTATAAAATTATGTTAACCGAAGCAAATGTTTTCTAGTCTCTAATTCATTTGTAATAAAAATGAAGGAATACTTCATCATTTCTAAATGAAGAATTTGATGTTGGCTTTGCTGCCTTTTAAGCTATAGTGTTGTTAAATTTGTTTGATCAATATATTAATTTGTGTTCTAATATTACTAAAATATTTTTTTATATATAATTTTATTAGTTATGCTTGTATTTATATATTGATTGATTGATTGATTTTTTTGAGCATGCTCTTTAATTGTTGTTGAGTGATATAACTTGAATAGTTGAGTGTGAAATTGTATCTTGATGTCTTTTGTAGTTCTAGTATACAAATATATAATGTGTCTACATAGATGATGAAATTGATGATGATTAGAAATTTAGGACGGTGGTTATAAGAATTTTAGAATGGGAATAATTAAATGTCATTTCACCTTAATATTCATCTTGCTTTTGGATTTTTTTATTGTAGTTAGCTAGTTTTCATTTGCTAACTTATTTTGGATTTCAAACTCGAAACTTATAACTTGGAAAATATTTTCCATATGTTTTGATAAATATTTTGGTATTTGGTTGCTAATTAAACATTTATTGAACATTTTAGATATATTAGGTCAAAACTTAAATATATTTGTTTCGTTAGTATAGATTTAATGATGTATGATATGCAAATTATATGATATGATGCAAATCTAAGTTTTTTTTATGGATGAATTTATAATTTACGTGATTATTCAACGTACAAAGCTATTATCAACGTGCTTTTTGCTTTAAATATGAAAATATGTAAGATCTTACGATTTTCGATCTAATTCTACGATTTACGATTTTACCTACCTTCAACAATCCTACATAGGATCTCGATTTTGACAACCTTGGATGAGGCAGTTTGGAGGTAAGAACAATTGAAGGGAAAAAGCTCTTAGTGAGCTCGTCGTAGATTTTTGGTGGTAAGGATAGTTATTTTTTTGGATATGTTTCAGGCAAAGTAGAGTTTTTCTCGTTAAACAGCATATACACAGTAGCTTAAAGTAACCATTTGATATAGACTTTGATGAGACTTTACATGCATTTATCTATAAAAAGGAAGCATTCAGTGAACAAGGTTCCTGATTTTGGGGTTTTGAGAAAGGTAGTTAGTAAGTGGACTGGCTCTCAACTTTGGAGAGGTTGATTTTTGGACTCAAACCTGTGACTCTTCGTTTGGGTAAAGAGAATATTTGCCATCACAGCAAGGTCTGACATGGGTCCATCTATTCTTTTGTAAACTATATCCCATGGAACTGTTCTGTGACCAGTATAATGCTTCACTTCGTTGATTCACTATCATATCCTGTCATTTCTCAGTAATCCAATGCATTCAGTAAAACGTTTTATTTTTCTTAGAACCTATACTACTGACAGCTAACAGATTTTATATGACAATGGACACATTTTATTGGGGCAGTGTTGTGGGTAAACACCCATGGAAGCATAACCCACATTAGATACACAGACGTAAGATCATGATGTTATATACTCTGATATGAATAGAAGCATTTTTTTTTCCAATTTTTTTTAGAGTATATGGAATATAATTGTTCAATAGCTTTGGATCCATTTATTTGAAGGTGATACTAGAAATAATTGAGTGCCACTTATGTCACTTTGTTGGTGTTTAGAATTGTTCTAGATGCCATTGTCACTGATTTAGATGTTCTATAGTACTTTCCCTTGATTTTAAAGTGGATACTAGTTTTGCTATTATTTTCAACATCTTACGGGCTGTTTGGATTTTGAGTTTTCATAACTCATAACTTAAAAATGGTGGAACCCAAGGCTGAGAAGTCCGTTTGGATTTTCATAACTCTGTTTCCATCACTCAATTCTGTGATTTTTGAGTGATGAGTTATGGAAACTGAAAACATATTTTAGCTGTTTTCAGTTTTTATAACTCATAACTTAATGACATTTTTGTAATTAAACATACAGGCCCCACCAGCCGCAACTTTTGACTCATTCTCCCTTTTTTTTTTTTTTTTTCTTCTTCTTCAGCGTCTTCTTCTTCTTCTTTTTTTTTTTTTTTTCTCGAGTGATCTGGGCACTAAAAAAAAAAAAAAAAACACTGTACCGAATGACAGGCATGAGACCCACAAATAGTTGAAAAATATTGAGTGATGATAACTGGGTGATGGTGCCAAACGGGTGAGGTGTAGGGAGTTAGGAAATTTTGAGTGATGAGTGATGAAAATTGAGTAATGAGTGATGAGTGATGAGTTATGAAAAAAAAAAAAAAACCAAACAGGCCCCTCATCATAATCAGAAATTGATCCATTGGTTACCTTTTTTTTGATAATTAATCCCTTAGTTGTTGTCAATGAGCAGCATGGCGTGAATGTGAAGCACCAAGAGTATTTTGCTGACAGCCCTTCAATTGGTATGGATCCTGCTTCAAGAGATGAGTGAATATTGGATTGGATCTATGCCAGAAGTTTAAATATACTACCCTATTTAGGGGTTTCAAAAATACTGCGAGAAGCTGAGGTTCACTGTATCTTTATCATTATGTTAGCCAATGGAGATATGTTTAATATCCAGTGCCTGCTATTTTTCATTCATGCATTATATTGTGAAAAAATTGTGTTAATTTTATAGTTATGTTAACCAGAAATCCTCCCCTTTTGTCTGTATTTTTTTCCTGTCTTTCATTTATTCTATTGGGGCAAAGTCTTTTGGTTCTATAATTACTTGAATTCAGCAATGCAGTCCAATTTTTTTTTTTGGGCAAATTGATCCCTGTCCAAATTCAAGTTAACAGAATTAATGTCGTATATCAAATTGCTTATATAGTAATAACATCCTTAGTGTACTAAATTATATTAGTTGTATTTTAAATAAAATATATATTATTAATTAACAAAGAGTGGACCTCTCTCTTCCTCTCCCGAACCCTAACCCCAACCCTCTCTCTCTCTCTCTCTATATATATATATATATATATATATATATAAAAGGAAGCTAATTTTGTTGCTCACAATATTGTTGAGTCATTATGTTGGCTCTTTTGTGTAACCGTGAGTGGAAGATCCCCCATCTCTGCCATCCTTGATTTTTGTTTGGGGGGTTTGGAGCAAGATGGTCAGTGTTTCCTTTCTTTGTAATGTTGTTTCACTTTTTAATGAAAAGTATTATTTAGGGATGAAGGGCTAAAACCTTATCGATGATAACCACTTAAGATCTAATGATTGCTCACCTAACCTATAGTGCATGTCATACCAACCATTGGGTTCCAAGCCTCAATTAAAAAAAGGGTTGGCCCATTATCCATCTGGGACAAGCTCAAGACTACAAAAGAAGGCTATTCCCCAGCTCATACAAACATCAAAGTGACTTGCTAAAGAATTAAAAAACAACAGCCCGAACCTTATGCATGACTCATACACATGGGACAAGCTCAAGACTACAAAAGAAGGCTGTATGGAAGCTCGTACCAACATCAAAGTAACTTACTAAAGAATTGAAAAACAACAGCCTGAACCTTCAAGAAATGATCGATATCAAATGGGTGACAATCCAACGATAGCATAAAGAGTCAAAAGAATAGGTTAAAGGATATGTGAATTGGAATGAATGTATAGGAATTCTGAAATTGTGTGTCTCTCCAAATGTGCATGCATGGATAAAGCCTTATAGCACTACCAATAGTGAAGCTAAATATATTTAGCTATATTGCTATTTTAGCTTCATTAGAATATAAAAAGTACTCTCTAAATATAGTGGTTGTTTATTGTAGTGGATATATTATTTTATTGTGATGTTTATATTAATTTATTGTGTTGAAAGCTAAAATAGATCCACTGCATCAAAGTGACTTGCTAAAGAATTAAAAAACAACAGCCCGAACCTTATGCATGACTCATACACATGGGACAAGCTCAAGACTACAAAAGAAGGCTGTATGGAAGCTCGTACCAACATCAAAGTAACTTACTAAAGAATTGAAAAACAACAGCCTGAACCTTCAAGAAATGATCGATATCAAAAGGGTGACAATCCAACGATAGCATAAAGAGTCAAAAGAATAGGTTAAAGGATATGTGAATTGGAATGAATGTATAGGAATTCTGAAATTGTCTCTCCAAATGTGCATGCATGGATAAAGCCTTATAGCACTACCAATAGTGAAGCTAAATATATTTAGCTATATTGCTATTTTAGCTTCATTAGAATATAAAAAGTACTCTCTAAATATAGTGGTTGTTTATTGTAGTGGATATATTATTTTATTGTGATGTTTATATTAATTTATTGTGTTGAAAGCTAAAATAGATCCACTACTGCTGGATGTTTTGTGAATAGGTAAAATAAAATAAAAAAACTTTTTGTGGTGCTAAATAACTAAAAAAATAGCATCACTATTGTGGATGCTCTTAAAAGTATGTATGGATATCCAAAAACTTGTGCACACAACTTTTTCCATGCGCACACACGTACACAGCTTGACTCAGGAAAAGCAAAATCTATGTTTTTAATTTTTTGATTTGATTTCTTTGATACTTTTGATGTTTGGTAATCATGTTTGACTCCGATTAAGTTAGAAAATAATAATTAATTGCCATAATTTTCTTTTTGACTTTTACATAATAAATTAGATTTAACATATTTAGAATAGGATGTTTTCAAACTAATGCATGCGCTGATTTTTTTTTATTTGATTGCTAATTAATTAGGAATATTGGATTTGATTTATTTAATTTTGATATGTTGTGTCTTACTTTGTTTTAAATAATGACTCAAATGAATAAGTTAAACATAAAATGTGAATTGAAATGAATGTAAAGGAATTTTAAAATTGTGTCTCTGTAAAACTAGCATACAAGCATTCTCCATGCGTATGCAACTTGACCTAGAAAAGGTCGAATCCATGCTTTGATTGTTTGATTTGATTTCTTTGATACTTTTCATGTTTGGTTATCATGAATGACTCTGATTAGGTTAGAGAATAATAATTAAGTAAAGTCATAATTTTCTCTTTTAACTTTTTCATAATAAATTTGATTTGACATATTAATGCATGGGTTGATTTTGTATGATTTAATTGCTAAAATAATTAAATGAACAAAAAATTGGGGCAAAACACCTAGGAACTGTCTTTACACACTAGTGCAAATCATTGCTGAAGAATTGCTCAAGCAAAAGAAAATCCAATATTGCAATCGGAAGTAGAGGTTGATGATGCATGATAAAATCAGTAGACTAAATGCTTCGGGTTTCAATGGTAAGAAGATAATCTGGAAAAACCTGAAGAGAATGAACACGCAATCAAAGGTGACTGGGGATGACCGGCCAAAAACCCTCCGATGATAAAGTCAGTATATCTCTCAACTTTTAGAATTCCAAATTACTTAGAAAATGATATCCGTACCTTTTCTTGTTGTCAATGATTGTTTTTATAGTGTACATTGTGAGCGGTTATTTGCTTAATAACTTCTCCTATGTTAGAGGAAGTCGGAAGGTTCGGAGTTAACTTCCATAACTACTATGGAAGTTGTATTATCTGGTCATACATTCCATAACTGTCATTGGAGGAGGTTTCGTGGCAATACATTTCAATTTTGGACTTGCATTCTAAAGATATGCTACCTCGTCCAGAGGTCACATACGATATCCAGGCCTGGAATCCTTGTTGGCCGTCCAAGGGTCTCCAAGGACAGAGGACCCTGCTTTGGACAAGATTCTTAGGCTAAGTCATCCTCTATTCCTTCCTCGGACGACCCCCACGGACGAGTGTGGAGTTGGATTAATTTGATACACTATCAGTTGCCCTCTTGTACGTGGGTCGTCTAGGGAAGTATATAGCCTAATGCCATTCTTTGGACGTGTGTATTTGTGCTAGGGACTAAGTCCGCCACGTGTCACGATCTTGTTGGTGAATGTTCGCATCAACTCACTTTTCGAGGAGCGTGCCACGTGTCAACTTTTGGTTGGTTGTGTAGTTTAGGGTACTAAAGTCTTCCACCTATAAATAGTGGAATTCCTACGCTACCCTCCTTATTTCTGAAATTCTCTCCTGACATTCCTCGTCTTAGCGCTTCGTCTAGAAGTTTCCTGTGTTCATAGTCCTCGTTTAGATCCAGGTACTTTCCTCACTCTTGTCCTTAGGTTTTAAGTTTTCTAAAAAAATGATTGAGATTGTCCTTTCCTCGTTTAGCAATAGCGTCGAAAAAGCCATAGACGAGTATCACGAACCTAGTAGTTTTAGTGGTTTCAGTGATAGCAGTAGTAGTGGTAGCAACAGTAGTAGTGGGGGAAACACCACAGATGAGTATACGTCTAGTGTCCCTAGAGTTCCTTTGGAGGTTCTTCAGGAAGAACTTAGGACGAGAATTGAGTTTGGGTCAAGGGCTGGCACAAGTGCTCCCTCGTCCACCGTCCAGGACAAGGTTGAGATCGTTTATAGTTGTGCTATAGGGATTGCCTCCAAGACAGACGAGAAAAGGTTAAAGTCTTTTAAGGCTTGGTACCAAATCCCTGATAGCCTAAACCCTAGGTTACTTGTGCGTGGTGAGTGGTGTTGCCAACCCCACTTTGGCGTTGGCATTTACAAGGCTTACCTTTTGGGGGGTTTGAGGTTGCCTCTTAATGCCTTTGCTAGAGAGTTACTCACTATGTTAGGCTTAGGTATCTGTCATTTCAATCCCAAT